>JAJLWW010000042.1:126649-161459 GCA_030570935.1 Geotrichum klebahnii | reverse complement strand
GTGGGTTTCCATGCACTCTTGTATTATTGAGGTGAGATTTTCAACAGTAGTGTCAATGTGGTCAGTAGAGGTCATGGCGCGACGTCTCATGCATCGTATTCTCTTCGAAAGGTCAGCAGAATATGATTCCCAGTTGGCTTTGGAGAAGTTGAAGCGTTGTTTGGGATCACGGACAATTTCATTACCGGAGTTGGTTGATAAAATTTCCCACCTTTGAAGTAAATGGTCAGAAAGCATATCGACGGGGTCGCCATAGCTGATGAGCTCAAGAACATCTGCTGAAGCAAATGACAAATCGATCACGGTACCAGCGGGCATATACGTTGGAGTCCTAGCTGGAGAGGCAAATACCATGTTTTTTTCTGTCATCCAGTCCAGCATTTCGTCAGAGTTGTTATGCCGAGGATAGGACCTGTCGGGGTCGCACTCCCAAAGAGAGTGGTGAAGGTTGTAGTCGCCGGCCATCACAGTGCGGTAAAGCGAGCTATGACGCTGGAGTTTTGACATTGTACGCCACAGACCACCGTCTGATCCTTCGTCGTCTTGATTGTAAATATTGATGATTTTATAATTATTAATTTGTAGAGCTACCACATCGTTGTCAGTCAAATTCTCAATGAGTCTCACTTCGTTATGTTTAAGAAACTCTCGTCTGACATAAGTAATAGCCCTTAAGCGGTTGTTGTCTAAGTTGTTTAATGCGTAGAAAGGAATCCAAGCATGTTCAATGACCCTCAGGCCCTGGTTAAGCCCGGGTTCCTGTAGGAAAATAATGTCTTTGTCGAAAGTGTCCAGTACGTTGTGTACTACTGAAACCTGCTTCCGGCAGTTCAATTGGTCAACAAGAATGCTTCCGTTCAACATGATGTTTCAAGAGGACATTCAGGTCTTCAGCAGCACTAGAGGGCTGTTCTGCTTAGTGGTTGTTTTCAACATTTGCTGAGGGTGCCAGACGCCCAAATCGTGATTTTGAGCTTTTCAAGACACTTAGATTGGAATTGAATGTCATAGTCGCTTGAATTTGGATTTTGGCCAAATCTACTGTTTTCCGTTTATTTAAGAGTTAAGACAGTAGTAAACAAATAAAAAGCATTTTTACTTTATCTACCAGGGTAATGGTGAAAAAAAATGCGAGATCTAATAAAAATATATCCAAATTGCAAGAACGGGTTGAATACTTGTTACATTGATTTCCACGTTAGTTTGCTATTTCCATTTTAAAACTGCTATAAACTAGTTTTTCGAATTCTTTAAAAGTATTTAAAATTTCTAGGAACAAAGTTACTATATCTAAGCTTAACAAGACTGGTTCTAAGGATATACTTTTGTTGAGCCAAAGACTCCTCTCAGCCAGCAATAAGAATGTGATTCTTTCAATGCAAGTAATTTTTGCCTGATAGAAAAGAAAATATGATGCTGTTGATAAAGGTGAATGAGATCCCATAACAATTTTTAAATCAATATAAACTTTTCACAATTGGTTATGAAAAATATTTGAGGCCTGGGATTCAACACCCACACAGATTTAATGCAATTTAGAACTGGTCTGCAGTCTCCTAGACAAATAGTATGTAAAAAATAGAACAAACTGGATTACTTGTAATTATGGAGATGAATAGGAGAAAACTGATGAACACATGCTTGTAAGCAGTTCTAATCTTGGTGGACATCTCATAATCTAGCTACATTTGAAATGGAACCATAAACATATCTCTCTATTTGTTACTTTGAACAACGCCTATAGTCTCAATCTCAACTGGTAGTATTCCCTGTACAGTTATAATTTGGAAAAATACTAGTAGAAGTGTATCTGCTTAGCCCAGGCCTGAGACATCTTTATCAGCAATAATTGGAAAATAAGTGACAAACGTCAAGATATCCTCCAAGATGAAATTGCTTCCATTGACGTTATTAGTTTTGGAGTATATCACACTGATATCTGAATTTTAGGGCTTTTAAAGGATTGTGCTTCACTTACAGTAGGAGATCATCTGAAAGAGTAACATCTATGGAGTGTGATTACTATTTGCCCTTTTATGCTCCAGATATGTTTAAAACTAGTAGTAACTTTTTCAATTCCACAAATGTCACAGTAAATTTGCTATTTAATGAGAGGCAAGGATTGTTCATGAACTCTTTGACTACCAGAAATGCTCGAAAAAAAGTTAAAACCAATAGTTAGCTATCCGAGTAAAATGTTTGAATAAACTAATGATCAAGCAAGAGTAAAGGAAATAGACTGATAACAAGGAAGCAAAATTTAATGAAGAAACAATATCAAGTATTTTAGAAAGAATTCATGGATCAACTTTGCCGTTACTGAAGAATTGGTGAAATTCCCGGTGAATCAAACTTAATCTCGATGGTGTTTTCATATTTCAACATTCTTTTTTCTAAGAATTATATACTGCCTTTACTTTTCATCACATTTTTCTTGCATCAAGTAATGAGTTATATGAAGTAAACGATACAATTGACTAGGATAACGCGTTATATTTACCCAATTCTAAATCCATAGACAGTAGACTTTTAGAACTGGGCTCTTTTGGAATACTAAGCATTTTCTCGATGATCGCAAAACCATGTGAAAGTTAAATGAAGAGAACGGAATGCTCATTTTGTGCTGACTACTTCATAACAAGCCACTTAAACCCCTGCTTATAGTCTGCTGGTAGTCGAAGTCTTAAGTCATTTTACGCTTCATTTACTTACGATTTTTGAACCTATCCAGTGATTTGTTCATATTATAATCTACATTCAGTATAGACGCCAGTTCTACAGTTCTATAATTATGAAAAATTCAAAAACTATTCAAACTAAATAAACTGTTGCAAAAATAGCATCGCGATGCCTTCTTTTTTTTATTTTATTTTATTTTTTTAATTTTTCTCATTTGATTGTTTGCCCTTCTGTTTCGTACAGATAAATGCCTTATAAAGCATTACATTATATATTACTTGTTTATCGCTTCTTCATTCTAGGCTTGACTTCCTCATCTTGAGTAGCATGGAATTTGACAACATTAGGATACTGTGGAGTGTTTTGTTGGTACCCTTTACTCCAATCATAAGACACAGCATATGCAAATATCGAGCCATTACGGTTGAAAGCAGTAGCAGAAATGCTACCCCCAACAGAGGAAAATCCCTTGAGCCTGTGTTTGGCATCGGTATCCCAAAAATGAAAAGTACCATCAGAACCAGCAGTAGAAAGCGTGCTGTAACCTGGGTGTAACGAGATGGCATTGAGAGCGTATACTTGAGATTCTGCTCTAGGGGTAGTGACTGGCTGTCGGTGACATTTGAAAGAAAAGGATTTAGAAGGGTCTACAGAGTCGCCAATATTCTGGATACCACATCGACCTTCAATAGACCCAATGGCATAGCTGGCGCCATTGGGATAACATGCAATAACTCTGGTTTGCCATTTTAACGGAGAAATCACACTTTTAAAGATTGTACCAGGATTAGACAAATTGATGATGCAGACGTGTCTTTCAGCAGTTCCTACAATGAGCAAGTCCTTCTGTGTATCCATTGTGTAGGCGCGTTCTGGAAGTGCGACTGTAGAGATGGGTTGTTGCTGACGAGTATCCCAATATTTCAGAGTCTTATCCCAAGAGGCAGTAGCAATCATTGGGCTGGCAGCTCCAGGGATTTCAACGTATCTCACTGATTTTACAGGGGCGTCGTGAACAGCAACCTGAGTGGTTTGTGATGATTGTAGGTCATACATGCGAACTGCGTTGTCGCAGCCACCCGATATAACTTTCGTTCCGTCTGCAGACCAACGAACGGAAAGAACTGGAGCCTGATGTTCATACATGGCCCTACCTTGAGACTCTCCACTAGGAGCAATTTCATAAAGTCTTACTTTAGAGTCCCATGAAGAAACAGCTAAGAATTCTGCTTGCGAAGAAAAGGAAAGATCGGAGATGGAATCTTCTGGTGGATTTGCCAGAATTCGGTCATTGGCCAGATCGTTAGACCCTGTCATCGAGTTTGTAGTCGAACTCTGTCCAAACAATGCCATTATGAATTAGAAAAATTAGAGGCGCTGAATAAATAAATTAAAGTGAAAAAAAAAAAAAAAAGTTGAAATAGCCCAGCTATTGATATGTGAGCATGAATATTTTCTGTTTTTGTAGGTAGCGACAAAAAAATTGTAAGTGAGGAAAAATATCAAAATGCTGATATAATATTCACTTAAGTAAAATATTATATAATCTTTTCTAATCATTCAAACTGAATAATTACTCAGCATGACTAACTATGACTCAGAACTTATATATGATTACACATGATGACTCTTTTTGCCATAATAATTTTATCCACTTTAATCACAATTTGTTCCGATTTCAGACAGTTCAAGTCTTGTTTTGTTCTTATCAATCTATAAAATATTTCCCATTATGGCTATAGGATTTACTCGATTAATTCTCAAACTGCCCGAAACGTTTGATGTTCGTACTAGACAAACCAGAAAATCCAGATGAACCAGCTAAATCTCATTTAAACTATGTGAACTGGACTTAGACAGTATCAGGTGGATCTGACAGTTTATAACCTCAACACTATCTAAAAGGTATATACGGAGTTATATACTGACTATATTCATGTTCTGTTCTGTACTGAGTGCACTGTACAATATACGATACTTGACTACTACATCATCGTTAAAGACTCCAGATTATGCTATGTCGTATCTATCCGCTACCTACTTCTGTGAGTCAGATGGACATGAACACAACAATTTTGCTTACCTGGATAAGATTCATCTCTTGTAAGTTGCTCACAGCAACCAGATTCACAAATTCGAATATCCTTAGGTCCTGATGGTCACTGGTTCAAATTTGAATTGCTCCTTCATTTGGCTTCATTGGGCTTGATATTAGCTCTATTTGGCTCTATTTAGTTCCATTTGGGGCTTTAACCTTCTCAAGAAATATAATAATCAACGTTTTGCTGGCCTTTTAAACCGTACAAAATAAAACCTAGAAACGAACGTCAACCGCACTACAGGAACATATTTTCCTTTACTGCTGGCAGCCAAAATACTGGTTCACGTCTGACTCCACTGGCGGTTTCTTTGTGCTCGCTCGACTATTACTATCTCGGATCTATATATACTGTATTGAAATTCTGTATACTTCCAATATTAGCCTTTAATAGACCTGTAAAACTTACCCTGTGCTATAATAGTAAAGTTACTGGAAACACACTTTATTTGTTTATTTTTTTTATTTCTTTTTTTTTTATTTTAATTTTTTGTTGGTCTTTTCCAATGAAAACAAATCCTTCTCTTCTCCTTTTTTTTTTTCTTTCTTCTTCTTCTCTTTCTGCCAGCTGTACAAGAGGAGCTAAACCGTCAAGGATCCCTCTACTCCCCTACTCATCTCTCACATTAAATACCACCTTTTTCAGGAGTGACTTCAAGTCTCGATTCTGATTATGAGTTAACAGATTTCTTGTTTTTAGTTGCTTCTCTTCTGTTGATTCATTAGTAGATATATAACCCTTAGTAATTTTTTTTATTATCTGTTTCTATTTATCACTCTTTTTTGCATTTACTAATATTTGAACATCTCATTCCATCTTATTTCGCATCGCATTTCTTTGATGATGGGTTTTGCAGGTGCTTTCAAGTACCCTGTTGACAATTCTTCCTACAATCCTAAAAACACACCCTCTTTTTGGAATGAAGTAGATCAATCTGCCTCTCAAGCGAATCCTTATTCCAGAAATTCCCTGGCAATTTCTCAAGAGAATTCCTATGCCAGATCTGCTTCCACTCCTATTTTTGACACTTCTCAGACTAAAAAATATTCTTCAGCCCGAAGACCTTATAATACTTCGTTTTATTCTCCACCTGAAGAATTATCTCAACAATATGAGCAACCCCGATATAGTAGAGAAGCATATCCTCTTCTCGCTCCTCTACCATTTCCTATACAACTACCTGTTCAGTCGTCCGTTCCTTTTGCGTCACAATATGAAGGTTTGTTTTCTTTTGTATTATTTGATGAAGTAGTTTTCCTAACACCATACGATAGCTATCGATCGAGCTTTTGACAGTTTGATGAGATCTGACAAGTCATACCAGTCTGTCTATACTAATAATACAAATTCTCGGGGCCGCCAGGTTAGCAGCGGAAATCATCCACAACGACATGTTTCACAAAACTATGGTAGGTATTAAACTTATTGGGTCCATCTACTATTGTCTAACTGTTTTTCCTAGGCCAAAGAAACAATTTCCATCAGGCTGTGAGATTTCACAACGTTAATGGTGCAGGAAATAACGTGCTTCCTCACCGTCCGGTACCTTTCGTTTCTGAAATTCATACCAATTATTTTTCTCAGTCGCCGCCAGAGCAACAGCATCCCCAGCAACAACAGCAAATTGGAATGCACAAGCGTGCCTCTACCAATGATCAGAGTGACTTGAACTATAATGTTAACAAGGTCTTTGAGAAATCGCCTTCCATTTACCCTCGACAGCGAAACGCAAGTATGCCTCCTGTGTTTTTATCTTCTCAGCCCACACCTGATTTATCTTTGCAACAACAGCAACAGCAGGTACAACAGCAACAGCACCAACAACAGCAGGTACAACAGGTACAGCAGCAACAGCAGCAACAGCAACAGCAACAACTAAAACAACAGCAGAATTTCAGTCCTTATTCTTTACCTCCTCCTTCTTTTCTGACTACTCGTATGGTTTCTCCGTTATTGAGGTCTGATTCAGCTTCTAGCGGTAGTGAAGCACGATCAGTCTCTCCTCCAAAGGCCTCTTTGGATCTTTTTCCTAATACAATATCTCCTCTTTTCAAAGACAGCTTGACAGCCACTACAGGAGCCTCCAACCATTCTCTATTGAGTGGATTGGACCTGCAACTTTCCGACTCGCCTGCGTGGTCTACCGCTACAACTCTAAACTCTACACCTATTGATGGAAATACCAAAGTTGGCCATAATTCATTATTTGGCACAGCTATTCAGCCTATCGGCACCCGTCCTGAAAGTGTTAATTCCCAACGTAGCTTGAAGAAGGAACATGTAAGCCTTCCTTCCATTTCTGCATCTAGCGATGACTTTGATGATGACCCAATTGAAACCAATATTGGTACCACTTCCACATATAACTCACGTTCTTCCAATACTGGTGTGATTGGTGCTACTAACACAAGCAGTAGTGCTGGTGCGATTCATAACAATCCTCTCATCTGGCAAAAGGTTTGGGGAAGCGGTGCAGGTACTAAAGGATCAAGTGCAGTGACAGCGACTTCAGGCTGGAATTGATGATTTCTTTTTTAATTATTGCTTCTTTTTCGTTTTTTATTTTTTCTTTTCTTTTCGTTTATTATCTTAGTTCGCATTTTCTCCCCTTATATTTTTTTGTTGGAAGACCGTGTGCAAAAAACAACGAAGCAAAACCCTCAAAAAAATCACCTACTGGCATAAAGAAATCAGTTGAATTTCTTCTGTTCATTACTTTGACTGATATTCTTTTACTTATTCTCTTATTTATTGTATATTTTTTTATTTATTTCTGGAGGTTGAAAGGTACATTTTAATGTTTTTGATTAATAGGTTTGATAGGGCAGTTTTAATTTGATTATATGTTTTTATTCTATTTTTATTATTATTAGAAGGATCTTCTTATTAATACCATTATTTTATTATCATTATTTTATTACCTTCTCTTCTTCACCTTCACATATCAGTGTTGCTTTTAGCTTACAGTTACTTATGTTTTGGGGGTTGAGTTTGTGACACATTTTTTTAAGTGCATGGTTGCTAGAAAGTGAGATCATAAATAATAAGCAAGAATCGAAACCAATGTCAAGACTTTGCTGATATTTTAGTGAATGAAAGTGAAATACACTCATTTAAACAACAGGATTATCAGTTTTGTTTTGACAGTCGTTAAGTTTACAATAATTCGGTTTCTTATTAGAATGAGCCTTTTTTACAACAATTTATATTGAAATATTCTGTCATACTTCACAGACATGACTTGCTTTCACTTAATCCGCTCATAACTCCAGTGTATAAACATGGACTAATTTATTCCGTTCTTCTTTTTATTAAGTCTTTTAATACCAAAAACAGACCAAAATATAAAATTAATAAACGTTACTATTTCATTCTTTCGTCAAATGAGATATGATATGACATGTACCATTAAATTTTCTCCTGTTACTTTACTTTGAATAATATAAAAGAAAAAAAGAAAAAAAATTGTCTTTCAATTTGAATTATATTTCCCATGCCTTTTCAAATTTCATATCAAACATAATATAAAAATACTGGTTAGAAAAGAAATCTAATCATCATTAGAAACCAAGTCATTTAACAAAGTAGGGCTTGAATGTGTGGTTGTGGTTAATTTGATAAGGAAAGAGAATTTACATCCTCCAGTATAAGATTTTCAAACGATTCAAGCTTGATACAAGGGCCTTTAAAATGAAATCTTATACTTTCCTACTAAGGCTGATATTAAAATGCAGGATCAGAATGGACTTCAGGCTTAGCAATAGCATACTTTGCCATTAGTTAGGGTTAGGGAAACAACCGTCATTATTTATTAATGATGACATATACTTAATAATCATTAATCAGCATTGCGCCTCTCATAGCCTTCAAAACTCACTTTGCGACTGTGAGTATTTTTTTCTATGGCAGATACAGAAAATGGCATAAAAATAGCTATTAAAATATTAATTAAAACTTCCTTCTTTCTGATCCTTCTCACCGCCCCTCCACTTGTATTCAACAACGGCTTAATCCCTTCTTTTTGTGGCAAAAGAGTCAGTGCTTTTATCTCATTGTACACTTATCGTTTTACTCTGTCTCTTCACCGCCTTAACTGGATATATAAATATATCCCAAACATCTGAATTAATTGAAGACATCTCAAATAACGAACAACACACTCTCCCCTTTTTATAACACAACCCCCCTGAAAGTTCAACCTAAGTAATCAACACCATGAAGAAATTATTCGCAAAGAAGCTAAAGGAGCCTACTGCTGAAGAACGAAGAGAAGCTTTGGAGAGTGCTGGTATCCCTACCAAGTACTCGTCTTCCCGAACCTCGAAGTTTAGCCAGTACTCAGACTATGCGAATCAACTAAACGCCAAAAATGGTCGTGGAGTCCCTGGACCTAACCAGAACCCTTACGCTGCTGCTGCGAGTGGAACTCCTCAAAGCACTCCTTACGGAGGTGCTCCTGCTCCTTCGAATGCATATGGGGGACAGATGCCTCCTGGTCCTTCGTATGGACAACAACCTCAGGGATCGTCTTTACAACCATATGGAGGTAACAATCAAGGCCGAGTTTCGCCTTCTCCTTCTTACCGTACAACTGCTTCTGCATCGCCATATGCTAGCGCTGAGACAGACTATAACAACCGTTACGGTGGAACCAAACTTGCACCTCAGCCTTCTACAGACACCTTTGAGGCGTCTAGAAATCAACTTTTTGGAAATGCCACCCAACAGCAGCAGCAACCACAGCAACCACCACAACAGCAGCCTTATTCTTCAAATGGCGGTTATGGCAATACCAACAATGGAAACAGCTATCATGTTACCCCTGACCGAGCTGCTCTTTTCGGCGCCGCCATGAATAACAACTCTACTCCTTCTGCGCCTCCACCTACACAGAAAAATCCTAATCCCAATGACGAGTTATTAATGACTTCAAGTGAACTGGAACAAAGTCAGGCATCAGATCCTCGCTATTCTCAGAATAGATACAATGGTGGTAGCAGTTATGGCGAGTCTTCTACCAACGGCAATGGAAACTATGGTGATGAGGATAAGGAGTACGATTCAGAAGATGGTGCAGTAGAGGCCATTCGAAGCCAAGTTAAATTTCTAAACAAACAAACCGTTGATTCATCTAGAGAAGCCTTAATGGCAGCATCACGAGCTGAGGAGAGTGGTCGTCAGACTCTTGGTATGCTTGGAAGCCAGGGTGAATCAATTGCCAATACTGAACGCAGTCTTGCACTTGCCAATACTCAGAACAAAATAGCCGAAGAAAAGGCCAGAGAACTCAAAACACTCAATCGTTCCATGTTCGCGGTACATGTTGCCAATCCATTTAACTCAAGACGACGACTGCAGGAGAAAGAAGACCAAATCAAGCAAAGCCGACGTATGGACCAATTGGATCGTGAAGACCGTCGTGCCCAAGCCTATGAATCTCAAAAGCGAATCACTGACGGACTTGCAGGTGACCGATTGGCACATTCAGAAACGGCTCAAAAGTATGCCAGTCAGCGTAATCGTGAGCAGCGACAAAAGTACATGGTTGATGGTGGAGATTCTGAGGATGAAGAAATCGAAAATGAAATTGACCGTAATCTAGATGCCCTTTCATCTGCGTCATCTAGACTTCATAATTTGGCCCTTACAGCTAATGCTGAAATTAAGGACCATAACAGACGGCTTGCTGATATTGCAGATGCTACTGATAACCTTGATGTTAATGTCCATCTCAATACCAATAGATTGATGAACATTCGATAAATTTTATGTACGCAATCATCGTCGTCCCCCATTACCATCATTATATATACATATACAATTCACATTTGAAGGAGATCCTGCGCAAAAATACAACAATAATAACATTAATAATAATCGCAATTCTGTTAAGACAACACCAAGAAAAAGAATGGATGAAAGAACAACTTGAACACATCTGATTGCCATTGTTTCTCAAAGCTAGCATATAATGATGAATAGTAAAAACCTATGTAGTGAAAAGAAGTAGTTCCAATCTTATTTTTTCAAACCGATTAACTCCTAAGTTCACTAACGTGAGTAAACATTTAACGCTAGATTTCATTGTAACGTAGTTACTACTCCTACAGAAATGTGTACAAGAAATCATCTTCTTATTCAGCTACACATAAAATTATTTACATTTATATGTTTATAATAATAAAAATATCACAGACACTGGAAAATACAAAAAATTCAAAGTAATAAAAATTAATAGAAAAAATAAAATTAACGAATGTTTTTTGTTGTTGTTTAAACATTAAAAGCCATAGAAACTGTGATTTGACCATCACCGACAGGTAGAACAACAGGACTGCCAGTTGCAATTTCGGTAAGGGATACTGAGACTTCGCCCAAATCTTCAGTACGACCCAGTGACTTGTGTTCTTTAACCTTGAAAACTACATTGGTTTCAGTAGCAGAAGCCTTGAAAGGGAATGTCTCATCAAACTTGTATTCGTTGTTTGATACCTTGGAGTTCTTGGTCTTGTGAACCTCCTTCTCTTTTTTTCCAGACAGATAGGCTTTAATAAGAATGCTAGAGCATCCATTAAATCCAGTAGCACCATAGATAGTAATTTGACCAGAGGTGGCACCTTCAGGGGAAGCTGAAACGTTACTCATCATTGATGCAGAACGTCTATGGGTACGGCCAGGAGATGACAGATTAGATGAAGATGAAGCAGCACCGGGAACCTCAAGATTATTATTACTAGAAAAGGATTCTTGTGTTGTAAGGTCTTGTTTGCTTCTCTTAAAGGGGCTAAATCGAGAAGTACCACTCTTGAGACCTGAGCCAACACCTCCAACAATGTTACTCAATCCACCTGCTACTTCACTAGCTCCACCAGCGGTAAGTGCACCAGCACCACTGACAATACCGCCAGTAATAGCTCCAGCACCACCTACAGCAGATCCAATAATCTTTACTGGAGCGCCAGAAAAGGAGGCAGCCATGCCTGATGAATCAATTCGGCGAGTGACATAAGAAGGCTTGAACAAGAACTTTACAGAAATGGTACCAGACTCACCCTTAAGAGGAAGTGTAAGGGTAAGAGGGGTTAAAGGCTCCAGCTGTGCAAGGTCAACTTCAACATCTCCCAAAAAGTCATCGTCGCCAGGGCCTAAGTCCCAATCGAATACCTGCAATAAAAATTGAGTAGAGGTCCGACTAAGAATTTCAGTGTCGAATTGCTCATTCCACACAGGATTAAGAGTTTTCTTGATGGTTTTGGTCTTAAAAACCTTTTCACCGTTAACAAGAACAACAGCATAAGGATCAGAGTAGCCAGATCGATCTGCAGCAGCGACATTATCGGCTTTGATGATCTCTCCTGAAAGAAGACCCATATTGTTAATACTCTCAGATGGATTCAACTGCATAAGCACAGGGAAATATCTCATTCGGATGGTGAAACTGGCAACTGTACGCTCTCCATTCTTCAGCTGAATAGTGTAAGGAGCGAGGTAAGACTTCTTTAACACGTTGAGAGTTCCAACCTTCAAAGTAGAAATAATTTCATCCTTCTTAGGATTCTTTGGCTTTTCAGTAACCTGGAAAGTGAGTTGTGACCAACCAAGTTCACGGATAAGCAATTCACCAGTTTCTTCTAGATTTTGAGTCTTTTTGGTGATCTTAGGAGTAGTGAAAGATGAAAAGTAGGCATCATCAACAACAGTTCTAAGATAGACATCTTTCTGAGCGAGTTGGACATTTTGAATGGTGATGGCAATAATACCACTATCATTTTTAATAAGTTCATCCAAAGGAATATCCTTGGCAGCCGGTTCTTCAGGTTCAGCAGGCTCAGCAAGAGTTTTGGCGTCTTCATCCTTGGGCTTCTCTTCCTCTTTAGGCTTCTCTTTCTCTTCTTTGGTTTCACCATTAGCGGCAGCCTCTGCTGCCTCTTGTGCCTTCTTCTCAGCTTCCTGGCGAAGTTCCTCAGCTTCGTCGGGGCTCATAACATTGACAGCAGGGAAGAAACTTAAAGTGTAAAGTAAGGTGCCCTTGGGTCCCTTCTTTTTCATAGAGAACTGACCAGTACGAACGGTCTCATCAGCAAATTCGACATATTCGCCCTTAGCATTCGTTTTAATGAAATCAGTTGTGTCAAGTTCAAACTCTCCAAGAGTTCTGTCACTTCCAAGACTCTCGGTATCCATCGCTTCAATAACCATTCTTTGGCTAGGGCTCTGAACAGGAATGTACACAACCTCATTCCAAACAGGCTCCAAAGTATTGGGAATAGTCAAAGTTCTTGCGCGCTGGAAACCATTCATAAGTACACGAATATAAGGGTCTACCTTTCCAATAGTCTCAAGGTTGCGAAGTTTGTCTCCAGATTTTATACAGTGAAGTCTGATAACACCAATGGGCTCTGCATAACTTCTTGTAGCAGAAGTTCCCTTAAGAGCAACAGGCTTCCAGGAAGCAGATACACGGATACGGCCAAGGGGACTGAGGTTGAACCAATCATTGCCATGCCCATTCTCAGTAAGGATATTATCGAGTCTAGCGCTGTAGTTACCGAGGACAGGGTCAGAAGAAAGACCACGAGAATCCTTGACACTAAACCCAATTTTACATCTGCGGCGGTCAGGAACCAAGAATTCATGAGCCTGATCCCAAACAGGACTGTTGTTACGCTTAACTGGCTTTGTTTGAATCAAAGGTTTGCCATTCATGAGAACAACAGTGTATGGAGAAAGCTGACCAACCATAGACTGAGAAGAGTCAATGTCCTTGCATTGATGAACAATGAGTTTAACAATACCAGTGTTTGATTCTGGGGGAGGTTCAACAGTGCCATCGTCAAGCTTCTTACCTTCAAGTACAGGAAACCAATGAAGTTCACAGTTCATCGTACCTTTAGATTTAGTACCATCCATGACTTCTAGAGCAAGATTTTCCACATCAGGTTTAGAGGCAAGTCCCTCTAATGGATAGTTGGTCATACCAATAACCTTATCCTTTCTAAAATCATTGAAGTCAATAACCGTCATAGTAAGAGCTTCACTAAGATTTTGAACAAGAACATATTTGGTCTCATTCCATCTTGGGTTCTTAGTAGACTTCTTGATTTCGGAGCGAGCAAGCTCAGTTCGGTTGTTAAGAGAGAAAGTAATATAAGGGTCAACAGTATTTCCAATTGCATCACTTCCCTTAAGGGCGTTAGCACCAAAAACGGTAACAGCTAAGACACCTGCAGCGGACTCAGCACCTGCACCAGCAAGTAGTTCTTGAATGTTGACTTGGAAGGAATTGGGAGCGTAAAGCATAGGACCCAAAATGCTATCAACCATACTTTTAACAAAGCCAGAAAATCCAGGAAGACTATTAATATCAAAACCAAAAAAATTACCACCGACTGGCTTCATAACATAATCAAATGAAGGAGCTTCAAGGAAATAAGCATCCACAGTTTTAACGTGAGGGTAAGAGGTTACAAGTTTGATACGGAGGCGCATAAGGCCTGAGAAAGCCATGTCATGAACAACAATGGGGATCTTTGCAGAAAATGCACCTTTTCCGACGCCAATACAAAGCTCAATCAAAGGATTGACATAAGTCTTGAGCTGCATAGCAGTCATATCTAGTGTGTCATTAGGAGTGAAAGAATACATCCAATCCATGACTACAATATCTTCATCACTTTTAGGGAAGGTTCGAACATGGTTGAGGCGAGGAGGCTTAGAACCAAGGGTAAACGTGTCGATAGCTAAAGAGCTTAGGAAAGCAGGAGCAGCATCAGTCAACACTTTGTTTACCTGAGTAGTAACAAGCTCTGCAAGAACAGGCTCAAAAATGGTCCAAAACTTATTCATGAACAAGTTGAGCCAGTCTAAAGACTCTGTGTCAGTTTCCAGCTTTCTCATGGCTGCTTCGCGAGCCACCTTCTCTCGAATATTGCGACGAAGTCGGCGAATACTAGTTCTATAGGCAGTGGCAGTGAAAATAAGAATCAAAAACACCCAAGGTAGACCTCCACCTAATCGAGCGACTAGCCAAGAAAGAAAAGCAGTAACTGTTAGCAGTCCAGTGTTGTGATACCACTCTCCATAATATTTGTCCTGAACGTATGACTCCAAAATAGTAGGGTGATCAAGAAGATTTTCATTGATTTCTTCAGCCGTGAGCTTATCTTCTTCAGTCCATCCTCCAACTTGTTTCCATCCTAGATAACTAGCAACGGGAACAGTTCTCATAACAGGAACCTTAATGTCCTGGGGCTGCTTGATTGTCTCTTGAGGAGTAGTGTCTGTATCAGGTTTCTATATTAGTTAGCTCAATTGATCATGCTGAGTATGGTTTAACAGCTGAACTTACAGTTGATTTCTTTTCGACCACCTATAGCGAAGTAAAGGTTAGCAAGTTTGCATGAAGAAATGGACAATTCATATACATACATCAGGTAAGGTACCCGCGTTGGCAGCTTCCTTGTTGGCAAGGGAAGCCACTGGAAGTGCAGTGTCAGTATTAACAGCTGGTGCACCTGGAGGGAGAGCACCTGAAGTAACACCTGCAGCAGGTGCTGCGGCATCACCTATTTTTGAAGCAACTTCCTTAGGGGAGTCACCTGGCTTTGGTAAAATTTCAGCATTAACAGCTGGTGAAGGAGCTGGAGCTTCTGGTTGAGAGGACATTTAGAATGTGCAAAAAATACCAATGCTCGTGCCCAGAGTTCAAAGGATATATAGTCAAAGCTAGGATTAAGTTAACGGTGGTGAAAATAAAAAGTATGGAACAAGATGAAAAAATAAAAACGTAAAAATGAGACAGGAGAAATTACAATGTGATAATTTCAGAAAGTAGAAGGACATGAAATAGCAACTGACAACGAAAAGCAGAAAAAAACGTCTAAAGGCTAGAAAGATTGCTAACGTACCAATTTGCTTAGCTTTCAGGTCTTTGAAAAGGACTTGAATTGATTTATATTGGAAAAGAAGGTGTTTGGTGTGTTGAGTCAATAATCCTTCAATTTACTGATAATAATTCTCCATACAGGTCGAAATTTATATTCCTCAATTGATAATAACAAAGTGGACTAAGCTATCAATTGATAAGCAAAAACTTGATAGAAGGTTAAGAACAAGCAGGATTGATGAAGAAAGAAAAAAAGAAGAGGGAAAGGAAGAAAGGTGAAAATTGCTTCGTGTTTGGGCTGTGATATGAAGGCGTGAACCAGACCTGGGCGTTGCATACTTACAGTGCAGGCCCTACGTAATCTGGAATGGGACCTTATGATAATACATTATTTAATATTTAGTCAGTTATTGACAATGACCAATGATTAGTCATTGTTTAGTAAATTGTCATGTGACATAACTCATTGAATGACCTTCAGCCGTTCGTGGTCAATTATAAAAGCTTAGTTTTAACCTTCTTTCTTACTTTTTCTTTCAACTTTTTGCTTTTAGATATTATTCCCTATCTTCATCTTTATTAACAAGTTAGCGCTCTATCACTTCCTACCAGCAATTTCTTTAGAATGTCTCTCAAAATTGGTGGTAAGTATTGGCAATATTGTTGATGTTTCGGAGAAGCCCTGTTACTTACAAACCAACTAAGATGCCTTCCCTACGGACGTTGAGTTTACCTACGTTCCCTATACACCTGAAAACTCTGATGTAGTTGGTATGTGTTTTTTATCTTTTCAATTGATACTATCTAGTTTGCTAATATAACATGGTCAGCTTGTGGTATTCCCATTTCTTACAACACTGCCAAAGAGTTTCCCAATAAAAAGGTTGTCATCATCTCTGTTCCTGGAGCTTTCACTCCTACTTGCACTGCCAATCATATCCCTCCTTTCATTGCCAATGTTAATGAAATCAAATCCAAGGGTGTCGACGATATCATTATTCTTTCCGCCAATGATCCATTTGTCCAATCTGCCTGGGGTAAGGCTCTGGGTGGTGCCGACAAGCTAATCTTTGCTTCTGATGGCAATGCTGCCTTTTCTGAAGCTGTTGGTCTGTCTGTTGATCTCACTGCTCGAGGATTTGGCAAGCGTACTGCCAGATATGGCATCATTGTTGATCATAATAAGGTCACCTATATTGAGCAGGAACCTGGTCCTGGCGTCACTGTGTCTGGTGTTGACGCCATTCTCTCCCATCTTTAGACTTTCAATTTTTTTGTATAGATAATCACTTGTATTAATTGATTCTAAACCCATATGACTTTTACATTATATATAATCCTTAGGAAAACTTATTCTTCTTTTTCCTGAACATACTTTGCGTATTTTACTAGGCCGTTGAAGAATGCCTTGGGCTTGATTGAATCCAAGTTGGACTTGTCGTGACTACAATTATTAGTAAAAAAGACTCCATGAACCAGACATTAACATCGATACTTACTAAATGAAGCTGCCACGGACAATCCACGGTGGGATACCTTTTAAGCTGCATGAAATTCCCGAGGTAATTATTAGATGGGCAGGCTGACCAAATGATTCCTCGAAGATTTCATCAAGTGTGGTTTCCACCTCCTCCGGTTTCAACATACCCTGCTGAACCATTGAGAAAAAGTTTCCAAATACTGTAGTTGCATAGGTTTGCCCGTTCTGCTTTTCCAACACGATTACCTCAAGCGCTTTGTTCCATTTGGGACTTCCGTTCAAATTGAATCCAGATTGAGTCCAATTTTGCGTGGAGATTTTTCCATTTACCAATTCAATTCGCTTTCGTTCTGTAGGATACACAAACACAACATCTGGAATTGACATTGTAGACCCTATACTAACGCTTTCAAATTTTTCCTTTACCATTCTGGCTAACATTTCAGGATTCTGGTTCAAGGCTCCGCTTGCCTCATAAATGGAAAGGCGCTCTAGCGATGCCACTGTTGAGCAGTACACCAATTCAGCAGCGTCTGTAACTAATCTTTTGTAATCGGAGAGTAAATGAACAGCTTTAGCCTTGTTATATTTTGCAATTTCATTTTTTATTGCTCTGATTTCAAGTTTTACTTGATCGTTTTCTTGAACTAGTCTGTCTGGAAGCAACGGCGGAGGAGGAACAACAAAATCATGACTTGTAAGGACAACAGACACATTTTTTGCAACAGATGGACCACTCAAAAAAGATCCTTTTTTAGACTTGGAACCATGGCGGAAAAACAGAGATTTTGAGTCCGTCAGTTTCATTACAACCAAAAGATCCTGAAATTTCACCAAAATGGTTTTGATGGCAGTATAGATGAATAACAGAAGCATGGTGAGTCTACTTGCATCAGGAAGATCCCGGGTCTGAACATCTGGAGTAGCAATAACTGAGATGAGATCTGAAGGGTCAGAGATCTCTGAAACAGTACAAATTTTATCATTTGTGTTGACGTTGGCAACGTTGGCAACTTTCTGATTTCTGGGTCCAGCCTGCTCATAGCTCATGAAAAGAAATAAAGCAGAAAGCAGGGACCGCTTGATATGAAATTTCAACAATTGAAATGTATTTTTAGGAATGTTATCCTGCTCTAGGACGTTTGATCCGGCTACTAAAATACTATCAACATCAAAGCCATTTACGAGTAAACCTTCTACTCCAAAAGTTTTGGGAGTCCAGTAGCCCTGGGCGTTAGACTTTATGTTATCAAACATTATGTTGCCTAAAATAAAGATGATTCAGTAAAGATGGTAAAAGAGAATAAAAACAATAGCAAAATAAAGGGATTTATATGCCGATATGTGTCGACACATGAAGTATTCCAACACCACAATCCCAATGTTATAGATGGCTGTTTTTCAATTTTCGAAATCACAATCCCAGAAAACTTGGACTAAATTTTCATGTGATTTTATTCAATATTTCAGTTAAGCTTTTAACAAATTTTAAAGTGATTTTCTATTATTGGCACATAGCTGTGATGTCATATTAAGTACTTGTCAGAAAAGTTTTAGCTATCAGAAATGTTCTAGGTTCAGCACTGGTTTCCATATTACTCAAGTAATTATAGAAAGAAAATTTTCTTCTCGAGAATATTACAAGCCAACAAGATTATAAATTACACTTTATTTTACAAGGTTCGATATTTTCCAGTCCGAAGGGCAAGTTCGGGCTGATTTCCAGAACTCCCCAGTTGAATAGGATTCCCGGATAACAAACTAACAAGTTATAAATTATATTTTATATATCATGAACATACTACAATCAAATGAAACGTTAGAATTCTATGGATTGACTTTAAAATGGTGTTTTCTAAAATAAATTTAAGTGTTGAGATCAGTGTGTGCAATAATTATGTTCCGTATGCTCATAACACTGAATGAAATTATAAAATGCCTGAGAGGGTGACATTACAAATTGGAATTGAGATACATAACCTGAAAATATACTATTACAATAATTGCAGCTCGATATGAGAGAACATTAAGCAATTGAACTATTCTTTGACAAATGCCATTATTTTTGACCACTCAATGCTCTGAAAATACACGTACTATATAACCCTATTCGTTTTCCAAATAAAGAGCGTTAAAAATAGTTACCGGACTTGGGCATTTTGTAAAACAAGTCTAAGAATAAAAACGTTTCATAGTAATGATTTGCTTGATTTCATCGTTTGTAACACAGTAAAGAATTACAACCAATGCATGGAAAAGTTTACCGACTCCTAGATTCTGAGCATTAGAGACAGTCAGAGACTGTTTACTTTTCTACTGAAGCTTGTATAGTACAGAAGATAGTTAAATCACATAAGCGATATTGCAATTAGTGAAATAAACAATAAATTATTTTCAATTAGTGAAATAAACTTTGCATACAAGAGACTGCGCATTGAGATTTATAATAGTATATTGGATATTAGATAAATTAAGAGCATGGGTTGCATGGTGCTTTGTATTTGCAATAATTATAACGAATAGAAAGCAAATATGACTGATTAAATATTTGGTAACTGCTAGATATATTTATCTGTCTTGTTTTCATGTCCATTGAAATTGACTAGAATAGTACACAGCTCATTACTTCTACTACATTAAATTAGAGCTTATGAAAAGGTTACCTTTGAACTAACTTTTGTCAAATATGAGGTTTGAACTCCAGATTAGAAGATTCAATCAACATTATATCCAATTCTAAAGAGTAAAAATAATGTTTTTGCTTCTGATTTGAAAACCTGGAGCATCAGTGTAAATCCAAGTAATTGAAAATAAACAACACTAGAATAACTGTTTGTCAGTTTAACACACAGTTCATGAAGTATATCAAACTTCATATACCTATATAATGTATATAAAGAGTGGCACATTATTTTTCTCTTTGATATTTCTGTTATTTTTAAATACAAATAGTCTAAACCAATTTAGAATTCCAGAATTTCCTTGAGAGGCCCACAAAGAATGTATATCTTTTAAGGTATCAGTGAGAGCAAGCCATGATCTAAATTTAAAATTAATAAACAATAGCAAGAGAACTAATATTATATCAGAATAGAGGTTATTGGAAAGATAAATAAAAGATAATACTGAAGATTAACGCTTAGAGTATATCCTAGACTGCGCTTTACAAAGGCATAATGTGAGATTTTTTTAAATATAATATGTGCAAAATGCTAATAGTAGAATTAAAATTTTCAACTGCTTGTCTTGTTAGTCTATGTACAGCAGAAATGAAGCTTAAATGACAGGTACAGGCGTAGTTTTTATCTCGGTGATATTAACAATAACACATAATGATTTCTGGATTCATAGTTTAGGGAATAAATCTCCATGTCTACCAAGGTTCAGGAAATAAATGTGGCATAACATTGAAGTTGGAAATGTCTTTCACGTATAAACAAAATGGATAAGGTTATTATTCTACAGTACTAGTAAAGAGTAATATAGCTTCATATCCAAGGGGTTTCCGTCGATATTGGCTTTTTGACAAGAGGTTTACGAATCATGTCATGTAAGTTAGCCTACCCACTTGAAAAGAGTTTGAAAATGATATTCACAATCTTCATATTAAACAACAGTGAGTACGAAAATACTAATTGGAGGAAAGAATAGACGACCGAAGGAATTTTAAACAAACTAACATGAATTTCATGCCATTGGGAAATGCAAAGGGAAATGAAAAATGACATAAAATTCATTAGGATCAAGGATAATTGAACGTAGTTCAGTTTTCTGTTATGATGACCACTAAAGAAAAACCAAAAACGTGTCAAAATGTATATTTATAAAAAGAATTTATCCATACCGGGACCTTTAGGATAATTGATTTTTTGAAAACCTGAATCGAGATTGTCCATAGTGATTTCAAGATGATAAAAAATGTTCAATTCAACATGTTTTAACATTTAACAATAAAAACCATGGCAAAACAAAATTGCACAAAAAATCCAAAAAATGAGTATTACAAATACAGTATTACTTTATTAAACCAAAACTAAAATTCTAACGGTAGATTTAATTAATTTCTCTAATGATTTCTTAGCTTAGAAAAAAAAAACATGTATACCTATATCTATAGTGTTGGGATATAGAAAAAAAATAATAATCAATGTAATCAGTGTATAATCAGATAAAAGTCAAGTTTTAGTTAGAGTAAGGTCTAGAATTAACCGATACGAGGAGGGCAGAAAAAAATATGAAATAAAATAAAATGCCCTTATATTTAAATCAAATAAATGTCATTTATGAGAGAAATAACTCAAAAGTCAGAGTTGTCTACTTAACATACACTTAGATATCTAAGAAGACCCAAGAAACCTTCCCAGGTCCCCTCCTACCACCCCACGAATCTTATATTTGGATTCTCCTAAATGTTCAGTACTACACTAGTACACTTTATAATCATGTAAAATCCCCTCTATACACTATTCAATCTTACATATTCCAAGCAAACAACTGTAGTTTAATCATAACTACTGTGTCATCTGTGTAAAATTACATCTTTAGAAATTGCTCGTATATCAGGGTATCCATCGTATCTACCTACAAGCACAAAACCAAAAATAATAATAATCAAATGGGTGGTGTTGATCTAACAGAACCTTGCTTGGTTGCTCGATTGATTGCTACAGATGACTACTGTTGTCAACCACTAGATCAGATCTATTATATAACGAGGGTTCATGATAATATCAGATTCTGATGGTATATATATATATTTTTTCATAATAACCGAAAAAAAGTGGAATTAAACTAAATCTACAGTACATATATTCACACTAAACACAAAAAGGTAAACAAACCCCGAACCCCTTTTTGTGTATATCTGCGAGGATGACTAGATATGATTTATTTCTTCATTTCTTTATTTAAATTTATTATTATTAATCTTGGTTTGTGAAAATATTGGTAGTGCTAGAGGTTTTTTTGAATTCTTAAACAAGACAAAGCTGGGGATACCCAAGTATGCTGTCTAATTATCCAAAAATTTGTTACAATCGCCACTTACTACCTGGAAAACTCTTTAGGTTTTTAATTTTGACTTTAAAAAAAAATTCACAAATCAAAATAATAATATAGCAAAAAATTAAACAAAAGAATCCTCTAATCAAAAAAAAAAAAAAAAAATCAAAAAAATAAAAGACGTCTATATGTCTCCTCCGAATCTTTCCCTTCCTTCTAAATTCAATTACATCAGAATCGGGTTTAAGCACGCTCTAGAAAAAATCTCATTAAGCATGTCCTCCTGTGTACAGACCTATCCGGTCGCCAGTTTCGTTGTAAATGACAACCAACTCATTCAGACCACCGCCGCCTCCATCGCCACCATCGCCACTACTGGGCACAGCTAGTAGAGAAAGCTCAGACTCAAGACACCGTCTAAGCATATACAAGTCAGTATGCTTGACATTTTGCTTATTTAATCTGTCTGTCCAAGTAGTACCGGCCGTAGTGGCTCCTTGAAGTAGTAGAGCAGTTGAAATAGACTTAGTAGATACCAGAAACCGGCCATTGTCAACTGTGACCCAAGGATGCGATGCGCAGAGTCGCCAAACAGCTAGTTCATCAGGGAATGAACAAGTTAACTTGTTTGGGAGTTCAAGAATAGAGCTCCAAGGTAGAATTTTAGACTTGATGATGCTGATAGTTGTTTCATTGACAGGTTCAGAGCCAGCGGAGGCAATACTCTTCTTCTTGGCGTCTTTGGAGTAGTCCTGGCCAATGGCGCCGCCAGGGTGCCATTTTCCAAAATTCTTTCTGCGCTGGGAAATGTCGCTGACTAGCATTTCAGCTAGTGTGATACATACGGCGTCACCCACAGCCAAACAAGCCGTGGTCGAGGTAGTCGGGGCAGCAAGCCCGTAAATGACTTTTTCAGACAACGAAGAAGGCAAGACAGCTGGCAAGATGGCCGTGGATTTAAGGGCCAACGGCGAGTCAGGCGTACAAGTAAGACACAGTAGTGGCAGGCCCTTTGAGATGTGAGGCAAGATAGCCAGAAGTTCAGGCGTGTTGCCCGAGGAGGTGATTAAAATTAACACGTCTGTTGGTTTGAGAATACCAAGGTCTCCGTGGAGAGCCTCAGAGGGATGCAGGGCCGCGGCGTGAATTCCCAAGGAGTTCATGGTGGCCACGAGTTTGTCTGCAATTTTAAAGGATTTGCCCATACCTGTAATGACGATTTTACCGTTAGATAAGATTGCGTTGTGCATGTACTGGAGAGACAGAAAGAACTGGGATTGGGTCGTGGCATCCTGATCATAGAGGTCTGCAATGTAGGTGAGGCCCTGGGCTTGGGCGCGCAGTACAGTTTGTGCGGTTGACAAGATTTCAGGCGAAGTCTCCGAGGGAGGTGTCGCAATTGATTGTGTGAAGCAAGTCTGCATTGTTGTATAGGATAGTAGAGAATGTAGGGGAGAATGAAGAGAGAGAAAGGAAGGAAGGAAGAGGAAGAGGAAGAAGGAAGGAAGAAAGTTGGATGAAATATTTATTATGACGTAGAAGAAGAAAACGATGATGGAGGTTAGAAATAATAAAAAAAAAAAAAATTATATAAAAAAAAGTTAACCAACTTTGGGGAAAGCCACTAAAAGGAAAAAAAAGAACGTGGAAATATCGGAGTTATGCAATTTGTAAACGTTTGAAATCTGTGCAAAATTTGCCAAATGTGAACTACGAAAAAAAAGACACAAACCAAAACCAGATACAGCCCCAAAAGAGGTTTTATCTAGTAAACAAGTCTCAAGAGCAAGTTATGATTTTATTTTTATTTATCTAATTTTATTATTTTGTAGCAGCTGAACAGGCGGCTTTAGGATAAAATTTACGCTACATTTACATTTTTAAAAAGATACACGACGGAAGGATTTCTGGACGTCATGGAAGACGATCGGTCCGAGTCGAAGCGAAGGGCTACAAAAGTAATAAAAAATTAAAAAAACTTTCAACCGCCAAAACTCAGATTTTTTGCTTAATTTTTCTATGCAAAAATAAATATAACAAAATAAAATTTCAAAGGAATTTCGGGTTTCGGGTTTCGGTTTTGAAAATGAAAATAAATTTAAATGAAAAGAAAAATATTTCAATTGTGGCTGTTCTTCCAAGAGCATTATTAATTCAGTATCTTGTATACTCTGCTGCCCTTAAATTAAGCAAACAAACAGAGATGAAATTGTGGACTGTGACTGGTAGATTGTGTGGACTTGGATGTGGTTAAAGACGAGATTTGGCATGACGATGGCGACAACTATGACACACCGAGAAATATACAAATTAATACTGCTCGAGTACAGTAATTTCATAAATGTAAACAACCCAAAATTATAATTGCATATATATACCGTGTATACACGACTTTTACAATCTCTATTCATGACCCTTGGCTATCGACCTGGCAGCAGCCACGGCTTCTTCCTTGTCCACTTTGCTGCCAAACACTAAAACCCCGTGTCATCAAGCTTCTGTTGAATGTATTTAGAATCTTTACTCGGATACAGTTCAGCCGTACATAAATATGACAAATATACATTGAATACTGACTAACTCAGTTAACTTTGGAATTATACTTTTCTTCTCTTTCTTTTCTTTTTTTTCTTTCTAATTTTCAACAGCCCTGTGAGATTATATTATCTCTTGCCTCCTCCAAACCAAAGGTCTGTACCAACCTATACTGGTTATGATGACCCTGTATACAAACTCATAAAAGATTAATTATCTGACCTCAGATCAATGAAGATCCATTAAAATTATTGGCCTTTGATCGTTTTCAAACATTACAACTTCCCTCTGTCACATACCTGCTTATCCTTTTTAAAGAGATCCCCCCTTCTAAACAAGAAATCCAATCAACATAAACGTGTGAAACTGTAAACTTTGCCATTCGACTGACTTCCAACTGCTTTGTTGACGACATGACCAAACGTGTTCTGCATCATTATCTCTGAATGGCTTTCCATTCATGGCATGTCAATGAGTGGCTAATCCACACGTCCATAGTGGCGTTTGATTCCAAATATCTTAGCATCTTATCAGTACCTAAAAACCTTATATCCACTTGAACATTATTAACCTTGGATTGTTTTTTAAACATTTTTTTAAACATTTGGAAGAAAATATATCAAAATGTAAAGAGGACAGAATGAGGTATTGAAGGCGAACAAACAATTTCATAGACTAATTTTATGGAGTTTTATGGAAATGTCTAAAATGATGGAGGCTGATATCTGCGATTATATCACATATTTTTTTTTACTTAATATCTACATGTATTATGACTTCATAGTGAATATTAACATACAGTTAACATACAGCTTAACGTTGCATAACCATATATCTAATAAACAGTTCAACCTCTCTACGAAATTAAGCCTATACTCAACATTTACGGCAGGACTATGAATAAACTAGAGACGATTAAGGATTTATTAAGCCAAGTACGTGAGATAAAATACTATTTCTTAATGGTTTGATCGTACAGCAGTATCTTGATCCTTAGTTTGAGTGTGCTTCGTTCTGGACTAACGGAAAATTATTACTGCTTATTACTACGCCACTAGTAAATATAATATAGCCCATATTTATACTTCTAAATGGTCTAACTATGACCAGAACTAAAATATTTCCTCCTTTATCTTCAAAGTAGTCTGAAATATATACCTTTTATCAATGAAGTGAAACCAATATTGCAAAACTGATTCCACCTTTTTTCTAACAAAAGTTTTTGAAGCTTATGTCAAGTCCATTTGGTATCAGATTATTTCAGTGACCGGATGAAAACCATTTGATAGTAGTGGATTTTCAGTACAGCATTTACACGATCTTGGATGAGCTCTGTGTTTATCGATGCCCATATATTTAATATGGGATATAGGGGGTTCGGATAAAAAAAAAGACTGGGCTAAAAATTTAAGAGATACACTATAGAGAAATATATGACCCCCTTAAAATGGTCTTTTCTTATGCATGGAAATAAGTAAACGAGATGAGGTTAAAAGATTTAACGTATAGTCAAATTTCAGTCAAACTACAAAAAAGACATTTACACAAATAACTCATTTAATTTTTGTAAAATCAGGACTCAGATATCTAACAATATCTACAGTTATTAAGTCATCTAAACCCATAAACTAGGACTGCATATCTATATAAGCGAGAAATAAACATAAGAACCAAGAACCAACTAATTCAGTAATCCGAACCTATGTCAATCATAGCCTAATGTAATGACCTTAATAAATCAAATCCTCAAAAGCCAAAAGCCAAAAGCCAAAAGCCAAAAGCCAAAAGCCAAAAGCCAAAAGCCAAAAGCCAAAAGCCAAAAGCCAAAAGCCAAAAGCCAAAAGCCAAAAGCCAAAAGCCAAAAGCCAAAAGCCAAAAGCCAAAAGCCAAAAGCCAAAAGCCAAAAGCCAAAAGCCAAAAGCCAAGTTTAGAATTTATTTATAAAACTTGTAATAATACAACCAAAAAATATTAAACCGAAAGGAAAGCAAAATAAGTATATTAACAATAATACTTTTGTGGCTTGATACTAAACTAACTTCATGCTGGTGACTTAAATTCTATAATAACGCAGGGTCCAGTCTCGCTTCTTTGTATTTTGATTTTTTTAATGAGCTAACAACTAAACAATTCCATTTTTTTCTTAGTCTGGCTATAATCATGCGATTAGCAGGCTAAAATTTTATATTAAAAAACCAAATTATCTTTAATATATTATATTTTATCATTAGAACCAGATTTTAAACTCACAGTTGCTCTTTTCTCAGCTCCTTTCCAAAATCTTTTTGTAACCTCACGATTTATACTCTTCTACATGAATTATGTAAAGCCCTGACATTGCTGATAGAAAAATATTGAACTATTAATTACTTGAAAGAGTGTATCCCAGTAAGATAGGACTATAAAGTAAGAAGAATAAAGGTTATGATAAATCTGAGTCTCGTGTAGCACTAATATCTTAGATCTGAGTGGTTAATCTGCGTATTGGAAGAAAAGAATGAGACAAACAAAATACATTGCATTCAAACTTTCATCTATACTCAATTTTATATTCTTTAAATATAAAGGAATAAATTGAATAGCATGGCAATGCTGTAATATTTATTTCAATGGTCCTGAAATGTAAACATGCCATATGAAAAAGAATCTATAATGCAAGTTCTAGAACCAACCGTTATTTGTAAATATTTTTTTTAAATATTTTTAAATATTAAATATGATGAACTTTGCATTATTTTAATCTTATATATAACGAGATCAAGTCTTTTCCTAATTATCTGGTTTATTTTACAAGTATGGAGTCACTCAAACCTACAAATATTTAGGAACCCATTAATTGATTTTTTAAGAGCTAGATAGCCATGCCATTAAAAGTTGTCATAATTCTTAGACCAAATCTGCTCATTTAATACGCTTTGAACCCAAATTAACTCAAATTGCCTCAATATCCCTTGTGAAATAAACAATTGTATTTTTTAACTAGTGCTTTATTTTCAATAGATTGAGAATACAACCAATGACAGGCGTGATAATAGAGCCAGCTGCTCATAGGACTCTTAAAATACTAGAAACTAGAAATATAATTAAGAGCTTTTCTAAATGAAACATAAAATCCTTTTTGGCAATTAAGATGACTTTCTGAAGACTGAAAGTTATAAAAGTAGATAAAATTTTCGGTTATAAAAAATGGATCGGGAAGTAAAACTAATGTCCAACCATTAAACATAAGACATAATTTGGCCTTGTCCTATCTGCCGTTAAATTCAATGACTGTCCTGAATATATTCAATTTTTTATAAATATGAAAAGTGATGATATCAATAATAAGATTGACCCCTTAAAATGGTATTAATAATGGTCCAAACGTTTAACATTTCTTTTAAAGTATTAAGTATAAAATAACTATCTAAAGGTAGTACTCTGTCCAAATGTCCTGTGTGTCTTTAGCCAAACTAAACTCGAACATAAATTTCACTCTAGTTTCTATAATACTTTCCTCTCTGGACGGTCAAACTTTTGACCTCCTATTAATACTATACCAATTTCGATCATCGAGTTCATCTTACTAGCTACTAAATAAATGGAACAAACAAGGTGCATCATACATTGGAACCATATCCCTCTATTTTTAAACTAAAAAGAGGATATACATGTGGTTTCAGGTATTCCTTCATAATTGTTAGCCAAAGACTTGAAGAGTATGTTTTCCCCATTCTGGCGCAAGACTTTCATTTCATATTGGCTAAGAATATTTCTTGCTTTACTTTACTTTACTTTGCTTTACTCTGGGTTACTTCAATAGAGTCTTTTGAATAGTCTGGATCTGGGAAAGTATTTGACAGAACCTTTTTCCTTCTTTGTCGCATATCTATACTAAAGCTTCATATTCGTACAGGCGATATCAATAGGGATAAAGTCAGCTCAGGAGAGTTTTTTCAACCACAGTATTACATACAGAGCCTTACAACATTCTAGAAACAAAGAATTGACTAGATTTTCCTGCGAACTCCTTAAAACAATTCACATTAACTTCTCTTTATACGTTTCCAAATTCTCATATCAGAGAGACACATAGTGTGATCTATCTTAAAGCCCAATTACTTGAGCCGAGTCTGAGCTATGCCGATGCATTTCGACATTCTCTGAGAAGTGAGGTTTAATCTCTAACATATTTATTCCTTAATATGTAACCCCATAGTTATATCAAATGAAGCATCTATCTAAAAATGTCATGGCATTTTCGAGGTTCTCGTTGTTATCAAAATGCTGATCCTAGGATGAAGAACTCATTAAATAATCAATTCAGCTTGTATTACGTTGAAGAGCGGTAAAATCAGTGATTTAGCCTAGACCACGAAGAGCTATTGTTATTGTTTTTGATCGAACCACATTACTTTAATGGCCCTATTTTTTGATCAGCCAAACTAGTGGACCCATTTATCTGTTGATTATTGTTGGTCGATTTTACCCAATCTTTTAGTCTTGCAAAACCAAGGAATGAAATCTATAAAACAGAACTAAAAACAGTAGAGTATTCTATTGAGTAGAAATTACAGCGGAGTAAGTATTGAATCATTGTGAAAATAAAGATAAACTCAGAACCTGTAAAGATGTAAACCCCGGTAAGTCACACAAATCCCAATTATCTTAAGTCACAAGTAAAGTTATTTCATCTAGATGTATATGCCAGACATTCAGATTTTGTCCTTGTTTAAAACTGAATAAATCAATGATCATATGCGCCAGCTTTTTTCTGAAAAACAATGTGAGGTCCAAAATCAAAACATTGCATTCTACTAATTTATAGTCTCAAAGTAAGGACTTTATGTGACAAGTCTGGTATGTGCGTAGTTCACGAATGTGCTTGAATATGCATTTACTAACAAAATTAAGAGTTTATGATGCTCCAAAGGATGGAAATTAAAAATGATATAACACCAAACACAGGTGATTGGTGGAACAATTTCCCTTTTGTCATTTTCAGCATTGGCGTACTGTAAATTTAGTGATACCAGATAAAAACAAAGTAAAAACCATATATGAAGTCATTAATACTGTGTTTGAGCATACACTTACAGCCGGCTACAATATTGGACTAGCAGAGAGGAAGCTATTCATATACCAAGGGTTACTAGGATTTCAGGTAATTCCAATACCCAGGAATCGGTTTTAAGTAAATTTAATTTGCCAGTTTGGCCTTGTTTTCTCACCTTAGTTTAGTTTTACTGTACCAAAACTATCTAATACCGTTCGATGGTATTGAGTTGATTATTTTACCGGAAGCTAACCACAGTTCCTATATAAATGTCATAGAAATATATTTTCTATATGAATACTCTCAAACTTATCAACAGACTTTTAGTAATGATCAACACTTTTGAGAACTCTTGTAATATTAGGAATGAAAACAATGTAACTTAGCGTTTGATAAAAAGTTTTTGATATTAACTAGGCTTTAGTTACAAAAGGGACTTACAGAATTAGTTGGTTAGTTGATGAATTTGCAAAGATATTGCCTTGAAAATTATATGTAGAGGAGGACATAGACTAACTAGAGTGTACTGAGTTCAATACTAAATGGAAAATCCGAATTCTAGAATTAAATAAAAATATAAACTTAAAAAGTTTTCTAAATTGAAATCTGGTTTCTGTTCTTGTATACCTCGAAGGCTCAACCCCGAGGAAAAACATATATCAAGCATAAAGCCATTCCAACTGTAATAGAATCTTACCTGAAGATGTAGCGGTAAATTTCTATTCAGAAGATAATTGAAGTACTAAAATAAAATGTAAGTTCATTACGCTTCAGGGAAAGTGAAGAATTGGCAATTACCTTGCAAACCTGACAACTGGATTATAAAGAGTAGGGCCACAGAGAAATAGCCATAACCGGAAGTAATGCAAATCGAAAAATGAGTTTGGGTATCTATGAAATTCCAATGAGCAAGGTCGTTTGAGCGGGAATTTTGTAGAAAACCTTAGGAATCAAGTAGTCAAAATGAATTGCAAGTACAACTAAGCAATCTGAAAAGATCTGATATATCAGTTAATACCTCAGACAATTCATCTTTTACAATGTACAAGGTTTGTAGTATGTCACCACAGAGCAATGATGAAAATAAGTTTCACAGTATTCATGACAAATGTTTTCTGGTCATCTAATCTTGAATTGTAGTAAAAAATTATCAAAGTATGGGTCACGGAAAAAGTAAACTCCACGATCTAGATACTCTTTAACAATTAATACAAAAGAATCAAGTGTCTAAGTATTTATTAAACTTGATCATATTTAAGTCTTTTAACTGGGTCTAACGCCTAGCTACAGTCAATTTGCGTACATCTAAATTTTATCTCACGGGTTGGGCACTAGACCATTGATATCTTCTTTTTATTTCATGAAAACTATATATTAAATAATAACGTTGAGTTAACAGATAAGAGTTACACGACAACTTATTCCATCAGCTGAAACCCTATAAAAATATACAAACCAATGGATGCTAATTGGTTTATAACTATTAACAAGGTCTCAACACTATCTTCCTGTCCTAAGGAACCATCAATGAGCATCCCTGCAGAACGTTTCGAAACAAAATGATAAGTCCATCTCTGAGACGCCAAAGGTAAACCATACTCGCGCATAGTTTGTATCAGCATCTCTCGATTTACATTATCAAAAGTTCCCTGAATGTCAATCATCATAGCCGTAGTGTCCCCTCGTAGTCCCGTCTGGTAGAGTCAATACAGCTTCTCCAATTTCAAGTAATGAATGAATGAATGAATGAATATATTTTTTGCCAGTTCAATCAGGCAGCTAAGTAAAGTATAAAGATATAATAGAAATAACAAAATAACATATTTCAAGTAATTTCTAAGACAGCAAATGTAAATACTCTTTTCATATAAATAAGAGCTGAAATCCCAATATAGTTTCGGTTCGATGGTCTAGTCGGTTATGGCATCTGCTTAACACGCAGAACGTCCCCAGTTCGATCCTGGGTCGAATCAATGATTTTTAGCGTCTTCTCATGACTATTTTTTGTACTGAGGTCAAGAGCTTTTTTTTTTTTGTACATGTAAATACAAATATATTTGAATTAGGATTATGAGATGGTTTTAAATGGTTGCTATAAGAGTAAAGATAAAGTTTAAAAAAGTACGTACTCGAATCCATTTGAGCAGTAGATCCCAACAATGTCCTGCTCAGAATTTTCAGAATTTTTTTTAATTTACGACGTAGACGACGACACTAGAACAAAGTTATTGTTTCACACTCGGGTTTTGAACTTTTTCATAATTTAGGTTTTTGGGTTGTTATTTATTATCTCGAATTTTGGTTAAAACCCTCTAACACCAAAAAAAATATATTAAAAAACAAAATTTCCATGCAGTGGCTCAAAACTTGATTGATCCACCAAGCCACAAAACGAAAATTTATGAAGGGAGAAAGATCAATTTCTAGAGCATCTAAACGAATATTTGCCTGAACATGTAGCATTGATTCCAATTAAAAAGTATTTGCTTTTAACTCACTACTTTTAATAGGACGATATTTTCTAATAGACATGACCACTAACGAAAAAATAACAATAAATGGAATAATAAAATACAAATAAAATAAAAACTCGAGATTCCAAGATTCAAAATGGATTTACACCAACAACTTTTAAACAGACGATGATGAAGATAATGTCAACATATTTCATGGGTAAGGCTTAGAGCTCTAAGCCTCTTACTGAGAACAAATAACATGTATATATCTATATATACCTCACTTTCAGTCTAAACTTTAGAACGAAACGACAAAACATACTAAAAAAACGCCATCCCTCATTTCTGCAATGCAATGCAGATAATTGATTTAAATAGGAAATAGTTTAAAACCAGTGCAGAAAAAAGCCAATTTTATTTCAGTGTAAATTGTCAGGATTTGATTGGTTGAATATGCATGAATAATAAGGAAAGAAAATAAAATAGAATGCCGGAAGTAGGAAAAAAAAAAAAGAAAGACAGTTATGTTCAAATAGAGAGTATGTATATATGTACTAATATAAAGATATTCTAGCCCATAACTAGACAATAATGAAGAAGAAAAAAACATGAAAACATGAGAACATGAGAACGTGAAAGTGTAAAAAAAAATATAAATAATCATAGAGATGTGTTGCCGTCAAAAAATAATACTAAAAAGATCATGATAAAAAGCCTGTACATGAAGAAAGTGGTTCGTAGTTATGCTGCTAGTGGATGTAGTGAAAAAGAATTAAGATTAGTTAACCTTAGCTTAACCTAGATAAGTTCAGTCCTGTCAAGCGATGAGATATTTTTGCACTGGTTCAGTAAAGTATGTGATATCTGTCGAACCAGACTCTCTGGAACAGTCGCTGGAGTACTAGTGAATGTAATGACAGCCAAAGATGGAATCTGGTTAAGCAAGGCAGTTGACTTGTATGTTTCGCTTGTCCAAGTGAAATGCGGAATATTGGCGAATATCTGGTGAGTTGTTTTAGGTTCCATCCCTGAGGGAGCATCTCCCGTTGTAGCAGAACCATCAACAGTTGTGAGCTCATGGTAAATCAGGTAGGCTGAGTCCAAAACGTATTTATGAACAGTTACAGTCGTAGGATTACCATCGACGTTGGTGCTGTTGGTTGTTGACCCCACGTGCACTAAACGATTGGACGTAACAATCCATGGGTCTGAAAACAATTGACGGCCATCTCGCTTATCCTTCTCAGCAACATCGCTTTCATTCTCCCCAATCGGACTTTGACTGCTGCTATCGAGGCTGCAAGTAACTTTCTCATCGCTTTCTTTGCAGTGAAGCATGAACTGGGAGCCTCGCTCAAAAAAGCCCAGTACTAGATTGCTAACCATAACCAAGCAACTACATATCAACTGTATAATCAATTTGATATCTGAAGAAAGGAATCTCACGGGAATTCGCAATGACAAAATAACCAATACAAAAACCACTGCAATATTTGATGCGCGGCGACTAATTTGCTTTGATTTTCGGGCGTATTTCTCTTCGACATTTAAGCCAGTACTGGGCACCGATGTAATCACGTTGTGGGCCATTCTGAACCCCTTACTGAGTGCTGCCAATAGAATTCTTTTAAAGAGTAAACCAGCCAAAAAAACAATCAGTAACATATTCTTCAAGCTATCCTTCAAAGAGCTTAGTTCAATAGAAAGTGTAGAAGACTGAATTGCCAACGAGACTCGCTTTGCAAATTGGGTGGCCAAGACAACATATACAAAATCAGGTGCGAAAAGGATTAGAATAGAAGACAACCAGGTAAAAGTCCTAAAAAAATTTAAAATAAGTGTCAGACATGATGAGTTTGAGAAATAACAAGAAGCATTTTCATATATGACAAGGAAAGCATCCTCATCCTGTTCCTGATTCCTTTCGTTCTTCTCTCCGTCTTCAACATCCCCGCTATACAAAACACGATACCTCTGTCCAAACAGAATCAAGTGATAGTGACTCTGCCAAAGGCGGTAGCAGGAAACAGAATAAAATAATCCAACCAGAGCTAGTCCAAACCACACAGTCCAAATGGTCAGTTGATTGCTCCAGGCGTGTAATTGGACTTGATCAGAAGTGATTTCCATTACGTTACGGTTACTGTTAGTAGGCGTAGCAGTCATGTCAAGAAAAAAGCTCAGGATTTTTTTGCTGTCCCACGGTTTTGGTTCACTGCTACTGCTGGGCGAGAGCATCAAGTGTTGGCTCATTACTATGTTTTGAGCTATAGGGTAATACGAATTGTATTGATGTGAAGCAACGGCGCTACTAAGTGTCAGTACTGAAGGAGGTTTAGAGAGTAGTATGAATAGGTTGCTAGATGAAAGAAAGAAAAGGAGAGAGAAAAGAAAGAGAGAGAGAGAAAGAGAGAGAAGAAAAAGGAGAGAAGGAAAGAAAGAAAGAAATGAAAAGGAAATGAAAATTGATAATTAAATGGAAGAAAAAATATATTTGAAAAAGAAAATAAGAAAAAAAAAAATAGAAAATAGAACAGAACGTAAAAAAAAAAAAAAAAAAAAAAAAAAAAAAAAAAAAAAAAAAAAAAAAAAAAAAAAAAAAAAAAAAAAAAAAAAAAAAAAAAAAAAAAAAAAAAAAAA
>JAJLWW010000042.1:0-126549 GCA_030570935.1 Geotrichum klebahnii | reverse complement strand
TATAGCAACAAATACAAGTCTAAATACTCAGAATTACCAGCAGCCAAGTTTTTATTGTACCCAATATTCAGGTGCTCGTCAGACCGAGGATCACTTCTGAAAACAAGCTTTTTAATATTTAATTAATGTATTTAGCAGGCTTTCCTTTTGCTGTTCAATTGTCTGTTATGTTTTCCAGCAATAGGAGTATAGCGCAATTTTTGTGAATTATTAGAAAATAGCACTGAATAATAAACAAAATTACATATATGTATATATAATATTTATATGAACGCAGTAATATAAATCACTTTTAAAATGGTGAGAAACAAGGAAAGAAGAGGCACAAAGAATTATGTGGACAAAAGTGTTCATACTATAGACAAAAATAGAGTCAAGTGAGGCTGAACCCACCCAATATGATCAATTTACAGTGACTTAAACTCACTCAAGTGACTCAAAACCCTAGACTCATCATTATCTTCCTTCATCTTAAATTCATAATAATCTTTAAGCTAAACAAAAAAAATAAAATAAAAGAATATCAACTTCTTCTAAGCTCTCATCATCTCTTAGCTCTTGATAAAAATAGCACGCTCCCCTTGAACCTCCTGGCGAACAGTTTTCTTCATGTGATCTAAGCCTAATACACAACTGCCATCAACATGGTCAAACAACACAATGTCATCTTTCTCAATATACTGCGCCCTGTTATATGCCTCACCACGAACAACTGAAAACTTGATCCTCTCAAATACCTTGTCATACATTCCCAACTTCTTTTGAAGTCGTATTTTGGTATCCTTGAAGGGTTCATTAGCTAGCAATAAAAACATAAACGGCACTCCATGCGCCATGTGAACAGTATCTCGGTGGTACTGAAAAACTCGAATGATTTGACACTTTGCTGAATTAACTGCCTCGTTTGAAAGCCACTCATACTCCTGTTCCGTCAATAGTTGGCCATACACCTGCGTCCCTTCATCAACAGCCTCTTCAATCAGCATCTGTCGTGGTAAATACCCTTTTACTACAACGTGATTCTTAGCAGTCCATAAAACAAATCGTTTTTCTTCCTGTTCCGTCAAGTTACTTTTGCTCACCAAGTAATCAACAATATCGGAAACTGTACTGGCCTGAGAAAGTAACATTTCATGGCGGTGTTCATGAGAAAGCCCCACTGTCAGGTAAACTAATTGTACTAGTTTCTTACTTTCAAATTCATCCACACTCATTCGCAGTACTTGATAGGCTAGTACCCTACTAAACGCATGATTTCGATATGAAGTCATGATAATTTGAAATATAGGGGTATTACCTCGTTTGACCGGCTGTTTGAGCGTGCCGGTCGGATTGATTGTAAAAAAATGTAAATGATCTGGCTCAACACCTAAACTCTCCCCAACTGCTTGAGCCATTTGATTATAAGTGTATGTTGAACCAAGCCATAACTTGATATCAGGTGTGTCCTCAGATTCCATTACCTCATTTTGGTCAAGGTCATTATGTCTCCGGAAGGTTACCAGTACTCGGGCATGCAGAAAATCATAATATTCAGTAGCCGTCTTAAATGGAACGACGGCATCAACAGCCTTAGTCGTAAGCAAGGACTCGTCTTCGAGCCTTTCAACACAGATTACATCGCCATCTCCAAGCTCGGCTTCTACAAGCATGGCATCCATATCAAGCACATCAATCATGAGAGGCTTAACCTCTTCCAAAAGTCTTAATGGTGTGTCTGCTGGCCATCCCAACTTTTGGCAAATAGCTGGCACCAAATCTTTGACTTTCTTCATTTTATGTGCTACTAGTGTCATTACACCCTGCAAATTCTGAGTTGCAGGGTCAAAATGCTTGATGAATAAAAGAATATTATTACCATCATCTTCCAACGGCTTCTGGGTAACTGGATCCACCTCTAATTCTTCTAGATATAAATGCAACTCTGGACCTTCTCTGAACCCTTTTTCTAGCAACTGTTTTAAACAATTTTCAGATAAATTTCTGATACAACTGTTCAGTCGATATGTTTTGTTATCACGCCTTATCATGGTCCAAAGTCTCAATCCTTCGAGGGGTTTGGTGTAGTTGATAGATTCTGCAATCTGTTTAATAAACTCGGCAGGCGTAATAGCTTTCTTAGCCTTATAGGTAACAGCTTGGGCTTCGATAGGCTGATCTTCAAGACCTGGTCTATCAGCATCCCAAACAGCCAAGTCAAAATGATGCAAATTCTTGAAATTGTCCAGGGTTGCAACTTTAACAGGCATATACCAGTGCTGTTCTTCCTTTTCTTGTTGCAAAGCACGCTCAGCATCTATTTCCTTCTGTACTCGATCTTGAATATGCTGAGGGATCCCTTCCTCGTATAAAATATCGTCTATGCGAGATTTCCGAATGTAAACCAACATATAGGCGCTTGTGTGTCGCTTATATCCTCCAGTCAACCGAGATGTAGGCATTCGGGCCTTTGTTGTTAATGGTTCTCCTCCAAAATTGTCTTCAAGCACCTCTTTTAATGTGGCTTGAGTTACCAAATCATCGTCAAATTTATACCAAGGTCCATCTTTCTGAGGTTTGATCAAAGCATAGTAATGCCCAATGTTCAGATCTCCACTGTGTACAAGCACACCATGCAATGCATACTCATAGGACTCCTCAGACGGTTGGACCGACTCGTCCAAGTATGGTGACAAGTCAATTTCTGTTGGAAACTCATATCGGTCATTTATCTTAACCATCATTTCTCGCATGAAATCAAAGTCATAGCGTTTTAATTGTAAATGCAGAACAGGTGGGAATGACGTGAATACTACCCCCTTTTTGGCGTCTTGTAGACCGTACCCTGTCGCCATGTACTGGTTCTCGCCATCTAGCATTTCCACCTGAACATAATCTTTAAACGAATCCTCGAGAGTTTTCATACCTTTGACATTTAACTGTATGTCCCAGTAATCTTCAATCCGGGAACTCTCGAAATCAACATTTACACATTTGACATAGCTCTTCATTTGGCCAACGAAAATCTCGTTTAGCGAGCCGTCAACACTCGTTCGTTTCATCTCACCTTCAAGGTTGTCCATGAGGACTCTGTTGAGCTCTTGAACATCGTGTTGTGTAAATGCGTCACCGGAGTCCCACCCAAAAGATCGCGTAAGCTTCAATGTGTCCACACCATCTGATGTGTAGAGTTGGCAAAACACCCGCTGTAAGGCAGCAGGAACCTTGTCAGGCTCATCCTCTGTTGGGATCCCCAGAACAGCATGTCGAAACGCTGTTGTGAAATAAAGAGACTGTAATAATGAGTTAAGATAGCAGGTAGCACCCTGGTTCTTCATGCCAGAATACCCTGTTTCCTTTTTAGAATTGTAGTTTTGAAAAGAATGCCACAAAGTTCCTGTAGGATCTTTGACAATTTTAACGTAAACTGAAATATTGACTTTGTTATCTTCAATAAGTGCATGCTCAGAGTTGACATGCCTCATGAAAAGTCCACGAAGGTCGTGAAACTGAGAAAAACCCCAGTCTGTTTCCGACGCACAAAATCGATGCGAGGCAATACTGCTAGCCATTACAGTTGGATCCTCTGGATTCCACATGACAATGCCAAACTGAGCACAGCAAGCCCAAGAGCTTGTATCATCGCTGCTGGGATTGGCCGGGTCTTGGCCTTTTGGCGCGCATGCTAGGTAAATGGATATAGCAGCTGTACGATTTCCCTCAGGAAACAAGTAGAATTTCCACGTAAAGTCTCCTCCGTCAAAAGGGTCGCTATATATCTTGGGTGGCAAAGCTCTCCAATCCGTGATGTTCCAAGTGTGGGAAAATTCAAGTTCTGTTTCGATTTCTTCATCAGCGAGAGATGGGAGCAATTTGTCCTTCATCATAGCACCTGAGCTAATGTTAGTTCAATCAATTAGAATGGCCTGACACACTTACTATCTGAAGCTAGGTAAATCTGGTAATCAGGTTGGTCCAACTCCGAATCCATTGCTGGTGAGTCTTCCATTTGGGAATCATCTAGATCCTATATCAAAGTTAACAATGTCTTTGCCAATCAGCCATTATCACATACTATATCAAACTGATCGTTTTGCATAATGTTGTATAATATATGAGAATAAGAATTAAAAAGAAGATTAGCAGAATCTCAAAGGTACTCTGATCAATTGAGTTTTCAAAAAATGGGTGTCCCTTTCTTGTTTCTTGAGAGGTAAGAAAAAAAGGTTTGGGATTAGGCTTGAACACCAACGATCTGACAGCCGAAAAGAATTTAAATCAACAATGTTCAGCACGAAGGATTAAAGCACAAAAAAGTTAGAAATAATAATGATGAATTCAACTGAATAAATGTCTTGTATCGTTTTTACAGGGGAAAAAGTTATTTTCTGTAGTTTTTTGAAGATACCTTTGGTATTCTGTTCGTAAGAAATCCGTGGGTGGGGTGAATGCATGAGTTAGGTTTCCTTTCTGAGGTAAACAGCAATCCTAAAACACTGCAACTATAAGTATTTGAGAGTGCCGCAAAACAACGTGGAAAGTTCAGTACAAGTCTTACTTCACAAGTCTTATGTCTTATGACTTATGTCCTAGGTCTTAATTTGTAAGTCTTGGAAGTTTAAATTCGGAATAAATGTAACTCCGTTAGTTATGAAGGTCACGGCTATAACTCTGGGGTAGGGAGATAAAATTTCTATTGCCATCGACTGACACTTTGTTTTCCGCTCTGTATTACCGCAACCACCTGGTGGTTTTAACCAAAACATCCTTTACGAAACCCTCAATTTTTCCCTTTCTCTTTCTTTCTTTCTCCTTATATCTTTTCCTTTTCCCAATCAACAATCTCATTTCCCTTTTTAATTTGTCTTTCAATCTTCTCGAAATCAAAATCACAACAGAATGGCTATCTCACTTTCTGCCGTGCTTAAACGAAATCTTCAAACGGCTACCGAAGCTGCCAAAGCATCCTCCACCCCAACAGTAGGTGTGTTTGTAGGTGCTACCAGTGGAATTGGTGAAAATACCGCCTATGCTTTTGCTAAATACACCCCTAAACCCGTCGTCTACATTGTTGGACGCAATGCTGACGCTGGAGCTCGTGTCCTTTCTAAACTGAAATCCATCAATGATCAGGTAGAAGCTAAATTTTTAAAACACGACATGAGTTTAATCAGGGAAGCCGATAAATGTTCGCAAGAAATCATGGACAACGAACAGAAGGTCAATGTGCTATTTTTGTCCCCTGGCTTTTTGACTCTTAATGGCCGTACTGAAACTGATGAAGGTGTGGACTCTAAGATGTCTGTTAACTTTTATGGTCGTTGGAGAGTTGTCCAGAACTTGTTGCCCTTGGTACAAAAGGCAGCAGAACTTGATGAGAATGCACGTGTTGTTTCCGTGCTGGCACCTGGAAATGAAGGACCAGTGAATCTTGATGACTTGGGCTTGAAACATAATTACTCTTTGACAAATGCCAATCGTCATTTTACAGAATTCAACTCGTTAGCTGTGGAACGATTTGCGAAGTTGTATCCTAATATTGGGTTTTTGCATGCAGGACCTGGAATCGTCAGAACTGGCATCACAAGAGAGTTTCCTTGGTACGTTCGCTACCCATTGTACTTGACTCTCATATTCGCTAGCAAGCCAGAAGACTCTGCTGAACGATTTTATTATATAGCTGCAGGCTCTCCCGACTATAGAACTGGAAGCCATATATTGGATGGTGGATTGAAGTCTTTGAAAGAAAGAGCTCAAGAAAGAGGATATCTTACGCCTGAATTACAAGAAACTGTCTGGAAACATACAGAACAATTGTTTAAAGATGCCCTTGCTAAGGGCTCTTCAACTACTAATCCCACTAGTTGATTGTGAATAGTTTTCATTTTAATTTTTAGTTTCCTAGTTAGTCTAGTAATATTCAATTTTACAACAATACTGTAAATATAGTGTAAAAATGCATACTGATTCAAATTCATGTCTTTAACATGTTCAAGTAAATGAAAATGTTACATATAAAGAAATCTACTTTTAAATATCAGTTCTTGATTTATACTCAAAATTTCATTCCAAAAATATATAAAAATTACAAAAAATAACATAAAAATCCATCATCTAAATCATTTTTTACAGGGCCTTGAGAACAGCCTCACGTTCAGCTGCACTAAGCTGCTTCAATGCCTGGGTAAGACCAGAAACAGCAGAATCACGGTTGCTGCGCACAAACGAAACAATGTTTTGAGTAGCAGCGTCCTTCTTAAGCTGTGTAACCTTTGCAGCCATCTCCTTGTGGGACTCTTCCAAGTACTTGGCAACAGCCATGTCATTCTCTGCATCACCAACACTAGACAGGTACCAAGATTTGAGACGTGCTACACGCTCCAGTCTGGTGGATGTAGGAAGGGCCTCGCCAATACGCTTGATGAGGTACTCCTCGTTCAAGCGGCGGCGAATACGCCAGAAGAAGAATCGACGGGATTCAGACCATTTAAGGGCCTTGCGAATAGTACCCTTAGCCTCCATACGGCCAACACGATCGTGTAAGTCGGCAAACTGTACAGAGATCTGCTGGTAAACAGGGAGCAAGAGCTTTTCACGCTCATTGAGTTGAACACGTAAAGCAGCAACTTCCTTATCAGTGAGGTCCTTGTCTTCGTCAATCTTACGAGCAAGCTCACCATAAGTGGGATCCAGGCGACGCATGGTAGCAATAAGCTTGTCTTTGCGGTACTTGATTCCAACCATTCCTTCAGGTTCCAAAACACCAGCACGAGCTTCTTCATCAGCGTACATTTCCATCATATCAGAGTTAATGGTAGGGTCAACGACAACCCAAGATCCACCACGCAACTCACCAGTAGGAGGGATGTATGTCAAAATAGGCTGCTTGTAGTCAACCAAAGCATCAACAATAAATGAACCGTACTTAAGAACCTCATTGTACATGTCTCTCTGACCACCAGAAAATCCTCTCCAGTTGGCAAGAATCATCAAAGGCAGCTGCTCACCATAGTTAAAGTCATTGATAGCCTGGGCAGTCTTGAAAGCAGAATTGGGGTACCAGACTTGACCGGCCTCTTGAATATTCATCTCAGTAGAGTCAGGATTGGCAGGATCAGCAGGAACAACGTTCTCAATGAGACGAGTCTCAACACCAATAACACCAAAAGGAATACCTCCAAGACGAGCACGACCGACAACAACACCACGAGCCCATCCACTAAGCGTTTCCATGAAAGATCCCTTATCAAACAGACCACTTTCAAAGCCATTGTCGGTCTCACGACCAGCAATCATCCAGCGGACATCATAGGGTTCGTTGCGGGAAGGAGTATATTCAACATCACGATCCCACGTGTCACCAGTTTCCAAAACGGGCACAGGCAAATGACGGTGAGCAGGAATGTATGACAACCACTCAACAATCTTCTGAACACCAGCAAAATCATCGTTAGCAGTCAGATGAGAAACACCATTCTTATACATGATTTGAGTACCACCCAGCTGAAGGTTAGAAGAGTAAACTTCACGACCCAAAAGCTTGTTAATAGCAGGAGCACCAGTAAGGATAATGGGCTGACCTTCAATTTGAATAGCTCTCTGTCCAAGACGAACAAGGTAAGCACCAATACCAACAGATCGGCAAGTAACAAGAGTGATAGTGAAAATGTCCTTGTATGCCCTAGAAGTAGCACCAGCAATCAAACCTGATCCCTTCAAGCATTCAACACCAAGACCATCTTCAGCACCTATGATAGTAGTAATCTTGTATCGTTCTTCGCCATTTTCAACAATTCGCTCAGAAACAATAGAATCCTTCTTGCCAGATTTGACCAAAGAGTTGTAGGCATCAGGAGTGAGGTAAAGATATTGGAAACCCTTAGAAGCATCATCGTTGTCATTCCAAGCAACAGAAAATAGAGGTAAAAGTTCTTCAGCAATTCCAATGCGAGCACCAGAATTAGCAGACAAATAGATTCTAGGAATACCTTCCTTTCTAGCAAGTTCGGTAACACTGTTAAAGAAAGCATCCTCCTGAGGACCAAATGAACCAATCTTGAAAGTGATATCATTAGCAATAACAACAAACTGTCTGCCGCGAGGGTATTCTGGAGTTTTAGCATTGATTTTCCATGCAACCATACCAGAAGTGTTGGCACCAGCCTCACGCTTAATTTCAGCAAGCTCGCCAGCTTCATCCAAAATTAGCTCACTAGCAGAGAAAAAGTCCTCTGGCTTCCGCAGGCTAGGAAATTTCTTCCAAGCGGCAGCAACAGCCTGGCTAAAGAGATCAGGGAAATCATAGCAGTAAGTTGTACCCATCAAATGTGCCTTATAACGCTTAGGCTGCAATGACTCCTTGGTAGGATAAGGAGTATTGATTGGTCTCAAGTGCATGTTACCAGGCTTGCCAATAGACTTGAAGATCCATTCTCCCTTGTCATTCTTAACCTCAGCATACAAATCACTAGTAACAACAAAACCAGAAATATTGTTGATGAGAGCACGTAAAGGATATGCAATACCAGTCTCAGGATCAGAAATAACAATTCTGATTTCGGCACCAGTAACTCTGAGTCTCCACAAACGACGGCCAAATCTTTCCAAGAAACCACCAAAGGCAGCCTCAACTTCCACAGGATCAAGAGGGAACAGTGCTGAAAAGTTGATGAAAATGTGGTTAAGATCGGAGTTGGAAGTTCCAATAACCTCAAGTGCATCAAGAATATCAGCCATGAGTCTGTTGGCTTCAGAAATAAGATATTCAGCAGTGGAGATGTCCTCACGAAGCTTACCAGGGCGGACAATACCACGGGTGAAATATCGCTTATCAGTTGGGGCATCCTTGCCAGTAGCCTCATAAACATGAATATTTCTGTTATCAGTAAAAATAGGTTTGATTTTGAAGTTGGAAAGACGTCCAAGTTCGAGCTGGTAAGCAAGAGCAGGCTCAATATGTCTAATGGTCTTGTCTTCCTGATAGTCGGAGCCACGGAAAGTAAAGTACTTAGGGTAGCTTCCGACGTCCTGACTAACAACAAATGTAACTCTTCGTACAGAGGTAGCATCTAGGTCTTCCTTATTCTCCTCGACTAAGTCAGTAAGAACCTCAAGAATAGAGTCATCATCAAGGTCTTTATCAGCATTGACCATGATATTGCAAATGTTGCTTAGGAACTTGGGTTTGTTTGCAGTTGGGGGTCGTCTCTGCTGAGCGAGAGTGCTTGGAGCACGCATAGAGCCAAACTCTAATCCGCCTCCATGACGAGGTAAGTGCTCAAGAGCACTGGCAAGAATTTCATCTAAGTCATCAAGAGAAGGAGCAGCAGAAATGACACCAGTTCTAGTAGGTTCCTGGTCAGACTTGTCAACCATGAAACTCAAGTCAGAAACAGACATGACTCTAGGAGTGTCCTTGGCACTGGGGGAGCTAGGACCATTGGATGCAGCACTAAAGGCAGCCTGAGCCAAAGAGGAAAGCTTAAAGTTCCAGGTAATGGCAGGAGGAGCACCTTCCTCTTGGTGGTAGGCAAGATCAGAAATACTGTATGCACGACAAGCTCTATGAACATAAAGTTCAAGTGCAGCCAAAGCGACGTAAGGATCAGAGTGACCAAAGAACTGAGGAAGAACGTCAAAAACGGTGTATTTAGAATCAATGACTTCTTTGAGAACGTCCAAACTAGGAGTGCGGCGTTCAAAGCCAATTTCACCATACGTGGTTTCCACCACAGAGGATCTAAGAAGGTGCTCAAGCTGGTCAGAGCGCTCCTTAAGAGAGGGGAGGGCGCACTGAATCAAAATTTCACGAATCTTTAATACGACCTTGCTAACGGCACGAGATTCCAGCTCAACAATATTCTTAAGAATAGGGCGGAGATACTTAGCAATGAGAGCAGGGGTAGACTTAGAAGGATTATACTCGTTGAGGATCGCGAGTACAAGATTGTTTTTAGCACCAACGCGGCTGTGTGACAAAATGGTCATAACAACCTTAAGAATGTCATCCTTATTTTCATCACGAAGACGCAAAATAACATCGTCATCACGAATGTTGGGGTGAGAGAAAAGTTTCTCAACATTGTAGTACTCTTCAAGAAGTTTTGCAAAGACCTTGTACTCGTGGGCAACAAGACCTTCTGCGTAACGCTCACAAATAGAAGTCAAAGGAGCAATACCTTGGTTGAAAATCATGGCATCAGAAGCAGAAGTAGGAACAAACTTCTCAAAACACTTGAGAAGTTGCTTGGCAGGGAATTCGGCCTTTCTCTGTTTTGCCTTTTCAATAACAGAGGCAAGCTGAGTATCCAATTTGTGAGGAATTCGAGAGTGCAAAGCAGAGGCTTGCTGATTCCATTCACCGTAAGGGAGATCAGGATTTCTAAGAACTTCAATCAGATCCTTCAGAGTAGTAGCAAGAACGACCTGGTTGTCAAATCCAGAAAGAATGTTTTGCAAAACCTGTTCAAGCACATGGAATCGCTGGAAGGTTTTAGTGCCAATAAGAGTAGGAGGGCCGTACTCAGGGAGCTGACCTTCAAAGGGTTTAGCAAGCTTGACCTTGGATGGATCATCGAGAGCCAAAATACCAAGAATATCACCAGCTTCTAAAGTAGATCCAGGTTGTTTAATAGGTTGAACAACACCATCTTCCTGAGCTAAGAGAGGCATGTACATTTTCATAACCTCGACTTCAGCATAAGGCTGACCAGCCTTGACGTGCTCGCCATTCTCGACAAGAAACTTAACAAGCTTACCAGGAGAAGGAGTGCGAAGCTGAGTTGGATCACTTTCCATTTCCAACAAGCAGGTCTTGGAATCAACAGAAATGCGGGTTGCACCAACCTCTTCCTTCCAGTAGACGTTGTGAGACTTTCCGTCAATGGAGATCAAGAGACCACCATCGGAGAGTGCACGAGCGCCAACAATGACCTTGGAACCATTGATAAACAAGGTATAAGCATCCAACGAGCACCGAGTGGCAGTGAACTTGAAACGTTGGCCTTCATAGATAAAGTCAACAGGGAAAATAGACTTAAGTACGTCTTTAGCAGGGGCCTGACCTCTTTCAAGCGAAGTCTTGCATTCATTAATCGAAGCCTCGGAGGCAATGTGGGCCTTAGTTACGGCACCACAAAGGATGGCCAAATACATATCAGGGCGCTCCGACGTGAGTTTCTTGGAGATGAGTTCATCGAGCCAACCAGTGGTAATTTTATTTTGCTCGAAATCGGGAGTCTCTAACAGCTTGATGAGGTACTCCACAGTGGTGCGGAAGTCACCACGAATGGAAAGTTCCTTAAGAGCCACAACCATGTGCTGGCGAGATACGGTTCTATTTTCACCAAATGCAAAGATATGACCAAACTGGGAGTCGGAGAAAGAGTGGATTCCACCCTGGTTACCAACGGAGAAATATCCCCACACGTTAGAACTGGAACGGAAGTTCAGCTCGTGCATCATACCAGAAGAAGGCTTGAAGCCCTCACCAGGGTCCTCGGAAGTAATACGACAAGCAGTAGTATGTCCACGGGGAACAGGACGTCTTTGAGTCTTGAGTGAAAGCTCAGTAGAAAAGTCAAAGTCAATGGGAGTAGAGGTGTGGGGATCAACACCATAAAAGAGACGAATATCCTTGATTCGATGAAGTGGAATACCCATGGCAATTTGAAGCTGAGCAGCAGGCAGATTTACACCAGTGGCCATTTCTGTAGTGGGATGTTCGACTTGAAGACGAGGGTTAAGTTCCAAAAAGTAAAACTTGTCGTCTTCATGAGAATAGAGGTATTCAACAGTACCAGCAGAAACATAACCGACGAGCTTACCAAGTCTAACAGCAGCCTTTTCCATAGCACTAAAGGTTACAGGGTTGGCTACAGTGACAGGAGCTTCTTCGATAATTTTTTGATGTCTTCGTTGGACGGAACAATCACGGCCAAAAAGAGAAATATTGTTGCCATACTGATCAGCGAGAAGTTGGACTTCCAAATGTCGAGCGTTTCCAGCAAGCTGCATGATAAAAATGGGCGAGCCAGGAATTTCACCTTCTACTTGTTTGTAAAGAGAGACGAATTTCTCAGGGTCTTCGACTTTACGAATACCTTTACCACCACCACCTTCAGATGCTTTGATCATGACGGGGAAGCCTACCTTTTTAGCTTTTTCAAGACCGTCTTCTGCAGAGTTGCAGCATCCGAGTTTGTAGACTTCGTCAGAGACGGAAACGAGGCTAGTAGCAGGATCAACTACAACCTTGTCTACGCCAGTACCGGACCAAGGAATACAAGGAACATGAGCATGTTGAGCCACAATAGTCGAAGAAATTTTGTCTCCAAGGGATCGCATAGCGGAGCCAGGAGGTCCAATGAAAACAATCTTCTTGGGAGATGCAGCAAGAGATTCGGGAAGAAGAGGATTCTCGGAGGCATGACCCCAACCGGCCCAAACAGCTTGAACATTGGTTCGTTCAGCCACATCGACAATGAGTTCTACGTTGGCATAATTGTTATTATTTGTACCACCGGGGACCTCGACGTATTGATCTGCCATTCTAATGTATTCGGCGTTGGCTTGTAAATCCTCGGGGGTGGCCATTACGACGAAGGAAATGGCACGCTCATTGCCAAAGGTTTCGTAGGCCCATTTTCGTACGGATCGAATTTCCTTGACTGCAGCAATACCATTATTTGCAATCAAGACCTGGATTTCCTATTAGTACTATATTTGAAGGAGATTGAAGAGATTTTTACATACTGATTTGATGACTGTGTGACCGCCATGAGATTTGACAAAGGCTTTGACATCACTCTCTGAAGCGACTTCAATAGTGTTGAGGCCAATAAAACTAGAAGAAAGGGTTGAGTGGCTGTATTGAGAATTGGCGGCAGAGCCATTGGTTGATGGTTGTGTAGAGTCTAAGCTCATTGTGAAGGAGGTATGAGATGACAGTAGAGCTTTAGAGAGAAAGTGGAGTATTCGTCCAGTACCAATTGAATGGGTGGTTTTCGAGCACTATTAAGGGAAGATGTTAATTGAAAGTGAAGAGAAAGGATGGAATAAAAAAATAAAATAAAAACCTCTTGAATCAAGAGAAAATAACAATGAAAATTGAGAAAAGTTTACCTTTAGTTTTTGAGTTTACTACTGTTGGGGGAAAAAAATAAAAGAGAATAATTTAATTACTTGCGTAGAGGACCCCAAAAGAGATGATTTTGAAAAGTTGCTGTTGTTGAGAAGAATGGAAACCCAATAAAAAAAAATAAAAGTAAAAATAAAGCCAGTGAAAAAATAAGAGAATCAAAATGAGAAGTAGCCAAAGGGATTGATCACTAATAAGTAGGTAATAAAATACAATTCAAGAAAGTCAATATGGATGAAGATGAAATCTTGAAGCTACCTAATATTGAGAATATTGTTGAAAAATAGAGTGGTAGTTGTAGGTAACGGCTGACTGCAGACAATGTAGTCAAATATATATAAAATAAAAAGCAGAAAAACCCGAAAGCCAAAGAGATTTTTTGAGGAAGTAAAAAGAGAAGAGGAAGAGATGATTAAGAACAAGAAGAAGAAGAAAGACTATCGGAAGAAAAAGAAGAAAGGGAAAAAAAGGAAAAGAATTGAAAAAAACCAGGAAAGATTGGAATATAAATAGGACGGTTACAATTTAGATGTTGTGGAATACTTGGGGTGGTGTCGAGGCGAATAGAGTACAATAAAAATTCTGTTGTGGTTCATATTTCTTTTTTTATCATTATTGTTTCTATGTGATTGACACTATGAATTCATCTACTTTTTACATTAGAACGAGGGAAGATCCGTGGTACAAGGGATGATTGGAATCGCAATTGGAGTTGCAATTGTAATCAATCGAATATAGCAGAAATATCTTTTCTCATGGTCATATATAACTATGAATGTTTTGACATTGGCTAGGTTTATTGGGGTTGGATCATCCTATTCAATATATGAGAAATGTTAGATATGAAGAGATGTTGATTTGGTTGTTTTTGTCTTTTTTTTTTTTTGGCTTTTGGTGGATACAAAAAGGAATTTCTACAGCTAATTTTTGTAATATTCATCAAGTTAATTCATGGGCTTTCCCCATAGAAAATGGCTGGGAAAATAAGTGAAAAATAACGAAAATAATACAAAATAAATGAAAATAATAATAAAAATATAAATAATTAGATAAAAATAAAAATCAATGAACATAAAATAAAATAAATGTCAAAGGTTACAAAGTGTGTGTTGGGAGATCAAGTAGGGTAACCAACATCTCAACAAACGACCAACACAACAGATGTCAGCAAAGAATACGCATAGAAATGTGTTGGTTTCAATAAAAACTAGGAGAGAAAGCGACGAGAAAGCCCTTTAGCCCTTTTTTCAAACGGCAGTTTTAGGATTATTCCGTTTATCCATTTGAAAAAATAAAAGTTAAAACTTTAAGACTTACGACTTGGACTTGGAATTGCTACACTTTTATCACTGCCAGTGTAGTTGCTACTTCAACTTACAACGGTATCTCCTGTATCACAAATATCTTTAAAATACCTTAAATATCTCTATTCTAAACTATTACCGTTCAATTTAATCGTTCTCGAGTATAACAAAAATAAAAATCAAGTAAAATAAAAATCAACAAAAAACTAAAACTCAGCTCAAATTCCCGTCAATTCTTATGACCCTGTTTACTCCCTATGATAATGGCAAATGGTAAATGGATGATGATGCTAGACAGATGCATATAGTTGCTTGCACTGATTGCTATTACTGATTGCTACTACTGATCCTGTAACTAGTGTGTTTTTTCTTTTTTTCAACATCCATTCCGAATCGCCGACGTACGGATCTCGGAGCTTAAAAACTGAAATATCAACTTTGTTTGATTGATTTGAACTCATATGTTTTGGATTTCTTTTACTTGTTGTTTTTATTTTGTATGTTATTAATTCAACCTGATCCTTCTGATTCATATTCATATACCAGAACATCAGTCGATCCCATTCTATACCCTTTTCTTTCATAGATCAGCATCCACTTCTTCATTCTCTTCAAATCAGTTTGTGTAATTATGTTTTCACTCGTCAACTATTGGTCAACCGTCATATCACATACCCTAGACCTGCGATTTTTCACTACAGACCGAATGTCATGAAAGTCCCAACATCTTTCAAGTTTGCTCGAGCCAGAAGTTGGTTTTTGATAGGCTATAAAGAAAAGCAGCATATAATAGGAGGTGTAGAAGAATAGCCCAGTAGACTTAACAGTAGAAACTTTTAGGATCAACCCTAAGTCTTAACTATTTTTCTCGGGCTTAGGTTAGTCGATTTTTTTATTCTTTTTATTTTTGCATAAATTATGAAAAAAATGAAAATCATCCAGCTTTGTTCGTTACCACACCGTTGCATTGAATGATAAATCAAAAAAGGGCTCAACCGGGAATTGAACCCGGGACCTCTCGCAATTGTGCTTAGAAACCCTAAGCGAGAATTATACCACTAAACCATCGAGCCAAATTTCTGAAATTTGTTAAAAACAGCCTATTATGTTATCCATTAACACATTATACTTGCTTTTTAAATTAGGGATTTTTAGATTGTCACTATCAAATTTAAGTTGTAAAATAACTTAAGAATAAATAATATTTTATAATTTGTTGATTTAACTTAATTAACTAAGTTTTTAAATTTAATTTGGTTGTATGGCATGTAATTTATATGCATATCGCCTACTTGTGTACTCGGAAAAAATTATTTAAAATACGAAAAACCCTTGGAAAATAAAAACCCAAAACTTGAACTTGGAAATAAGAATTGAGCATTGACATAAAACTAATCTGTTGTCGATACAATGGAATCACTAAAATATACCATAAGTAAATATATATTTATGATAGTAGTTAAGTAAAGAGCTGAATTTTAGTAGCGAAAATTTGGAGAACCAAGAAAGCACATATATTTAGAAGATGCGACTGTTAGGCTGATGCTGCCTTTGATTTTTTGAAACGGTAAATTTAATATCAATACAATAAAACTAATAATTGGTCTTTAATTAAGTAGGTTTACTGACATCTGTTCTTTCTCTAGACTTTAAATAACACTATACATGTTATATTTTTCTGTATCATTAATAAAAACTTAACTCCAAACACTAATATAGTTAAGTGAAACTACCACCGAGTAATCCTTATTTACTCATACTATCGATGGAAATCTATGTATATTGAATTAAATTAATCTGCCGTTGAAATAGAAAGTTCGAATTTGCATTCATCTCATATATTAACATTATAGATCTTAGATATTCATCATATATCTCGGATCTGAAAATAAATCAAATGAGCTAAGATTTGAGTTCAAGCAAATATGAAGTTAGATGATATTGACATGTATTACAATCTAGTAAGGTTTGTGACTCAAATAGAGTACAGCAGCATTCACATTTATTATATACATTTATATATGTTAGCATAATACTTAGAAAAAACCTGTTTCAATCGGTTTATATTAACAATCAAGTAATGGAATAAACAAGGAACGGACCTATAACATCTTTTTTTTATTATATATTTACAGACTAGCCTTCTGTGCTTGTCCGATTGGCTGACTGATTGAAAACCATATAAATTTTTGTAATCCAAATTTGTACATTTATTTATTACATGTTCAGAATAAAAATCACCATATTTAAATCGTCATTTCGCCAGCAGTGGACTTGACTAAGTGTCTATGTGGTTTCGCATTATTTATTGTACTCATTGTTAAATGTATAATATCTTAAAGTATCTCCTAATAACAATATCTATTAAAAAAATAAAACTAAATGCAATAAACAAAACCTACACTAAATAAATTAAAATATCCTAACAAAATAATATCTATTTATATCCATTAATATCCATCACCCTTATTAATCCAACACCTCGTTATCGTGTTTTTAGCCCATACATCTTTATGGGTTCCAAGCATCTCATCAATAGTATCTTCTATAGCTCGAGGTGACACAAAATGGCCTCTTAGACGTTTATTTTGGCCAACTAGCGTTATGACATGCGTTAAAGAAATTCGTTTTTGGTTGCTTGAAATGATTGATTGAATTATTTTGCCAAGGTTCCATTTTCCAATTCCTTCATAGTACTGTGAACCACCACCATTACCAGCCGTGATGGTGGCGGGTTTAGATGGTGCTGTCTTAAGCATAATGAGACCTGCTGTTTCTAAATCACTTAATGCACCTCCCAGAATTTTAACACACTGCTCCAAGGGTTCCAGTTCATACGTATACGTGATGCCAAACCTTTTTTGAAGTCGCGCTTTGTCAAACCTTATAACCCGGTTTGTGTATTTGAGTAGCTTCGGTTGACTTAGAATATCGTCAATGAAGGACGAGTGGTTGGGACTAGTATTGATGAACGTGCATACACTATATTTAAGACACGCGTACGTTGCGCTTCCAACTTGTGACAAGATGACAGGTATTTCTATCGTGCTTGATTCATTGTTGTTATGGTCAGAATTGTCGTCAGAATCATCTGAACTGTCTAGGACTGCAAGTCCTATATCAGGAACACGGGTAGGGGTATTAGACAGCTCTTGTGTCGGGGCAAACTGTGAAGAATACTTTTCTAGCGTTTGGCGACTAGGCTTAATGTCTATCTTTGGATTGGGGATACTTTTTATTTTGGAATTTTCTTTGCCTGACATGAATGTGTCACTTCCAAATTCCTTTGAATCGAAGTCCGGTAGCTGTGGTTGGCTCTGCACTTGATGGTATTCTTGTCTTTGAACTTGATCCTGAACTGACCGCTTCACTTGATGCTGTTCTTGAGGTTGTTCTTGTACCTCCTCTGACTCAGAGACAAACGCATCACTTATAAAGTCATCACCTATATCCTCAAGCTCAATCTCCATATCCACAGCATTAATCGACATCGATGGGAACGATGAAGGTGGTGCTGATGGTAACGATGAAGGTGGTGCTACTGGAAATGATGAAGGTGGTGCTGATGATGGCACTGGAGGTGCCGATTTAACATCACTCTCACTATCGCTGTCAAATGGTACAAGTAAACATGCCTCAAGTTCATCATCATCATCTTCGAAAATGTCACTGGTTCGGGTATAGTTCTGACTACTATTATTCAAACCGATATTCAGATTCAGACTATTATTATCAGCAGTAGCAGCAGCATTATCATGCAAGGTATGGCTAGGCTTATTAGGGATAGCCTCAGATTCACTATCATCCCAATCCACAAAGCTCGACTCTAAGTCATGGGTGCTGGGTGATTCAGGAAGTTCCATGCTATTTACAGTGCCAACAGTTGCTTGTGAAGTGGATATCGAAAATTGGACTTGATCCTTGCTTAAGGTGGTAGATTTGATGCTTGACAGTTCGTTATTTTCTTCAACGAGTGTGGTAGTAGTTGTAGCAGGAAGTGGAGGAGCTGAGGTATCAGATCCATCATCATCATCATCGCTGGGCCAATTTGGTGAATAGATAGGAGCTGAAGATATTGGCTGAGAAGTTGTAGGAGTAGGGTCATCACTGGGCTTCAATTTTTGTTGTTTCAAGGGTGGGATAGATGTAGATTCGCCTTTGGTGGATGGTGTATATTGATAATCATTTTTAATGTCATCATATATCCCTGGTTTTTGAATACCATGAGCTACACTAATTGACCGTTTAACAGCCGTAGTACTATTTTGCATAGTGGCATCATTTTGAATCGAGGGCTGACCGCTTGTTTGTGGTGATGTTGGTGAATCAGGCTCAAAATCAATGAGTTCAAGAGGGCTAGATCCAAGTTCAGGTGTGGAAGGTACATGTAGTACTTTAGAAGTGGCGCCGAGGCCGACACTGGCTTCTTTAGAATCATCGTCGTTGTCAAAATTGGGTTCAGATATAAAATTCTCCATATCAAGTGGTGATAGCTGACTTTCTAAGATATCCATATCTGCCTGATGATTCGCTTTTGCTTTATCATTCACAGTCACACTATGAGCGGATTCATGATCCACGTCCACATTTAAACCGCGATCAAGTTCCCCATTGCTGCCATCATCATCTTTCCCACGCACAAGTACCGCACAAGATTCCACTTCCTGCTCAGACAGCTCCTCTTCTTTAATCTTGTACTCTAACCTTCCAGGACTTGATACAGGCCACGCATTATCTTGATTCGACCCACCACCGCCATTCTGATCATCTCCTTCCTCCTCACTATAGACACCAGTTTGATCAAGTTCAACTAGAACGGGAAACCTTGTCTCTGTTTTTAGCTCAACGATTTTATCAGACTTGGATTCAAAATAGGCCGCATTGTCAGGTTGTAACCTGAGCGGCAGGGGTAAAGGTGGCTGCTTCGAAAACCGAAAGACACTAGTATCGGGGTTTGTAATATCAGGTCCAAGCGTTGAGTTGTTGTCGTCGTCATTGTCCTCTTTTAAAACCCATTCTTTGGATAGAACATTTCGTCGAAACTCAAGAGTTTTAGCGGTTTCACGTAATTCTAGCTGTACACTGTTTTCTCCTAAATTACCAGTAGTATTGTCATAGTCATCTAAGACTACTTCAGGGGATTGACATAGCGTGATTTGAAGTACATTGAATTTTTGGTTCCAGGCAACAAACCCATATAGCTTCAAAACCTGGTGAGTGTATATTTTAGTATCAAACGGTTTTGAGAAGAAGCAAGCTTCAATTGACTTTCCACTACCATCATATACTAAAAGAAAATGCAAATCAATTGGTAATTATAATTAGTAAATAATTCAAAATAGTATCCATATATATCAGGATTTAAATTTCTCTAACCCAACTTTGATTTCCAAGCAGGATGACGAAAAGTAAACAACAATGGACGAAACTTACACGTAAAAATATAATTGGTTACAGATTGCGTTTTCAAAGGTATACCTAGTACTTGTCCACAATACGCAACGGTGGTCATATAGTTGATTGGATGGTTTCCAAAAAAAAACGGCGGCGCGTTTCGCTTAACACAGAATCCAGGACGTGGAGATCGGTTGTAAAGTTGAGTGAATGATTCAAGTGATTCAAGGTCAGCACAGAGTAATGGAACCCATTTGTTGTACGTGGACGACTGATAAAAATGTTCTTCGTCGTATAGATTCATGGCACCGAAGCCTGACTGTAGCAAGCATTTGTTGGGAGGAACAGAAGGGATTGATTTTATGGTATGGAAATAGTTGAAAAAAAAAATAATAATCTAATAATAAAATTCACAACCAAAGTGAAAAAACCACAATATAAAAAATTACAAAATTACACATTCATTTGTTCATCGAGCTTCATTATACACTAGTACACATTTTTTCTCTCATTTTCATTAAAGAGATCCTTTTGTAACAGGCCACTGGTAAAGACCTTCATGGTCTCTTACATATTGTCTATCCTTCAAGAACTTAGTCATGCTCGCAGGTCCCCGAGAGCCGTAAGGGTAGGTTTCTGGAATGATGGATTTATCCTCATCAATGAGTTTAAGCAGAGGAGTAAACAAACGCCAGGACACGTCAAGTTCGTCATCACGGACAAAATTAGAATGATCTCCCTTAAGTGCGTCTAAAATCAGAGCTTCGTAGGCTTCAGGGATCTTCAAATTAGCGTATCTGGAATGGTAAGTCAGATCCAAATCAGTAATTACGGTACTGGTAGTCAAGCCGGGATATTTGGAGTTCATCTTAAGGTAAATGGCTTCCTCGGGTTGCACACGGATAACAAGCTCATTTCGAGGGATATTTTGGAAAATTCCCTTTGCAACGTCCTTGAACTGAATACGGATCTCGACCTTGGCCTCATCGAGAGCTTTTCCTGCACGCAGAATGAAGGGCACACCCTCCCAACGTTCATTATCAATTTGCAGATGCAGTGCGGCAAAAGTGACGGCTCTTGAGTCGTTGGGAACGGTGTCATCATCGGTGTATGCGGGTTCCTTACCATCCTCGGACTTGCCATACTGACCAAGTACGGTATCACTTAACGTGATTGGGGCAATAGCCTTAAGCACCTTTACCTTTTCGTCACGGATATCCTCGGAGTCAAAGGACACAGGGCGTTCCATAGCGACAAGGGAAAGAACTTGGAGTAAATGGTTTTGCATGACGTCACGGATGATTCCAATGGAGTCAAAGTAGCCTCCACGGCCCTGGGTGCCAAAGGTCTCCTTGAATGAGATTTGAACATTGGAAATGGTCTTGTTATTCCAGGAAGACGAAAAGAACAGGTTTCCGAATCTAAGAATGAGAATATTTTTGACCATTTCCTTTCCAAGGTAGTGATCAATTCTGAAAATTTCACTTTCCTCCCAAACAGGAGCGAGTTGGCTTTGTAACTCTTGTGAAGATTCTAGGTCATGACCAAACGGTTTTTCAATAATGACACGGGCCGAGCCTTCCTCACCTGGATAGACGTTTTTCTTCAGATGAATGGAGACCTCTGCAAATACGGAAGGAGGAAGAGCGAGGTAAAAAAGGCGATCGCGCCTTGTGACCTTCATTTCTGCTTCCAGGCTTAGGACATGGGCTTCTAGTTCAATGTATCCTTCGTCCGTGTCATATTGTCCCGAAATGTAAGAGCATTTACTTAAAAACGAGGCGGCCTGGGCTTTTGATTCTTCATCGGGTAGCTTAAAGTAGGAGGAGATGCGCTTCTTATATTCTTCGTCGGTCATTTTAGTTCTAGCGTAACCCACGATGCGGCTATTTTTCGGCAATAGGTCGTTTCGAAACTATAGAGGAGGTTAGAAACAGAGCAATCGTAACGGGCAGAGCAAGTAGCTGCAGGCACTATTGTCACTGCTGGTCTGCTGGTCTGCTGGTCTGCTGGTCTGCTGGTAAAATAAGACTCACCAATCCAAAGAGAGCAGGATACTAAAAAATTGAGTGGGGTTAGCAACAAAGTAAGCTTGACAGAAGTGAGTGGGTAATAGGACTTACAGTTTTTTTCTTTGCCAAATCGCCTGAAGCGCCGAGAACGACAATGACGACTTCATCTTGAATGTCGAAGGCTACGGGTGGGCCGAGGGAGGAAGAGCGTCTTCGTGCGGCAGTCATTGCTGTGTATATTCGAGGGTAGAGGTTGGGATCAGAGAGAGAGGTTAGAGGGGGGTCAATGGATATAGGGGCGATGGAATGGAGATAGGAAGAGAGATCAAAGGGGAAAGATATGGGATGCGGGTAAAGAGAGAAAAATTGTTGAGAGATTAAAAATAATGGCAATAATAAAAGTAATGGAGAAAAAGTAGGGAAGGGAAACGGAAAGGTATTTATATAATGAGCCAGAGGATTTAGTATGTCATACTTGGGGTAAAAGCGTAAAATCGAAAAAGCGTAAAAGCGTAAAAGCGTCAAGCGTAAAAGCGTAAAAGCTGTGAGTGAACCTATGGGTAATACTAACGTAATGGAGATTATTACAAATGGGATTATAATAGAAATAATAAATTTAGCACTTGATTAATATTTAATATTTAATAAATATTTATTAAAATTATTAATGAGTAGTTTAATTCCATCATATTCATATGGATTCAGATATCCGATGTTAGAATGGTGTTCCTTTTCTCTACCTGGGTCTGAATGTGGTTGTTGGTGAATTTTTGTTGATGATTGAAGATTGCTACGGAGAATATGAATTTTTTTTTGTTGTATTTGGGTTATTATAAAGTTTTCGTTTTATAAATATTTCATAAATATTTCATAAATATTTCATGGACTTCCATGGCCCTTGATAATCTTTCATGGAAGAATTATTCAAGAATTATTCAAGAATTATTCAAGAATTATTCAAGAATTATTCAAGAATTATTCAAGAATTATTCAAGAATTATTGGAAGATTATTGGAAGATTATTGGAAAATTATTGGAAGATTATTTTGAAAATCATTTCGTAGTATGGCCACCAGCCATGTATGAAACAAGTGAAATATTTCAATTTGGCCCCTCCTCCCCCTCCCCTCAATTTGGTCTCCCTTGACTCTTTTGACTTTGTTGACTCTTTGTGGATCTTTGTACCCGGCTCACATTAAATCAGTGGATTGGCATTTTGATATTCATCCATTTACCAGCGGCCTACTGTAGATACGATATTCATTGAGTTTGTTGCTTACATTTGCTGGTTGTTTCAGAACCTCAGTAGTTCATGAGTTTAATAGTTGCTCAGTTGCTTGGTTGCTCATATGCTCAGTTGCTCAAAGTTGATTGATCAGCGAAGAAATAACAAAATTTCAAAGAGAATCCAGATCTTCCTGATATGTAATGAGGATTGGTAAGCACTACCTTGGCTGTTTAGTCACACGGATAATCGATTGCAGGAAGAAAATAAAAAATAAAAAAAATAAAAATAATCAAGAAATGTAAAAAAAACCCAATTCTGACTAAGCACTATTTTATTAGTCATTATAAGCTGTCTGACTAATAAAATACCCGAAAACCCGAATAAATATCGCGATTGCACTTCCATTTACGAGATTTCCGTCCTTTTTCCCTCCTCCCCTCGTCCATTTTGTATCTCTGCTTGTTTATGTCCATTATTTCTTTGGTCCGAGGTCAGGAAATTGAAATGTACTACCTACAAGGACCCCTTTTAACCGGCTATTTCAACGGACTAAAGTCAAACAACACAACCACACAACCAGGCAAATCAAAAATAAAAATATAGATAAAAATAAAACAAAAAAATCATGAACCGACTCCATTGGCCACATAGTATGATGTGGCGCATGCAATCATTCTCAAACAACTTCAAAATTAGCCTATACGTTAATTTATCAATTACTTGGTCATGACTCAACAGATTGAGTCAAGGTCTTCCTTAGAAAATTGAAGTAAAAAAAAAAAAAAACCCGTGTGCCATTGTGGGGTATATTAATTGTGGCTTGACTGTGGCTGAACTTTTGTGGCAAATTATGCCAAATCACGTGAAAGTATCGTGTTCTACTGAGTTCTACATAATGAATTTGTAGAGCACTTGTAGAATAAAGCTAAAAGTACTAGTTCTCAAGTACCTAAAATTAATGGCTCAAAGAGAAACAATTTCCCTAGACTCAAAGATATGGAAGCCATTTGGCAAGACCTTTTTTCCTTCCATAAAGAAGTAAAGAAGGCGTATGTTTAATCAGATGTGTACTTATAAATATATATAAATATTTATAACCAAGTTTAAACTAGTCTCTAATCTGTAATATCTAAACTCGGCTGGACTCTGCTGAACTGGATAAAGATCTCTAGTGATCTCAATCGAGATGTGTACACCCAAAGTATTATTGCCACTATACTACTCTATTACCATGTCTGGCAGTCTCAGTGCCATGGGTTATCACTGTCGCCGTACTATCGCTGGTATGTCACTTGATGATGATGATGAGCGTTACCTGCCAAACGCATATTATCACCACAACTGATCGTCATTGCCATTTATGTTTTCTAATCAGATAAGAAAAAATAAAATAAAAAAATCGTTTCATGGGCATTTGATGAACTTTTATTTGCCCATCTTTTGTTATCCATCGTAGTAGCATAGTACAAAAACCACAAAACACTCCATAACCTATAAATTCACTGGGATTTCTCGTCTTATCATCAATTATACAACCTCGTACAGATCAACAGACCTACAGACTTACAGACCTTTTTACCAGCAGTCATGTATCTTTTTGATCATCTCATGGTACGTACTACTGCTTCTCGTTTCCACAGTCTGGTATAAATCCTCAGTTCAGTTTCAACCAGTTCAGTTGAGTTCAGTTGGGGTTCTGCTGACGTGAATACTCTTTCTACGCCTCAATCCACTATAATCGTAAAATAGCATGACCCATAGACCAACCACCCTCTCCCCCTCCCACCTCAACCATCCGAATAGTATTCACTTTATTTAATTTCTTCGTATAATCTTCCTAATGTCGTCATGAGCACCTGAATCCTCACCATATTCATAGTCATTCTCTAGTAGCTGCTATAAAGTTTCTTCTCAACCTGACATTACACACAATGCCACTAAACAGTCGCAAATCCCGACGAGGCCAATGCGATGGCGATGGCCATTATAGACAGACCTTGTTCGTTACTTAATTAATTATTTATTTATATTAATTTATTAATTTATTTTTGTTTTAATGAACAACACAGTGCACTACTAATCTGCTACGTATCGATTACTTCAAACGGTTTGAAATATATTTTATAATATTCATTATTTAATTAATTTTCACTATTTCCATATTTAAATAAAAGGTCTTAAAGAGGATTAAAAATATTAAAAAAAGAATTAAAAAGAAAGAGAAGTCAAAAATAAATCACAGAATTAATTCAAAACCTTCTTCATCTTTTCATCTTCTCATCTTCTCATCTTTGACATGAAATAGCAACATCAACCCTCCCCCAAAAGTTTATTCCTTCAAATATTTATTTATATATATTCACATACATTTCATATCCTTCTCTGGTCTTTTCCTTATTTTTTATTATTATTTCTATTCTCTTTTCTATACCCTTTGTGTTTGTATTTTTTATTTATTTTTATTTATTTCTTGGGTTGTCCATACTTTCAAATGAAATCCTCTTCATATCCCCACCATGCACCACTGGCCATCTCACGACTTTCCAACGGCCTCATCTTCTCAACAACAAACTCTCCAAACGCTCTACGAGCATGCTCACCAAAACAAATCGACTCAACCTATACCTATGCATTCTTTAACCATTTGATAGAGCAAGGCAGAGCACAACCAGGTCTTGCTTCTACTAGTAGCCCCAGTACTAGTAGTAGTAGGAGTACTAGTACGGCACGAACATCATCCACGTCTGCTAACTCCACAGCCGCCTCAGTTAATGAAAAACAAAAAGAAAGCTCCGCCAACAAGGACCCACCACAGGAGAAGGAACTCGATTATGAACAGGACTTTGACCTTGAATTCGACAATACCCAGCAAGGCCTGAAAAAAAGCCCAATACCCACGGGGGCAATATACAGATCACTGATTCCTAAGCTTGAAGAAAAGGACCGCAAAATAAGGCGTACACGAAGCTCTCGACTGCCCAACAAGCCCATTTCCTCTGCATCATCTTTAAGATCATCCGTCAGCAGTATATTCAGTTTACGGACAACGACATCTGCCGCTACGGCATCAAGGAAACCTAAATTATCGCTACTGGATCTACCTGTAGAGCTTATTGATGATATTCTCGCAAATCTCGACCAAAAGTCACTGTTTCAACTGCTGCAAGTTTCAAGACCAATATCTTCGTTAACTATCCGTCATTTGTACTTTGACCCCAAGTTCACGTCTACGTATAGGTTTGCGCAATTTGTAACTGTTATCACTCATAACTGGGAGTTTGCAAATTATGTTAAAGTCCTAGATCTGTCCGGTATCACACGAGCCACTCGGCCAGGTACTGGAGAGGTATTAGCAGGCTGGCGTGACTGGAAACTGCGATCAGAGCCTCTTTACTCTACGTCGTCTGCCTCAACTTGGCCGTCAACAATGTCATCTTCAACGACGACTGCAAGTCCCACAAATCCAGCGTCCAATTCTATTTCATTTTCAGGATCCAGCTTGTTAATCACTGATTCACCAGCACCAAGTGGTTCGAAGAAAACAATAAAGCCCCCCGCATCTTCGTCTGCTGCTGTGACTATGAAACGAAATGGGTCAAATGAACAATTTGGATCTTCAGCACCCATGCCGACGATCGCAATTTCTAAGGACAGTGTGGCTCACGATTTAGCCCGTTCTCGAAGTAGGTCGTTAAGCGAATCTCAGCGTGCTGCTCATAAACGAAGTGGCCTTCGATTATATTCAAAATTATCTCTATCGTCATCTGATCTCCTGTCAATAGACGCAAACCATCCAACTCAACCAACGTCAGCTCATTTGAAATCCAAACACAAACCGTCGTCACCGTTTTCTTCAGCTGGTCATGGTACTACCAATACTATTACTACCGCTCCCACCAACACTACGCATTCTAAATCACCCCCCACGTCGCCAGCTCACCCGTCTCACACTCTACCACCTCATCCTGTACAATCATTTTTATTACGTCAGTTCTCGAATTCTAGGGATATACCGACTGGTGCCTTACTCCACGTTTTCAAGTGCTGTAAAAACCTGCTCGTAGTCGATTTATCACGTCTACAACTCGCCAACGACTACTTTATTCGAGCACCGCGCCGGAAATATCCCATAACAGCCGCCTCCGGGTATATATTCGTTTCCGACGTGGCTCGACTCCATACCTGGCCGCAACAAGACATAACTCCCATCAACTGTTCTGAAATCATTGACCTACTTTGTGAGCTTCGGTTCTTGACCACTCTCACGTTAAAACGAGCGACTTGGTTATCAAAAGATTTAGTGAAAAGGTTTTTGAATAATGCAGAGGCTATTAACTTTACAAACACAATGCAAGGCTTGGATTTCACCGATTCAGGGTTGGCCAGAGATTTGGAGTGGGCTATATGTGGAACTCCAGAAAAATTGAAGGTAGCTCTGGAGCCCAAAGAAGAGGCTGATGATAATAGACCTCGTCGAAGAATTTTGAATATGCAGTAAATTTTTGAATGAAGGTAGTGTTATTATTATAATGTAGCATGCTATATTGCTATTATGTACAATCATGTCTCATAGCTCTCAAATGTTAAATGATAAGAAAGAGTACAAGGTACAATTGTTCAATTATCACAGTTCAAAAATAAAATAAAAATAAAATAAAAATAAAAAGATGAAATAAATAAAATAAAAATTAAAATATAATTATAGCATCCATCAGTATCCAAGCTGAGACATTCAAGTACCTGCTTATTTGGTCTTCATGCTTGTACCTGAAATTGAATTAAGAAGAAAAATAAAAATAAAAAATAATATTAGAGACACACCCCAATATTATTATTGCTTCTTCTTATCGACAGGTACAGACTTTGTATTGTTCCAGTATGCAACTACCTGCAACGCTAAAATCGCATTCAAGATAGTTGCACCGATGAACGAAGCCAAAATCAAAGGATCGTTAACCTCTTGCACAGTAGTAAAGACTCGGGCAAGAGAACCAGCCAAATAATTCACAACTGAAAATACACTAAGCTGGCCGGTAGACTTGTTCTTATAGTTGGTCATAACCTGAGGGATCTTGGAAAAGAGAGATAAAGGAATAGTCAAGCCTTGGAGCAGTACCATGTTCTGCTCTGAAATCAAACCAGACTTGGTGGGGTCGACCAGTAAATAAACCAACCCCAACATGGCTCCGACAAATCCAGCTGAAGCACCACGCTGGCCAGTATAGTTCAGAATCAAGACACAAACAATGATATTCTGGATACCAATTAAAGCAGTTTCACCAAAAGTGGTGAATGGGAAGTTCATTCTGAATCCATAAGCTAACGAGATCATATAACCAAGGGTCTCCAGGGCAAAGCTGACAAACGACAATCCTTCAGCTGATTTAGATCCAACCAGCTTAAGAATCTGGGGAACTTTGACAATGGAGGACATGCCAACAATGCCCATTCCAAGGGCCCTTGAAATAGCAAGGCCAACGCAAGCGGGATCAGACACAAAGTCGACTTCTCGAATTAGAGTGTCGTAGCATTTGTCTCCAAGGAGCATGACGCCCAAATCCTCAACAGGCTGAGGCAAGTGAGCAGTGATAGGGCGGATGTATCCGCTCAAGGGGTCGATGATCTTTCCAATAACTTCCATCCTGAAAAATTGGTCTTAATATAGTTTCGGGTGATATAATGTTTCTTTTGAGATAAAGAAGGTGTTGAAGAGTAAAGAAATTGAAATTGAAACGTGGAGGTGTTGGGATTTTATTTTGTTTACTTTGTTTCGAACAAATACACGTTTTCATATTACCACTAAATTTATTATTTTGATTTTGTTTTGTTCACCTAATTTTTTTTTTTTTTCAATTTGTTCAATTCATAGACACAAAGTAATCATTTATTATTATTTTTCTTTGGAAATTTCACTAAATTTTCAGTCTTTTTTTTCCTCTTTTTTGAAAATTTATAATGACATGGTGGCTGCTTGTTCGTAGACTCCTACGCATTTTAGGGATCCTGGTACTGGCTGCCGCCGCTGCCTTCAATGCCTTCATATACAATTATCACAAGTTCCAGCCTGACCTTTGTGCTTGGAATCAACCTGATTCTGCTACTGCTGCTACAGATCAGCCCATCCATCTCATCGCATTCGGTGACCCTCAGATCCGTGGTGCAGGGACTAATGCACCTTGGCGGACCAAACTAGATTTATATGGCAACGACTATTATCTAGGCCACATCTACCGGACTTTAATCACAAGTCTAAAGCCAAATCATGTCGCTATCATGGGTGATCTGGTCTCAAGCCAATGGATTTCAGACGACCAGTTCTACGAACGTGTAGAAAGGTATCGCACCAGAATCTTTGATCCGGCCTTACTACCTCAAGGCGCTGAGATCATCAATATCACTGGTAACCACGATATTGGCTACGCTGGAGAAGTTACTCATGGACGCATGGCCCGCTACGAAAAGGCATTTGGTAAAGTCAATTTCATGAAAATCTACAACCATGAGCCTTCGCATCCTGCATACCGAATAGTCGTACTGAATTCCCTGGTACTAGACGGGCCCATGGCAAATTTTCAATATAGCGAACAAGCCTGGCAGTTTCTAGAGCATGAAGTTGCTAACTCTGATTTTAAAGGTCCAACTGTGCTGCTGACACACGTTCCTTTATACAAAGCTGAGGGGATTTGTCAGGACGGTCCCTACTTTACTTTCTATGACGAGAGTTATGGAAACGCTCTACGTGAGCAAAATCATTTAACTGAAGAGACTTCCCAGCGTGTGCTCAACCTTGTGTTTGGTCCCGGTAATCCTTACGGCGGTGTGATTTTAACCGGACATGACCATGAAGGTTGTGAGTCAATATATGTTTACAATGACGAAACCCAACTGTGGTCTGCGCAAAAGCCACAAAGTGTCGATAAGACTTCAAAAAGTGTTCGGGAAATAACAGTTAGAAGTATGATGGGCGAGTTTGGTGGTAACGCAGGGTTATTACGCGGATCTTATGATAGTGATTCAGGGGCCTGGATATTCAACTACACACTATGCCCATTTGGAGTCCAACACTGGTGGTGGGCTTCTAAGGTGCTGGCCATTATTGCCGTGGGTATTGCTATGCCAGTGCTCTCAGCCATGTGGCTGGGTTTCGTTTAAACCTAATTTTTTGATGCCTTCAACATTCATTTGGGCAATTTTTATTTTATTTCTGATCCGTAGGTAGATGTATGTGCTATATACTGTGTAATCCCGGTGAGACCCAGGATGTGGAATTCGGTAAGATAAGCGATCCGATCCAAAGAACATGGAGGAAGAAAAAAAAAAAGTAGATAGACGTTGTTGAAAAAACCACTGTAGGATAAAAACGCCACGACAGACTTTTATCAACAATTTTTTTTTAAAAATAATTAATAATTAATATTTATTTCCTTTTTATTTCCTTTTTCATTCTGATTTCTTTTCATTAATATTTCACTTCTTTTCACTTTCCAACTTGAACAAGGCATTTCTAAAGTCAGAGACACTTGCTCCACTTCATAATGAATCCAGCTATCACCAACCTCGCGATTACGCTCATCATGATGCAGGTATCTAAGAAGGTTCCCTTCGAAGATGAAAACGTCTTGCTGGGTGTTCGTGCCATGTATGTGCTCTCCAACATCATCATTATCAGTATATATCTTTACACAAAAACCATCATCAACAAGAAGAATGATCTCACTGCTATGAAGTATGTTGAGCCTGCATCTCCTCTCGGTGGTCAAACAGAGGAGAAACTAGTCGAAACCACTGTTAAGGCATACGATTTGGCCCAAGTCGACTCTGCCATCAAGGGCATGTTCACTGGTATCGCTATGATGGGCTTTATGCACATCTACATGAAGTACACCAACCCCCTTTTGATTCAATCTATTCTTCCAGTCAAGTCTGCTCTTGAGAGCAATATTGTCAAGATTCACCTTTTTGGTCAGCCTGCTTCAGGTGACTTGAAGCGTCCCTTTAAAGTGGCAAATATGTTTGCCGGACTTACTGGCCAGGAAGAAGAACCAGTCACCGAAAAGAAGCCTGTGGAGGAGGCTGAAAAGACTGGTACTGCTGGAATCAAGGAAGAGTAAAAAACTTGCACAATAGTATAAACGCCGAAAAAACTTTGGAAAACTTAATGATATTAATAGAATAACTCTGTATAAATAATGGGTCTTTTTTTCTTCTTCTTATTGTCACGTCGAGTGCTGGACAAACTCAAGAGCCTCTTCCAGTTGATCTACTTGTGCTTTGGATTCAGGCACAGTTTTTATTAAGGCCCCCAGTTTTTCAATAACCCCGTAGTAATCTTGCTTTATGCGCTCAAGTTGCTCTATCCTGTCCTCGTCTTGAACTTTATCGATTTCATCCTTCACTTTGTTAACTTTTTCTTCACTTTCCTTTACAATCGCTTCTTCATCTTGTAGTTGGGCTTGCCGCCGCTTTTCTAAAGCTTCGTTGTATATCTTAGTGGCCTCGCCAGGTAAATTCCGCCGTAATCTGGCAATTTCTAATGTCAGCTCATCAACCCTTCCATATAATTGCCTCAGCTTGTCGTTAAGTTCAAAATCAAACGGTTCAATCTCTTCCTTTGGTGCTGCTAAGTAGTCTCGTAACACTGGTCGCGTCGACATGTCCACACCATCCACCATCATACCATGCTTTGTCAGTTCAAACGACTCATGTATAAACTAAGCATTCACGTTAATATGCACATCATAATTACTCTAGAGTAAACATAAATCAATTATTACCTCTTTAACTAGCTGTTCAACCTTGCTGCGCATGGGATCTTCTTCAGGTTGGTCCTTCTGACCTTCAAACACCATTTGGGGTGGTAAATGGTATTTGATCTTGGCATCTGCCGCACTCAAAAACTTCTCTCGCACATATCTCACGTCTTCAGATGTCAACTGGAGCTTCAAATGTAAATCGTCCATGGTTTAAAATAAATAAATAAAATAATTAATAGTCAGTTCAAAAAAACCAAGTATGGGGCTCGGACGTTGAAAAGGTTAAACTGAGAAACGCGAAATATAAACAACAATCTAATCTACGCCCTAACCTTGACGATTATTTTTTGTGAAAACAAGCTTAAGATTGTAGTCCCCTTTTCAGTTCAGCAAAGAACGTCTTTTCCAGAATTTACCACGACGAGAACTGAAGGTGAAAACTTACGACGCTAGTATATCTAGTCTATAGGCACATTTAACAATTCTTCGTGTTGTTATTATTTAATATAGCCTGAGCTGAGATCTGCTAAAATCTTACTATGGCGATTGTGGCCAACTCTACTCCACAGATCTCGCGCCAATCTCCGACTGCCAGTCCGCCACCGTCAATGATATCCAGGCAATCGTCATTTGTTAGTACTACCGATGATGCAGAACTATTAGACACCTCCTCAATTAGTAGCTCATTACAGACTACTTCCCATTTGCCAAGGCAAAGTCGTACCAAACACCATCCTTTGCACTCTAATACTGCCAGTATAACTTCTCTGGCTTCGGAAGATCTTGACGACCCGACTATAACCATTCCTGTGTCAGAACTAGGACTCTCTGATACTGAGAATGCTACTGAGGTTAATGAATCAGTGCCGCCATCCTCGCAAAACCCTCTATTGGACACACCTGAAAAGAGTCCTTATAACGAAAGAGAAAAGTCTAATTCCAATATCCGGGATACTATTCAGTCTCGCACCTTACTTAGATCGCACAGTCACCGTTCCACACCTCGTCTTGGCTTAAAATCTCAAAGTGCTGGGATCCCTTTACCACCTACCCTCACGTCTACGAATTCTTCTGGCTCACAGTCCTCTTCATCATCCATTAACCGCCTCTCGGCCCGCAGTAATAGCACAGGTAACCACTCAGTTTCTTCACTGTCTGGTATGGCTGCCCTAGTTAGTCTGCGGAACATGCTTGAACAGAATCATGAAGCGGGAGCGTCTTCTAATGTTCCTGAACACCATCACGCTAATATTAATGATAATGGCCGTCGTTCACTGTTTGATGAAGTATCTTTTAACTCAGCTCCAGGAAACCTTCACCTGCTTTCTGATAGTGCAATTGAACGGTTTGTGGGTCGATACGGGACTGCCAATGTTGTACGACAACTGGCCGCTGATTTGGCACAGCGTGAGTCTGAGGTTATTCTAGTCCGCAAGCAACAGGAAGATAGAGAGCGTGAGCTAAAAAAGCTACTAGCACAGTGTGGAGTTTCCATGGCCGACATTGATAAACGTTTACTAAATATGACAGCAACCTCAGTAAGACGGCCCAAGGAGGTCCTGGACGAACTTATTTACCAAGCTATTAACGAAGAGCATGACATTTCAAAATTCAATACTACTAATAATTCTAATACTAATACTAATGACGATAATGACCAAAAGGACCTTGATGACACTCATGATACCGACTCCAAAAAGTTGTTCAGAAGCAATAGCGTAGCTTCAGAAAGCACGCCCTTAGGCTTGACTCCTTCACATCCTCCATCTAAGCGTCGGTCGTGGGCCACATTCTTTTTTGGAGGGTCTAATCCTGATGAAAGAAAATCGAAGAATTTAAATGCATATCCAGAGTCCATTATATCTGAAGATGATACAGAATCTCTGTATTCTACAGAGACAAACGCATATAGTTATCCCGCTCCCCAAGAGGATTTAATTGATAAAGGTAGCATATTGAGTGGTAATAGCAACAAGCATAATACGATGCATCCATCAAGTTTGACAAGTCCTACTAGTCACCGACCACGCAGCAGCTCACAAGCATTTAACCCCGTTGAATGGATTCCCAAGACTATAAAGGATCACGTTCCTCAAAATGTCCAAAATGTTGTATCCCCGCCTCCAGTTGTGAACGACAAACGTCCCTTAGAGCTTGATAATATTGTTCCACAAAGCATTCAGCCTCCTACGTTACTTCCCTCTTGGAACAATCATTATGGACTACCTGACAGATATCTTACGGATAGGTTTGGATTTATCTACGATAGACATAAAGATCTATCAAGCACAAATGTTCACGAGACAGAGCCCGAAGATGCACCTATTCCAGAAAACAGTTCGGTAAAGGAAAATGTTTCAAAAGTTAACCGACAAACTTCCGTCAAAATAATTGATGGAGACGAGAAAACCGGTATACGGGTAATCCCACCTAACATGTTTCAGCCCGAGGTAGTTGCACAGAATGCAACAGCCTTGCTTACCACGCAGCCTACAAATTCTAATTCTGAAGAGGAATCAGAAGTAAATAGTGGCAATGCACAGAGATCTCCAGATGCTCGTGATGTCCGCGATACTAGCAGAGGACCCAACTCTGTACGTATGTTACTTGCACAGCTTACAGACATGCATGATACCTTACAAAAAGCCCAAACTACCCGCTGGGATGAATTTCTTGAAAAGCTCAATAGTATTGCAGATGCAGAACCAAGTGAATTCATTCAAAATGGCACAGAGCTTCTCGGTGTTTCAGGAACTGGTCTCGCTGGTGGTGACACTGCCAGTGGATTTTCATTCTCTCTTGTAAGCGGTAATGGCAGTACTGGAGGAAATAGTCTTGGTGGAGTGGGATTTAGCAAGAAAAAGAAGTCGCGGAGCCCTAAGGAAGGTAAGCAGTTATGGCGGGAGTTCAAAACACTTGTACTAGGAGGTGTTCCAGTTGCTTACCGCGCGAAAATTTGGGGAGAGTGTTCAGGTACCCGATCTCTTAAAACGCCTGGCGTTTATCAATCGCTTATAGATCAGGACGATCATACAGAAGCCATGAATCAGATCGACTTAGATTTATATCGCACAATGCCCTATAATGTGTTTTTTGGAAGTTCAGGTCCAGGTGTTCATAAATTGAGAAGGGTGCTCGTAGCCTTCAGTAGACGAAACCCTGAAGTTGGTTATTGCCAAGGCAGTAAGTTGAAAATTTAATTTGTTCCCATGAATATTTGAAGGAGACAATGTTAACTTAATTTAGTGAACCTCATTGCAGCGATGCTACTGCTTGTTTTTGCAACGGAGGAAGACGCTTTCTGGCTACTTGTGAGTTTAGTTGAAAATATTCTTCCTACTGGCTATTTCAGCCCGCCGTTGCTCACGTCTAGAGCCGACCAGCGTGTTTTCAATCAACTATTTAAGGACTTACTTCCTCAGCTTTCTGCCCATCTTACTTTGATCCATGTTGAGGTAGAGGCCATTACGTTTAACTGGTTTCTCTCTTGTTTCACCGATACTCTTCCTCCTGATGTTTTATTTCGCGTTTGGGATGTGTTTCTGTGCGTGGAAGGTGAAGTTTATTTGTTCAGGCTTGCACTTGCATTGTTCAAGATCTACGAACCAGAGCTAATGAAGCTTATTACGGCGTCTGAAGTTTACTCGTTCATGAAACAACTTAATAACCAGCCTGTAAGAGTTGAATCACTCATAAAGCAGGCAGATCAGTTTAACCAACAGGTCGTGGATCATTCTGTCAAACAAATGAGGCTACAAGAAATTGACAAGCTTTTGGAAGAGCTTCGAGTAGTGTAATGCATAATTTTTTTTTTTTAGTTCTTATATTATTTATTATTTATTATCCTTGTTTTTCATTCTGATTCAGATAGATATGCAATCATAATTCTTGTTTTTCTCTCAAATTTGCTAGGCTTCTTTACTCTAGGTTGGTATAGAATACTTTATAAGCATTATCCAGATCAAACAGCATTTGTCGAGCTTGTTCTTCATTAATTTCTTCATTAATCTTGAGCGCATTAAGCGTAATGAGCCTTCTTTAGTTAGTATCAAAGAAACATTATATTGTGCCAAACGAAGTATTATAATCAACATACCATTGCACAATTTTACCTCGACCTTCAAAGTCCTGGCTTGTCACCTTATTAAGACTAGTCATCAGTTCGCTCAACAACGGATGTAACTGATCTTTGGCCTTGTAATTTAGTTTCAAAGCATCCATACAAGTAATGAAGTTCTACGAAAATACGTTAGCAAAAATGAAAATAACCAAATGGAAACTGCCTGACAGTAATATGCTATTACTTACTCCAGTGGCTTCAGCCACAGCTCTAGCAGAGGCACCTGAATTGACAGCAGTAGATGTAGACGATGAAGATCTACCATTCACAGCACTCTCTGCTATCGCATGCTCAACTGTAGCTGGTACTCCAACTTTTAATCTATTTGTTGCGTGCGAACACTCCAAGTTGTATTTATCTTTAAACTCTTGTAAACTTCCAAATTCGCGTGCTGCCAGTTCATTGTTTCTTAGAATCCCGTTATATTGCGCTAGAAGTCTCAGACATGTAGGTGTATATTCAGAGTGAGAGACACTATCACGAAGATACGCCCGCTCAAGAAAGTCAAGCGATACCATGATGGCGTATAACTCTGCGAGCGAGTCATACAGCTCCCGCTGTTTCATCGTGGTATGAAGCCTAACTTCATGGTCTAAAGAAATAATAGAGGTGTTTGTGCGTGCAGCGCCACTGCTAATTCCACCATATGAAGTAGTAGGGGCATATGGAGGAATGATGGCACTATTACTGTTGTTCGTGCTATGCATTTTGGCTTCTTGCTTTGGTGGGGGAGCGGGAGTTGGTGAATTTTAATTCCCAACTTAAAGGTGTAGACATTTCTACAATTATGACACAGAAAAATTTAAAAGATATTCATTAGATATAATTAACATTAATATACGAAAGAAATTTTACTTTCAGCCTTGTTACTATGTTTAAATAAACATTGCAAGCACGCCAAACAAAGTGGCAAGAGCTCCAGAAGTTGGAATATCGTATACGAAAGCTTGGCCTGAAGAACTAGATGTAGCAGACTCGGAGGAAGCAGAAGCCGAGCTAGAAGAATCATCAGTTTCACTGCTAGTACCAGCTTCACTAATATTGGAACCAGAAGGAGTGTTAATTTGATCATCAGCAGAAATGGAAATAGAAGTATTAGCAATAGATTGTCCCTCGACATTGAATACAGAGTAGTTAGAAGAAGTGCTTCCAATATCAATAATCTTGCCAACGTTGTTGTTGCCTACACCATTCTCCAGCAAGTCAGATGCAGGACATGCAGGAAGAGTGAAGCTGGTGTTGAAGCTAGAATCGATGCTCTTAATGGCATCAGCAAGATCAGAGTTACAAGAAGGATGGGAAGCGTTCACAACATCTGACTCCTTGATGGTGGTCAAATTCATCTTGTTGTAGGCAATTTGGAGATTTGCAAAATCCTGTTGCAGACGGATAGAGCCATCATCCTTGATTTCAACTAATCCATAGTCATTACTTTCCTGTGAGTATTCGTACACAAGACCGCCAGAAAATACAGAAGCAAGTTCACCATAGACACCATCATAAACCTCATCAAATGTACGGGGGCTGTTCACATTGCAGCCATACTCAGAAAGGAAAATGGGAATAGTAGTGTTCTGGAATGTAGAAAGCAGAGTACCATAACCAGACGAAGTCCAGTCGTCACGGCCAGAACACCACTGGTAAGAGTTGAGACCATAGAAATCAGCGCGGGATGCATCATCTCCACACTGGAGGTATTCCCACATAGCCTGGCGTAGAGCAGTATCATCTGCGGCGGAGTAACCCACAGGGATAGTACGGTCGGCATGCAACGCGATGTAGTTCTTCAAGTCACGAGTCACTGCACGCATATATGGTGGAGAGACTTTGGCGGAGTCGTCGTCATTTACAACTTCGTTGCCAGAAAAGAAGCCCAATAAATTTGGGTAACCCTGGAATGCATCCACGATGCCGAAAATACGGTTAAGGTAACCAGAGTGGTAAGAACTGGCAGGGTCGTCACGCGCAATAGATTCACCACCAAGAGGGGAGTTGACGTCCAATACAACGTAAATACCAGCAGCGTTAAAGATAGACATACAAGCGTCGTGATTAAGCCAAGGGTTGACAGAGTAAATTCGGATGGTGTTAATGCCCAGTTGTTGCAGCACAAAAGCGTCACGGAGACAGGTATCTTCATGAGTCAGGACATCAGAGTCGGAACTGCCATCATATCCAGAAGCTCCATTAGGCTGGTAGTCAACACCAACAATTTGGAAAACCTCACCTTCATCGGAAGAGTTGAGGGCTGGTCTGATGAACCTATTGCCCTTAATTTCAATAGGAATCAGAGCATTTGCAGCGCCAGCAAGTAGAACGGCGCCAGCTGATAGCAACTGAGTAGTGCGCATAGTTGGTAAAAAAGAGTGACTGAACGGTATAAGGAGTATCAAAAGAGTGTGGTAAGGCACAAATATTCGTCCAAAAAAGAAGGAAACAAGAATATTTCACCAAGTTGGATGGTGAAGAATTCAGGTCCAAATGATGAAACTGGGGCGATAACAAACCTAAACCTACTTTTCGTATGTGGAATTTGACAAAGTGAAACTATTCAACCCGCTAACGCCTGCTAACGCTCGGCATATTATCTGAGATTGTCTAAGGGTTTTATAAATACTGTGTAGGGTTTGTAATTATATTTTGAGTTATTGTTAGACTTGATATAATGATGTCTGAGAAGGGTTTTGTGCAGTACGGAGATCCAGGAAGTTTATCGTACAGCGAGCGTGAGCATTGCTTAATCGAAACCTAGGAGAATTGGGCCGGCAATGCTGGCAGGGGGTTAATGACCGTGATCACTGTCATATGATTCTTTCTGTTGGTATTACTAGCATACTTTGTGTTCTGGAGTTTATGACTAGGAGTAAAATTGAACGGCATTGTATTGAATTTATTTGAATTCTTCTAGCCCTGTAGTACAGACCAGGAGTTTTGAAGTACTTCAAAGTCAACAACGTAGTTCAGAAGGGTTGGTAATTTAAACCTGTACTGTGAATTGTCTCTAATTACATGGATTTTTATTGAGAATTAGAAATATCAACGAATTCAAAGACTTGAGAGTTATCTGAACTAACTTGAAGAGTTATTTTGAAAATTCCAAACTTGGAACTAGGATTTGTAGATGATGGGGACATCTTTAGCTCACTGAAGTTATGAAATCGTTTAATTCTACCATTTTACATACTTACTCTTTCATCATGGCAAGTTGTAATTACCTTTGTGTCTCAACAGATGACTCTCTGAAGTAACTCACCCGCTTTATATCTCTCAATTATAGCACTTACTTTTTTGTCATGATGATCCTGGATCAGTTAAATAAACAGACTTCTTTAAAAGAATTGAGATGGTCTAAAACTGTTAAAATCCGTACTGATTTAATATTTTTTTAACAGGCGGTACAGGCTCACAATCCTTTAGATTTATGGGATGAACCTGAGAATCTAAACTGATGGTGCTTGCTTGTCTATGGGGTTGATTTAAAATCAAAAGCTAAAAGTGATAATTGAAATTTTAAGTTAGTAGGTGGAAAAAGAACCATCTCCAAAAACTAAATTTACTACTCATTGATATCCCCCACCAGACAGGTCTAGAACAACATGGATCCAGAAGAGATCGTGAATATTGGGACTCGACTCTCTTATAATTTAGATCTTTGTACTGTTAGATTTGTGGGCCGGATTCCACCTTGGCCCGTGACTGCTTATGGCGTTGAATGGGATGATCCTGAGCGTGGTAAGCACGATGGGACACTGAACGGAGTTAGGTATTTTGATTGTAAGTTTACTAAAAGCATCTTCATATTAAGAATCAATCTAATACTTGTCAAGGCATCGTCAATGGAGCTGGGTCGTTTGTAAAAAGTACACGCAAATCGGACAAAACGAGGACGTTTGATGAGGCTATTCAAGAGAGGTATCTCAAAGAGACAAGCGAAGCTGCACCAATAATTCGTGTGAGTGCTTCTAAGGTTATTGAGACTTATGGAGCAGACAAGATAAAGGTTAGACAGGCTCACCTAGACCAACTAGAAACTGCATTTCTAATAAAAATGCAAATAAGAGACGCAGTGAACAGTTTCTTGAATTTGAGTTCACTCAAACACTTGAATTTGGGCTACAATTTATTGACTTCCTCAAAATCTGTTTTACAAATTTGCTCCAACTTACCAATGCTAGAGATCCTTTTGTTAAATGGTAATAGATTAACAGACTTGGACTGCAACCTACCTCCATTGACTCAGGTAAAGGAGCTGTCATTGTCAAATACACTTACCACCCCTTCAGACTTAGTAAAATGGGCATTAATAATACCAAACTGTCAGGTACTGACATTGGCCTATAATAACTTTGTTGGCGGAAGCGAAATCCCTCTTGCTGCATTTTCGCAACTCAAAACTCTCGATTTGTCCTATAATCGACTGGACAACATTTCTTCCAATCTTCCTGATGGGATCAAGACATATATTTTGTCTCACAATGAAATAAGTCGGCTTTCGCCTGGCTCATTTGAATCCATAAAATCAGTGGACCTATCTTATAACCGAATAGAGTCTTGGGATACTGTTGATCTTCTTCATACAATCTTTCCTAATGCTTCAGAACTTAGACTTAATTCCAACCTACTTCCTGTATCTGACAGTGGGAAAGGAGACCAAGAAATAGAGCAACTTCAATTCATATACGTGCTAGCACGCTGGGGAGGATCCTCAAGACTCAGCAAACTAAATGGTATGGAGGTTTCTGAGCGCGAACAGCTTGATGCTGAACTTTACTTCATGAGCAAAGTAGGAAACAGTGATATTTCATATAATATGCAGTTACCTCGCTGGGCTAAACTTTGCCAATTGCATGGATTCACCGTGGCAAAGCCTACATCCACTAAAGAAGGCTCAATTGGTAGTAAAATACTACAGCTGACAGCTAGCTTCCAAGGTCAAAACAAAAGTATTAAGGTCTTGAAAAATATCACTGTACAGAAACTGAAGGCCTTAATTGCAAGATCTTTAAAAATTACTGGGGTTCTACCTCAGCGATTAGAGCTTAAATATAGGCAAGAGGACACAGGCCATGAGATAGTGATGGACGATGAACTTATGGCGGTTTCGTATTACAACTTAGAGAATGGAAGTGTTTTATTTGTCAATCTTCCATGAAAAGATACTAGATTTAATAGGAATATATATTATGGAAAAGAAAAGTCATAAAACATTAAATGGAGTCCTTCAATACCCAGAGACCGTCGCCAAGGTAAGAAACAATTTCAATGCCAATACCCTTGTTAACAGACTTGATTTCTTCAGTTGACATAGTCAATATTCCCACGGCAAGAGCATGTTCTTTTCCTTCAGCGTAAATAGCCACCACTTGACCCTTTTCATAGCCAGGACTCTCAGGAAGTTGAGCACCCTTCGAAGTTAGTCCTGGACACATAATGTTGGCACCTCCTAAAATGAACTTAATAGCACCTCTGTCAACCCGCACTGATGGCAGAATTGTAGGATATTTGTGGATGAGAGGCAGTGTGGGAATTACAGCATCAGTGTGCTTTTGCGAAAACAAGATATCAGATCCAATAGCATAGAGTGAGAGTTTGTCAACACTAAGGAGTTAGTTAAAGACTCCACTTAATGTTAAAATACATACCACTTAATTTGAATCAATTGGCTCTTTTTGGGGACGATATCGTCAACAACCTGTTCAAAGTTAGGAAACTGGTCGATAAGTTTGGTCTTGAGGGCACGTTGCGCAGACGACTTGATGTTGGATCGCGAGCTGGTGTCTTCACGAGTGAACCTGTCCAGTGGTTAGTTAAAAAAATCATCATGAGTAAATAGGATTAAGAGTCATACTTTTTAAACATGCTGAAGGCTAACTAGTTAAGGGTGTGAAATGAAATAAGTCTAAAAGATGATGGTGGTGAATATTGGTGGTAGACTTTTTTTGAAGAATATTTTTCTTCTTTTCTTTGGAATTTTCATGTGTACTACACCCACCACATTTCTCGAAAACTAATTACCACCATGGAGGAGGATTTCGTTCGCAAGCAAGGTCACAGACGTACTGTAGATCATGGAAATAGCATCTCGCGATGGATGGTAGAGCGGAAACTGGGTCGCACCAAGTTTGGTGGCATCAGCAATGTTTTTCGCATTGAACCTGAACCAAGTTACTTAGTAGGAATGCTTCCGCCGCAGGCCTATCGCAACGCGACCGCATCATCTCTTGTCACTAAATTCACACATACTAGCACAAACAAGATTCGGCAACCGATCTTTGTAGTCAAGTGGACACCAGAAGGACGAAGAATTCTCACTGGATCCATGGCTGGAGAGTTTACACTATGGAATGGCATGACATTCAACTTTGAGACGATCATGCAAGCACATGATAATGCCATTAGGGCCCTTGCTCATTCACATTCAGACGATTGGCTATTGTCCGGAGATCATGAAGGAAAAGTCAAGTTCTGGCAGACAAATTTCAACAATCTAAACATCATTAATGCTCATCGTGAAATGGTTCGAGACATTGCGTTTTCGCCAAATGATACCAAGTTTGTGACCGCTTCGGATGATGGTACTTTAAAGATTTGGAATTTCAACGACGCTACAGAAGAACGATCCTTGACGGGACATGGATGGGATGTCAAGTGTGCTGACTGGCATCCAGCGCTTGGCCTTATTGCTAGCGGGTCTAAGGATAATTTAGTCAAGCTATGGGACCCCAGAAGTCCTGGAAAGTGTGTTGCAACGCTACATGGATTTAAAAATACTGTTACAAGGACAAAATTTCAACCAACAGGTGGCCGTAATATGCTGGCATCTTCTTCACGAGATCAAACGGCGCGGATATTAGATCTACGTACAATGACTGACGTCGCTGTTCTACGAGGGCATGATTCAGATGTTCCATCGCTCACTTGGCATCCTGTACATCCTAACTTGGTAACAACCGGTAGCCAGGCTGGGGCTATTTCACACTTTTTGATTGATACCCCATTACCTGAAAATACGGCAGGTCTAATGCCAGCAGCACAAATTGCTCGCGCACATGATTTTCCAGTGTGGTCCTTAGATTATCATCCATTGGGTCATCTTCTGGCCTCCAGTTCTAATGATAAAACTACACGAATTTGGTCTAGGAGTAGACCTGGGGATGATACGTCATTTACAGACCGATATCATGTAATCCCAGAGGGGGAAGAGTTTCAACAAGGAATGCGTGGAAAGAGATACCAGCAGGGTAGTGGCCAAGGTGGGGGTCCAATGAATCGATATGGAGGTTATGGAAATCAAGGAGGTAACAGGTACCAACCTTATAATCAACATCAGCATCAACACCAGCAAGGAGGATATCAACACAATCAACAGCAACAAGGAGGGTATCATCAACAACAAATGAAGCGTGAAGACCTTCCACCAGTAGAAGACGGAGCTGCTGCCATCATGGCGAGTATGAACCTCCAGTCTTCCCAGCAAGGAGGAAATGGTCAAGGCTCTGAACAAGATAGTAGTAGGCCGAATATCCCCGGACTAAGTTGGTCGAAGTAAATTAAACTATAATAATTTTTATACCATTTTACATACTTGAATCTTTAAATCTTTATTTTTTTTATTTTTTTTATTAATCTCATCAGAAGACGTTACACTTTTCTGAATAATCCGCAAATAGTTAATACCGAGGTCCCTTGTACTTTCTACCGTCTGTCCTAACCCCACAAAAACATAATGTTTAAATGAAAACTTATGGTCACATATTTAATCATATTGGTTCTTTTTTTTTCCCACTTTTCTACTATTCTTTAACATTTATCTGGTATTCATTAATTATGGCCGACTCTATTCCTATTCTCATCAAAGATAAGCTTTCTCCTAAGGCCTTGGAGGTCATTGACAAGGTTCGCAAGTTTGTTGAAGAAGAATGCATTCCTGCAGACACAATTTACCATTCAGAAATTTCACACGATCCCTCGAAGCGCTGGGCTTCCGTGCCTCCAATTATGGAGGATCTCAAAGTGAAAGCTAAGGCCCTTGGTCTTTGGAACTTGTTTTTACCCTCATACTATCCTGAAAGCCCTGGATTCACAAACTTGGAGTACGCCGTCATGGCAGAACAAATGGGTCGGTGCCATGTAGCCCCAGAAGCCTTTAACTGTGGAGCTCCTGATACTGGAAACATGGAAGTATTCGCGAGATATGGCAATGCAGAGCAAAAGGAACAGTACTTGAAACCATTGATGGAAGGTCAAATCCGCTCAGCTTTCTGTATGACGGAACGGTTTGTTGCTAGCAGTGACGCTCGCAATATTGAGTTGGAAATCAAGATTGACGAAAATAGCGACGAGTATGTGCTTAATGGGCGGAAATGGTGGGCATCAGGTGCTGGAGACCCTAGATGCGCAGTTTGGCTGGTTATGGGCCGCATTGTCTCTCAAGATGGAAAGGTAGATCCCAACCCTTACTTGCAACAATCAGTTGTAATTGTCCCTGCAAACCACCCAGGATCCAAAGTACTCAGGCCGATGCAAGTTTATGGTTATGACGATGCCCCTCATGGGCATTGCGAAATTGACTTCAAAAACTGTCGTATTCCCCAAAAGAATATTGTACTAGGCGAGGGTAGGGGATTTGAAATCATCCAAGGTCGCCTTGGACCAGGAAGAATTCATCATTGTATGCGTACCCTAGGTGCTGCCGAGCAGGGTTTGCGCTGGATGATTTGGAGAGTTAATGATCCTTCTCGTAAGGCATTTGGCAAACTTCTACGAGACCATGAGACTATTGTGTTTAGTATTGCAAAATCTCGTATGGAGATTGACTCTGCCCGTCTCCTAGTACTAGCAGCTGCTCATCATATGGATGTTGCTGGCCCCAAAGCAGCATTGTCAGATATTGCAAAAGCTAAGGTTGTTTGTCCAAATGTATGCTTGGCTGTGCTGGATAGAGCTATTCAAGCTTTTGGTGCGGAGGGTGTTTCTCAAGATACTCCTCTAGCTGCAATGTATAGTGGTAACCGAACTCTTCGTATTGCAGATGGTCCTGATGAAGTTCATACTTTCCAATTGGGTCGTAACGAGCTTAAGCGCTACCCTAAGGTTAAAGAGGAGTTTGATATAGTTTTTGAGAAGACCAAGGCTTATAACCATAAATTATAATCCTGTTTACTTTTGTATACAATATGATTTGATATATTCATATATGAAGTACATTGAATGAAAAGCTCACACGAATCTAAGATCGAGTGGATGGCATGATTATTGATTACTTTTATTTGTTTTTTTTGGTTATTTTGAACGAGTCCATTTTGTTTTTCTTGTTTTTTGGTAATTTGCTTATTTCTTAGGAGGGTTGTAGATGAACTTTCTAGTCTTGACAGGAGCCCACTTCCACTTCTTGACCCAGACAGAAAGGGCCCATAGAGATGACAAAATGATTACAGCCTTGAGACCAGCACGCTTTCTATCATCGTGCTCAGGCTCGGCAGCCCAGTTAAGAAATGAGGTGACATCCTTGGCCATTTGAGTAGTAGTGCAAGGAGTGCCATCCTCATACTCAACCAAGCCATCAAAGAGAACACGGCCCATGGCAATACCACCACCAGGGAAGTAAGGATTGTAGTTCAAGCCGGGAGCAAGAGAGACACCAGCAGGAGGCTCTTCGGGGTATCCAGTAAGCAAGGCAAAGATGTAATCACAACCGCCATGTCTAGCTTTGACCATGAGAGAGAGATCAGGTGGGAGAGCACCCTGGTTGGCAGCGCGAGCAGCCTGCTCGTTGGCGTAAGGTTCGGGCATGTAATCAGCAAGCTTACCAGCACGCTTACGGGGATTTCCTTCATCATCTGGCTCGTCATCGTATTCGAACTCGGCGGCCATAGCTCTAACTTCGTCTGCAGTATGTGTTACACCAACCATGGTACGCCAAGCAACCAATGAAAGGGAATGACATGAAGAGCAGACTTCACGGTAAACTTGGTAACCACGTCGCAGAGAAGCGTGGTCAAATGTCGAGAGATTACCTTTCTGGGGCCAGTCATACTCGGGGGCATGAAGACCATGCTCAGCATCAGTCATGGCAGAAACGGGTTGCATGTACAGACTGGCATAGTAGGCCGAGAGGGAAGTGGCAGTAGCAGTGGCGACGATGGCATGCTTGGTGAGGCGAGATGATTGCCTGAGAGCCTATAATTGTTAATTGATGTTCACTTGATGATGATGCTTCGTCGAAGTAGGGAGAGGAACTTACTGAGAACTTCCACATGGTACTACTTGTAGATTACAAAAAGAATATGTGTGATTAGATGATTTGCGGCCCAAGAATTGTTAGAGGAGAGGAACAAGAAGTGTGCCAAAAAGGCCTTTTTGTTTAAATCTTTGGAAAGAAGTTGGTGGTGAGAGTCGAAATTTTGGCAGTGAAAAAAAAAAGTCGTTGAAAAAAAAGCGCTGTTTGGGGTGTCTTGAGCAGAAATCAGCAGAATCAGCAGAATAAATCAAAGCCTTAACGCTAATTGGCCCAAATATATAAAATAAATTACGGGTTAGGGCTCTTACTATAATCACTGATTATGTCAGCGGATTGTTTTTGCTGCACGTAGATTGGTTGATTTGTGGGCTAGGGTGTAACAAGAACTCATGGATAGTTTGTAGATAAAAGTTATCCCTGCCACCACTATGTTGAGTCAAAGTTTTAAATTAATTAGTTCAAGAGCTGTGCTTTGAGAGTTGGAAGTGAATGAAAATGTAAAATGGCAAGTGAAACTACAAGGTATTACGGTCTATATTATGATACAACTACTCTACACATGCAAGTTTACTCTCAAGCCCAAATCTCCTCGTCAAAGAAGTACAACCAGGAAAATCCAGCCCAGGAACCTATGACACCAATCGCACAGTATACTGATACTGCCATGAGATAGGCAAACTCATACTTACCATTGGCAATTCTGTCTAGCATAAATGATGAAGCCATGAGGGGAACAAACCCTACCATATAAATCAAAGTAGCGCGGTCTAATAGGAAAATATGGCGCTGGTATGACCGCACCTTAACGAGATTATTAAATGACAAGTGAAACATAACAAGCCATACAAAAGTGTAGAGAGCTTTTAGTAGAGTCTCACCAGAAGTAAAAAGAAGGGGAAATAACGATAGGTAGCCAGAAACGGTTAGAGGGACAAATGTAGATAGAAGTCGAGAGTCCCTCAAAGCAAGAAAGGAAAATGGAAATATGACAAGTAGAATGGCTTTCTCGTGAACATGCCAGCCAAAGAGGAATGAGGAGTAACCGCAGAGAGTAACCGATGCAAGGAATCTGGGGAACGTTGGCGACAGGAACAAGGGTATCAAAGCCAGCACTTGGTAAAATAATGTCAAAAGAAATGTAAGTCGAGGAGATATGTCTGGTAAAACAGCAAATGAAACATCACCAACGAGTCCACGGGTGGATGATACAGTTGAGTTGCCAGAGACAAAACTGCAAATACGGTCTACAAACGAGTAAACAGCCCAGACATTGGGAGCCCAGTATGCATGAGTAAGACCTCTAGAAAACGGAAACAAGCGGCCCAATAGATCTGGAACCTTGCCATAGTAGATAAACGGGCCAAATGCTACAAGGAACGTACCAACAACAGCAGTACCCAGCTTTAAAGTTTGGTTCCAGTCAATTCCCACAACAGGCCAGATGCCCCCAGCTTTTTTGGGAGGACTTGATTTCAGAACATAAACACGTAGCAAATAGGCAAAGTAAGCTGGTGCAAGGTACAAGTAAATGTGCTTAAAGCAAAGCAACACCGCAAACAAAAACCCAGAGAGTAGAGGCATATTGTTTCGTGCGGCAATCAACGAGTATACAAGTATGCCATACATGAACCCATTGTATTGAAAGTGAATGTGATCAATGATCAATAAGCCAGGAGACAAAAATATGGATCCTGCAATGCTGAAGGCCCTAAGTTTGGCCTGACGATCTTTACCTTTATCCCTCTTCTTGTTGGTATCAGCTTTCGTCGTCCAAATATACCACTGAAGAGCGGCCAACAGAACAATCTCGCTCACAATGACAGTTGTTCGCTGGTAAACAACAGTCGGCCATCCATATGAGCCTTGCTCTACAACCTCCAAAGCACCATCACGCTTGACGATATCTGGCATGAATAAAGTGAGTATATATTCAAATAGAGCAAAAAATGGAGGGTAGTCTAATGTCCATTGTGAAGTATGCTCTGTATACCATTCACGAACAGGGATGTTAGCAGTAATGGCCAGCCAGTTTCGATGTACCTCAAAGTCAGTCGAGTGGTAGGCGCCAAATAGTAGCACTTTGAGAAACGTTGATGCGATAAAAATGTTTTTTAACGACAACGTGGATTTCTGATGCATGGTGAACTATGTTTGGTAGATGGTTGGAACGAATACTTTAGAAAGTGATGATGTCTTATAAAACCCAAACTTGAGTTTCTCTAATCTCCCATAGAATCCTTAAAACCCCTGGGCCGATACTATCAAAACTATCATACAATATACAATATATTAATATTAATATTAAATGCCTAATTTAGATGGTCATAATGGCAAATGTACTCTAACTGTTACTTAAATATCAGATTTATATTTCGTTAGGGCCTTTTCCTTTTATTAAACGGCCAGTCCAGTACCTCCAGCATTCCATCTGTACATGCTCATAATTTGGCGCCGACGTCGGGTAGAGTCAATCCTGTCATTCACACTAATTGTTGCATGCTTCATGTCTCTAATAACACCCCTCATAATGAATCGAAAATTAACCTGGTATTGTGTGTTGAGTGTTACAATGCAAACCTCATGAGCTCGAATAAATATTTCACAAGCCTGTGCTACGTCTGTTGAGGTGTGTGATCCATACCGCTCGCTCATACAGAATGGAATAAACCCTGCTTGAAGTAATTGGACACCAAAAAAGAATGGAATTACCTGGAGATCAGGGTCTAAAGTTAAAATCCGTTCCACATGCTTGGAAGCTTGTATTGAATTCGCCAGACACCCAGTGAATTTGGAATCATTAAGAAGCACATCAATATCGTCAAGCATTTCGGTAGGATCCCAGAATCCCTCGAGAAGAATATGAAATACTTGGATAAAGCATTGGCAATATTCCCTCCAGGCTTGGAGCAATGTTGTAAGAGAAGAAATATGTGAATAGTATTCCTCCAGTGAATATTGGAACGCACTTAGCCTGTGTCTATAACTTTCTCTTAATAGCTTAAGAACATGCTCCTTTCCACCAAGAACTGGGCTCATACCCAAAAAATGCATATCATTAATGCCACCTAGGAGGGTCATCAGTGGGAGATACATGCCAAATAATCCAACTTCAATAACTGTGCACTGTGGCCCACGCCGTCGATTCCTATCTTCTTCGGGAGGATATAACGGACTTTCTGATGCCCATACATCTTGCAAAATCGGAAAAAACAGTTCTAATGATTCAGAATCTAGTAGTGTACAAGGTCTGTTATAGCACAGTCCTAAATGTCTATCAATCATGAATAATGTCCACCATGCCCGCCTTCGTTCTTCTCTTGTTTCTTCAGGTAAAGTTGGATTTTCCTTGTTAAGTTTTAAAACTCGAGCCATGCACCAAGCAATGGCCCACCATCGAAGAGATGAGCCCTTAAATTCTGATGCTGAGGACACTATTCCAACGTTAATATAAGCAATAATTTCGTCCAAGTCATATTCATGTGAGTTATCATTTCGCCAGGGTCGCATGTAGCTCATAAGCCGATCTAATAACTTAGCTGTAAGTCCTACTTTGAAGTCAGGAGCTGAGGTCATAAGGGGGTGATTACACGCATGAGCAGATACATAAAGAATCGAGTAAAGTAACACAGGTGAGCATTTCCGAGGTTTTTCAAAGCTAAGTAAAGAGCATCTTCGCAATATCGGAGCAACTGTATATGTGTTATTGGTGAAATAGATTTCCAAAAATTCAGAAACTAATTGAGTTGGCATAAAATCAATCTCATTTATAATAGGATCTAAAACTGGATAAGATTTGACTTTATCTGATCCAGACCAAGGTAATTCGTGAATGCTGTTTCGCTTGCTATTATGTCCGCTGTTTCCGTTCCCATGTAATGGCGTATTTATCCCAGAAGTACTTGCACGATCAAACATAGAATTAATAAGATCTGAAGTAGAAAAAGGTGACTTTACATTACGCCAGTGAGGGGTTTCTGATCCATGAATAGGGGTTGTAGATCTACTACTTTTAGGAGGAAGTGAAATTCTAGAAAAGTTTGAAAGGGAAATTGAGCTCTCATTGGGTATAGAGCTTCCTATAATTAATGGAGGATCAGTGGGGGACGCTGGAAGTACTGGAGTTGAGCTGATAGATGGTAATGTTTGAGGAGATTGGGGAATTGGGGTAGATGTCTCAAGACTATTATTGGCTGTCTCTTTAGTACTCGACTTAATATCACTTATTGGAGGGAGATTGCCCAAAAATTGATTATTATTGTATGATTGTTGTGAGTCATGCCCTTCAGAGTAATGTGAACCAGGAGTCCACCTAGATGATCGGCTAGACTTCTCTTCTCGAGAAATATTAGTGTTACTCAAAGAAGGGATTGAAATGCTTTTTCGGGGGTATTCTGTTTGAAGTGCATCATCAGAATGAAGCCTTTTCAATGGACTTTGATTTTGGTCCAAAGATACAGTCATTTTTTGAGCTTCGGAAAGTTGATGATGCTGCTCAGAAGTATCGGCAAGTCTCATCAAAGCAGCATAAGGATCCGTAGTACTTAAAAGAGAGCCTTCCATGCCTGAGCCACCAGAAGATGGTAAATGCTCATTCAAAGATTTCTTCTTTTTGAGATCAACAAGCAGAGATTCTGCGACAGAAGACGAGGGCTTAGTTTTCAGATTACTTGACTCAGAATCAGACTCCATTGATGTTGTAGACTGAGCAGTTAATAGAGGTGACCCATCAGCGTTGAGAGCCCGGTTTTTTTCGCCCTCGGGTAAGTTTAATATCGAAGTTCCAGGTAATCGCCCAGAGTTGGTGAAAAATTGAACCTTGCGACCTACTTTTCGAGGATTTTGAGGATACAGTTCGCTACCTTTTCCACGCTTTTTTATTTGTCGGTTATATTCACATGGAATTAATAAATCTAATAAAAAGCAACACGGTTGTTAGTGTAAATACGAGCAAAACATGTCCAAAAGCATTTGTATATTTCCATACTTAAGCATCGATAACATGGTTGTTTTCCGTCACATTTTGTTCTTGCAATACTACAGCGGTCACAAGCTCTAGCTGTTCTCTTTCGATTTGAAATTGAAAAAGAATTAGGGTCATCTCCTCCAAGAGGTGGTGAGGAGTCCCTCAAGGTGTCTGTTCCATCTGTAGGGGATTTAAAGAGTTCAGTTTTGTGTTGAGTGTCTGGGTCTTGTGTCGCCTTTCGTGGTTCACTCATTGGTCCTAAACTGTCTTCGTCGGGAGCCATTCTTGAATGTCACGTAAATTTTGCTAAAACTATTAGATATGAGCTCAATGCATTACTGTTAAAAGGCCAATAAAGGCGGGGGGTCTTTAGCACCTATGCCTTTAATAAATAGTGACACACGAACAGTGGAAAGGGAGGAAGGAATTTAGAAGAGCTCATTTAACCGCGGATTATTTGACCCTAACCTTCAACGGATGTTTAAAAACATGAAATATTGGTTGGTAAAGAATTACATTTATTATAGTATTAATTTCAAATTTCTTCTCTAAATTTTTTATCAGTATTATAACAGCTTGAGTGTTACATTTATCAAGGATAGCTTTGTTGTTTCACTTGATGTCTAAAACATTAGTAGATTGCTGGACTGAGCCAACTCAATGGCATCTTCACGATTTTCTTGAGGGAATACGTCTACACCTTCATCGAGCCTAGTCAACCCAATATGAAGAGTTCTGCGGTCCTCCTCTGTGAATTCGGGCCATTCCATAAGTCCTGAGCCTACATTGGGATCGTGATGGTTGGCAAATGAAATGAAATAATTTTGATATGCCTTTGTTGGTGTACCTCGGCCAAAAAATGCCCAAACAATATCATTCGCATGGAACGTTCCTAAGATTGGAACAATATTGTGAAGAGGGTCCGCAAAATAGACATATTTTTGGAATTCGTCTGAAGCATAGGCCAGTCGTAATCTACGAGAGACGGTAAATAACGCGTCTGTAAAGATAGCGGCTGATCTCTTAAATTCTGGGTAAACAGCATTTCTATTCCCCGTTCTAAATGGGCATCCTTCTTCTGGATCAGAAGGATACAGTTCAAGAAAATCGTTTACCAATGACTCATCCGCATATTTGAAATAGTTGCGGAACTCATGGTTAAGTGTCTCTCGAGTTTCTGCGTAGGAATTTAGGGCTGGTGCTATAAATGACCCTTCATCTTCTTGGTTTCCATGAATCATTGGCATTTGAGCAGTATTACCATTACGAATGGCGTCTAGAGGATACTCGCGTATGAATGTTCCATCAGGTCTTGGTACGAAACCAGCAAACAGATCAACAGCATTAAAGAGTGTTGTAATGTTTTCAGCGTAATGATCAATTGCTTGCTTGAGGTCTTTTCCAGAAACGCCTCGAATGCATTCTAAAGTCTCTTCATCACTAGCTGATTCATCACAACCAGCCAAGGATCCTACTAGTCTGAACATTTCTTGAGGTTTATCACTATCCACATCGCCTGCAGTTTGAACATCTCCGCTCACAAAGATGGCAGCATGAAATAAATCTTTGCCCTTATAAGAGATATCACCATCATTTGAAATCATATGGTATCCAATACTCATAGCTCCGGCAGAATTGCCCATTATAGTGACTTTGCAGGGATTTCCTCCAAAGCTATGTATATTATCAGCAACCCACTCAAGGCCAAGTCTTTGATCCATAAGCCCAGCATTGGCACTTCCTTCTTCCAAAATAGCATTTCCTCCTAGAAAGCCCCAAGGCCCAAATCGATATGCCACGGAAACAAAAACAACAGGCTGATCCATTTTCATGCTTTTTTGAACGTAAGGGTCGCCTGGGAAGAACGGAGGAGCACCGAATAAGAATGCACCTCCATGGATCCAGACCATCACTGGAAGGTTATCTCCAGGCTTTGTTCCTTCAGGGCGCCAGACATTGATTGTCAGGCAGTCCTCAGAAGAGATTCCCATTTTGAGGGCGTCCAAAGCTGATGGAGAGAAAAATCCAGGAACCTTAGATCCTAGTGCTCCTAAAGTATCAAAAACCTTAAAAGGGCTGACAGGAACACAGCAAGGGCCAAAATCAAATGCCTCTAATCCATCCACTGATCCCTGGAAAGGGACTGGGTGTTTGAACCTAAGATCTCCAATAGGTGGTTCAGCAAATGGGATTCCTCGAAAAGACTCTACACCCTTTTCGATTATTCCAATAATCGTATCATCATTGTCAAGGGTCACCGTAGGTAGCGAGCCTCGAAGAGCTTGAACAGCGGCAGCTCCTATACAAACTATGTTATAAAAATTAAACTTCATTTTGCAGATAAATTTTTGTATATTAAAAGCGTTATGGAAAAGACCTGCATTTATACTTGTTAGAATACTATAGTCGTTTTTCTGTGATGGTTTTGTGATCCAAAATTCCTATTTTGAAATTTTGTATTCTTTTTCCCTATTTGAAATACCCAACTTGGCGAAAGCAAAAAGAACCTGACAAGCTGATTACATATTAAATGGAACCTTCCTCGACTAAACTTTGCCAAATATGGTATTGTAATCTAATTGCAAGTGAGTAATCACAGCTCAATTTATTACTTCCTACCTATCTAGACTAAAACACCATGGAAAGGGAAGAATTACTTTTAAGACAAGACTGTTCAGGAATTTTTGGACTGGATAAAAGACTTCTTAATCTGTCAATTCCAACACGAATCGCAAAGGGAGTTTTTTTGCAGCTATCAGCACAATCTTTTCCGGGACAATAAGCAACTCTTTCCACTATGGAGCAAAAGTCGGAATGTAGTAGGTGAATTGCAGGTGGCCAGTCATGAAAAATATTATGGAAAGCCGGAGCAGGCGAAATAAGAAGAGATGATAAGGTATAATTAGAAAATATGATTTGGGAAAGGCTGGTAAAAGAGAGTGATCTTGAAGGAAGATGAAGTATGTTGAGAGTTTTTAGCGATGTGCATTGTTTAACAACATCATTGAAAGGAGGTAAAAACGTTTTTTCCTTAAGTTCGTCATTAGCCTCGCTAATACAAGATACCTCTAAATATTGAAGGCATTTAAGGTAAGGCAAAATGGAACGAAGTTGAGATGGACTGATACCATGAATATGCAAAGTTGTTAAGTTATTATTTTGGCTAATCAAATTGACCAGCACTTGTCTACTGTTGTCAGTATTGAGTGGCCACCAAGGCAAACATAATTCTTCCAAGTTATTGAAAGGGAAGATCCAGTCCTTCACAAATTGGGGATTTGCAGCAAGTTCCAATTGCAAAACTTTTATCTTGCCAAAAAGAGCTTCGAGGGTGGGTGATGTGGTTGATACTTGACTTATCCAATCCCATTTAAGAGAGTCTACACTTTCTGGAAGCCATCCCATTTCTTCAGCACTCAATTTAAGGGGGACACCACATATTTTGACCTTTTTGAGAAAGGGTAAGTCTCTAGAGTGTCTTAAGATGTCAAGGGCGATAGTTATAATTTCTGAGGATTTATTGGAATTCCCAAATGCTCTTAAATATAGAACTTCTAGATTTTTCATTCGAGAGATAGCCTTCATATTTCCTCGGTCAAATGGTGTTTCTGGCTTGTTAACTACGTTGTAGACGTATGCAAATGTGGAAATGAAGGGGAGTAATCCATAATCCTCTAGCTTGTCAAGGGACACAAAATCTGAAAGTGCTAGAACTACTCGAACTTGGTGTTTGTATTCATGGAGAGACAGACCTAACTCATTGAAAAATGAGTACACAAACCCTAATTCTGTATGCAATACTTGAAGGTTCGGCAGGTATTTGGGATTCACCAATTGTAGTTGACTGATGAGCCGCCCTTTTATTGTTGTGCTAGTTGGAAATAAGTAAACTGGAGTATTGACGTCGGCAGTAAACTGTCTCACATGGCGCAAAATGTTTAGCGACACCATTTTACTACGCCAGGGAAATTGAGTAGGTTGGACTTGAGCTTGAGAACAAATTGAGTCAGTAGCGAGGGCTAACCAGAACCCAGGACGACGTGCTGCACAGTACACATGAATCTTGAAGTGTTTCCACATCTCCAAGCCGATTATATCTCGAAATCTTTTGCATACAGAAGAAAAGTTAAGGGCATCCTCAACTTTGTAGACGGCCAGCGATTCCATTGGAACATAGTATTGGGCTAGGTCTGTAGGCAATATTAAATGGATGTAAATTTCTACAACTAGCTCAGGGGGTAATTCGTATAATGACATGGTAGTATATATTGCGATGAAGATTAACAGCTATTCAATTGGAAAAAAATCTACAGGACCCGGCTGGTTTATAAGTAGTATAAAATTCATTTTACGTTCAAAATCTCTATATATGGGGTTGTCCCCGCAAAATATGGCTAAGTTTGCTTCAGACTTCAAGAATTAAAATAAATACCTTGAAATGTCCATGTGATGGGGGTACAATGAGGCTGGATAAAATATGAATGATTAGATTTAGGTTTTGTTTTATTTGTACAAATTACCCCGGAGTCCCAGACTTTTATGTCATTCATTTCAGATCCAAATATATGGGCGTTGAGCCCAAAATCAAAATCTAGACTTCATCAGATAACTATTTTTTGCAAATCATTATAAATTGCTTCTAACAAGCTTGCTATGTTCATAATTACTTTATTTAGATCCTCCTGCTGCTAGTTGCCAGGCAGGAATACCAGTTCGGGGCGGGGCTGAATTAGAAGGCTGAAGGGATTCTGCTGATATTGATGACGAGGAAGAAGGGATTTGGTATCCAGATGTAACTGAAGGAATAGTAGTGGACGATGAGCTATTAGTTGTATTTCCAAGATTCTGAGGAGGACTATTACTTATAACTGGCTTATGTGGGCCTTGTAATTGTGTAGATACCGTAAGTTTAAGTGACTTCAGTTCTTTCATTAGTTCGTCAAGTGCGTGACTCTGAACTTCTCCATGTTCGGTTAAAGATTTAGGTAATGTGTCTTGAACTGTTTCAATTTGAGCTTGAATTAACTTCATATCTTCATCATGCTGAAAAGTCTTATTCCTTATCATTGTCATTGTAGATTCTACCTCCAAAATCATCTCTTCGACTTTCTTTGTACGCTCCATTTGAACCTTTTTTAGTTCAACGCGTTCGCCTTGGAGCTGATCTAGTATTGCCTGGGCTTTTGAAAATTCTAGTTCTAGGGCATTAGTGTCAGCCTCAAGAGCAGCTGGAGTGGGTGGGACTATTGAAGGTAGCAGGTATCGCTTTGCAACTTCGTAGAGGCCGTAGGTCAGGCCAACCGATAGTGTGGCCATAACAAAATAATCTCGCCAATCACGTTTCGGAACTGGAGGTGATTGGTTATAAGCACCATATGAATATGCAGGAATAGGAGGAGGGGTAAGGCTAATAGGATTAGAGGGACTGGTAGTTGAATGGCTCTCACTGATTGTTCTGGCTTGGCTTAATGCTTCCTGGATTTCCTCAGGTGTGAGTTCTTTCGATTCTAGAAACTCTATTTTCTTTGTAAGAGATGCTGATGCAACTTGAGGATCATGCAGAAAAGTTACAGCAGATGATATTAAATCTTTGCGAAGGTCAGGCATGATTAATGAATGGTAGAGAGTTAAGGCAAGTCGAGTAACCTGATAGTCAAGACTGTGAAAGTCGAGAGCAAGAGTATTCATCAGGGTAAGGGTTAAATCCCAAATATAAGTAAATAGCCTAGTTCTACTCTGATTCTACCATGATAGGAACTCTCGTTGTCAATATGCCGACAAATGCTGTCTATCTCTTGAATATAGAAGATTCAAGTCAATTACTATGCCACTACGATGGCCTTTTAAATTCTCTCTCTAAGGAGGAATCACAAAGCGTTGAGGCCAAAAAGACTCAAGACCTTCGGCTACTAGCTTTGGGATCAAAATTGTTACAGCGATATGCAATTTCAGAACAATCTGTGCCATATATTCCCATGAAGAGAATTCTAATAACAGTGAACGAACTCAAAAAGCCTACTCATCGAATAATTTCCTTTAACACTTCCCATGAAAATGAACGCATTGTAGTAGCTATATCGGAATCTGGTAGTATTGGTATTGATATTACAAATTCCCAGCTGGATCAAGATGACGAGTTTTTGATGATGATATTGAGTTCAGAAGAACTTACCAGAGTTCAGAAAGCAAGACCTGTGGTTCTTTTTCCAGTCTATTGGGCGATAAAGGAAGCATTTCTCAAACGCCATGGAGGAGGCCTTGTAAGTGTAGATCGCCTGACTGACCTTACTGTTAAGCTTCCGGGTGGATTTGAAAAAATATACCAGAACCAGCTCGCTGAAGGAAAGTCTTTCAAATGGGTGCCTCCCCTTTCGTATTCCGTGTCGTTAAACGGACGGGATCAAACAGATGTTCAGATTCACATGTTCACTTGGGATTCTGGCTTAATTGGAGTTATTGCAGTCACTAAATGCTTAAACACACATAACACCAGGCTTGATAGTCAGTCTGACCCTTATTTTGATGTCCACACAGTTGACGTCAGTAGCCTCCTAGCGTCGCCAAAAAGCCCGAAGTCAAGTTAACTCAAATCCTCTCCCCTCCGTCTTCATTGATAATATCATCATGTGGTCTATCATTAGTCAGCACACCTTTCTGACACTTTTTTTCGGGATATTTTACTTTTCATCTCTCTCACCTTCTTAACTCAACTTTTCAGCATCTTTCTTCTGTTATTCAGCTATTTCTTTCACTACCTGACAGTCCTATTAGCTATAAATTTTTGCCTACATATATTATCTTTTCAATGCCTTCTTCAGAAACCTCACCTGTGGTTGGCTCGGGTTTAGCTCTCGACCTCAAGCCCGTTGTGCCATTCGATCCAAATTCACAGACTAAGCAACCATTGAATCCACTGATTCGTCAGAAGTCTACTAAATCGCATCTTGCTGCTGGTTTCATTTCTGGCTTGACTTCATCGGTGCTGCTTCAACCTCTAGACTTGCTCAAAACGAGGGTTCAACAGTCTAAATCCACGACCCTAACCTCGGCTATTAAGGACATTGATTCTGTGCGTGCCCTCTGGCGAGGAACACTTCCGTCAGCTATTAGGACTTCTGTAGGATCAGCACTTTATCTCACTACTCTTAATGCCACGCGGACATATGCTGCCAAGTACACAGCTCGTAAGTCGGGATCTGCTTCAACTTCTTCAGCGCTTCCTAAACTTAGCATGCAAGGAAATCTTCTTTCCGGGGCTGTTGTTAGAGGCCTGGTAGGTATAATCACAATGCCTGTAACTGTTGTCAAGGTGAGGTATGAATCTTCTCTTTTCAACTATTCTTCTATGATGCACGCTGTACGAGATATTTATGCAAGCCATGGAATGGCAGGCTTTTTCAAAGGCTGGGGTGTCACATTTTTGCGTGACTCGCCGCATGCTGGACTCTATGTGTTGTTTTATGAAAAGAGCAAAGACTTTCTCTGTCTCTTGGTAGGTGGAAATGAAGCTTCTCAAAATAATAGGTTTCTCAATACTTCTACATCTGCCTTCATCAACTCCACTTCTGCGGTTATGTCTGCAGGTATGGCGACAACTATAACAGGTCCATTTGATACAATCAAGACTCGAATTCAGCTAGATCCCGTCAAGTATAATACAGTAGCCAAGGCAATTAGAATAATAATTCAGGAAGAAGGATTCAAAGGTCTGTTTGATGGGTTGTCTTTGAGGCTAGCCCGAAAGGCTATGAGTGCTGGTATTTCTTGGTGCATCTATGAAGAATTGATTCGTCGCTTTTAGAGCTTGTATATATTACTATTACACCATTTTATAACTTTGTACATATTACTTATTTTACTTGCTATTTATTTAACGATCTCATTCCATATGGTGACTCTCACGAGGGCAAATGCTATTCATTGGCGGTTATTTTAACACATTCAGTTCTTGCACTGTTGCACTTACCTTTATAACTCAAATTTTATTAATAAAGTGCCGTACACACTCCACAGATTAAGGACTTAATTCCAAATGAGTCTTCCATGAGTAATAAAATCATATCGTTGTGAGAGCAAAGAAATTTAAGTCGGTCATATTTGAGTCATTGATAAATACTTAAATAAACGTTCAAATCTCCCAGCGATTTTTATTCTTGTTCCTTTTTTGCTTGTCTTCTTAAATCTTCAAACTCAAATAATTACAAAGTTCATCATGGTTTCTAATACTGTTCCATTTGGTAGACAATTTCGTCACAAATATTTCCAATTCGACCCAGAATACATTCCTCTGAATCATGGATCTTTTGGTGCTGCTCCTACTGAGGTTCTTGAAGCAGCAGCTGAGGAAACTCGACGATGCAGAGCTAACCCAGACAAATACTTGAGATATGAATTGCTGAACCGAACCAATCCCGCCCGCCTTGAGGTTGCTAAAATCATAGATGCTGATCCTAAGAACGTTGTTTTTGTTCAGAATGCGACTGTTGGTGTTAATACTGTTTTGCGTTCTATTCCTTTCAAGAAAGGCGATGTCGTTATCAGTGCTTCAACGACATATGGAGCTTGTACGAAGACGCTCCAATTTCTGGCCCAGAAGATTGGTATCATCCTAGTTAATGTGACTCTGAACTATCCTATGAGTTCAGATCAAGTTGTTGAAGCATATTCTAATGCTATCCTAGAAGGAAAAGAAAAGGGGTCAGTCGTTCTCGCATTTTTTGATGCTGTTTCGTCTATGCCTGCCTGTAGACTTCCTTGGGAACGCCTGGTTAAACTTTGCAAGGATAATAACATCATGTCCTTTGTAGATGCTGCTCACTGTATTGGATTGCTTGAGAACATTTCGCTTTCAACAGTCCAGCCTGATTTCTTTGTCTCTAATATTCATAAATGGTTTTTTGCTCCCGCTCCTGCTGCGCTTCTTTACGTTGCTCCTCAGCATCATCGTGCCGTCCACACATTCCCTATCTCTCACACATACATCCCCAACGATGGCTCGAAAATTCCAGATTCATTAGAAGAGACTTTGCTTGAAGACAAGTTTGGTTTTATTGGTACTGCTGACTACTCTAACTATGTTGTTACTCAAAAAGCTGCTGAGTTTAGACGTGAGGTGTGTGGAGGCGAAAATGCTATTACTACCTACTGTTACGATCTTGCTAAGAAAGCTGCTGATCACTTTGCCAAAGAATTTAATGGTGAGATACTTGTTGGTGGTGGCAAGGATGACCCACTTGATATTCAGACATCTATGGTAAATGTCTTCTTACCACTTGTTGAAGACTTTGGTGTTCCTGAAGATGATTTAATGGAGGCTGTGAATGAAATTCAAGTTAATCTGCTCCAAAAATATAATGTTTTCATTCCTTTTACCGTATACCAGGGACGCCCTTTAATTCGCTTATCTGCCCAAATTTACGTGGACATGCAAGACTTCGAAGATGGTGCAAAGGCTCTCAAGCTTGCTATAAAGGATTATCAAGATAATTTTATTCCGGAGTTTAAGTTAAAAAATCTGAAAGTTTAGCTCTCAGATGATGCACCGCTGTGAACAGTATTTTAGATGTCTTCATTATCAATCTCGATTTAGAAAATAGTTGAAACATAATTCTAGAAATTTACCCAGAGTTTTTATCTTTTATATTAAAGTTGTTAAAATCCCCTGAAATCATCTAAAGGTGTAAAAAAACTGATTATTTATTTCGGGTCTGCAATATTTAAATTCGCTGGCAAGTCATTTGGTAGGGGAATCTGGGGTATCATTAACCAGCGTAAATGTTCAAATAATTTCATTAGGGAGAACATACAGAAAAAACAATCACACATAAACACAAAAACTACACTACATACAGGAAAATCAGTATAGTAGATTAAGAAAACTTCCATCTCTTTCCACAGTTCTCGCAGGTACAAAACGTCGTTAGAGGTTCATCTGCAGAACGTGTTTGCATTTGGAAATATGACACCTTCTTTTGTTTGCACTTGCTACAAGTAAATCTGTCCGTAATGGCACGCTTTTCAACAGCACCCTGCGCATTAAATAAATTCTGCTTATTGATTTCTTCGAGTTCCTTTTTAACTTCATCTGAGGCCAATTCTTTGGGGGTCATGGTGTACAATCGTTTGCCAGAAATTTCTCCCGCTACAACCTTCTTGCGCAAATTCGGGTTCCTGGGATCTTTCAGATTTGTGAATAGAGATCTCATTTTATTCTTGTAACCTGTAGTCGTTCCTCGCTCGCCAATAAAAACCGCCTCCTCAACAGCCTTCGCAGCAGCTAGGATTTCAGATGGTGCAACCGTTGAATCCACAGCTAGGCCGTTATAAGCAAGCCCCACACAGCTATTTCGAACCTTGTCATCGTAAATATTGACGTTCACACCATCGTTTGCAGGATTTCTAGTCTTGCCATTGCTGTTGAATTTACCAGTTTCTGTCTTCTTAGTTGAGCTAGTCGAAGTCTTTCCAGATGGCGCAGCCGCTGCCTTTGAACTCGAGGTAGGAGATACTGCCGTTTTCTTTGCCTCATTTACTGCTTTGGCTTGCTTGTAATGCAGGGCCTTTTGTGCACTAACTTGATCTTTCCACTTTTTGATAATTCTCTTCACCAGGATATTTATATTTTTATCACTATGAGACCTGAATCTGTTGACTGCAATTCCGAGTTTAGTTTCCTAAAACATAAGAAAGTTAGAAGCGTCCAACCCAACCTTCATAGCCATAATCACAAATACATACTCTAAGCAGCTTTTCCGTTGGCTGTACCCGTTCTTCAAACACTGTCAGTAACGAAATAATTCTTTCAGTAGACCCGCCAGCCTTTTCCAGATCCGCCATCAAAGATTTAATTTCAGAGACTTCTAGGGCACCCATGATGGATTTTATAATTTGTTTGAATAAAGTACGGGACGGGAAAGTTCTTTTGTTTTTGTCTTCTGTACAAGGTTCTATACAACAGGCTTCTTTTTTCTATGAAAAATTTCGATAGTCCGCGTTGTCACAAGCTATATCTATTAATCTGTTGGTGTCGAGGAACAGCCCAGATCCTGTCGCTCACTACGAACGCTCCTTATTCTCTAGTTATTCTTCGTTTATAGTTTAGAAGCAAGTCTAAAATTCTTTCGCGTGACTAAATTCGCGAGACTCAATATATCGACGGCAGGATTTCAGTAGCGGTAAGTATAGACCAAGCCGAGTCCAAGAGGAATGTAAATAGCGCAACGAGCTTGAGATTGTCAGGAGAAGAAAATTTTGGTTGCAAATAAAAATGAAAATTTAAAGTTTGATACTTATTTTCACGTGACCGGAGAACGTTAATATCGCGTACATATTTTCACATACAATTTCACCGAAATATAAACCGTTGACTCTGCCTAGTCGGAGAGGACCTTGAATAAAGAAATTACGTGATATACTAATTTATTATGATCAATTTGACTGAGATGGATAATTTTTGAGGATTCAGCGATTTCTTATACGTTAAATGGTTAATTATTTCTACTACGAAACTAATTTATCACCAACATTCATGTTCTTCACACCTGAAGTACTATTCACGAAAACGGCTCTCTGAATTTTATTATCTGAAATAATGGCCTATTAAGTGAATAATTTCTTGTTTGGTTTCCTTGAATTTTTTGAATAAATCCCACATTTATAACTTTAAGCTAAGAACCTTCGCCCAGGTTGATAAATTGATCCCCAAAGTCATAAGGAACGTCTGAATATTCATCTGGGTTATATTCCTGAGAGGAAGGTATACTGGTCATTGAACATGGAGATGAGTCAAAACTGAAAAACTGACTTTCAGTCAGTGACACCTCCGGTTTGTCGTATGAACCGTCCATTAAATCGACTGATTCGGGACTCAAAGGGCCATCTATATCTTGAAGAGACACGAGCATGAGATCATTACTCCCTAGATCAAAACTTTTATTTGGTCTTTCGTTTCTCTTGTTCCATTCATTTATTATGAAGCTTGTACAAGCAAAGAGCAACTGCGCTGATTTGTCAAGAGAAAGCCCAAAACTTTTGGTATAGTCCCTTAATTCTACTTGACATTGATGTGCAACATCGATACTGTCCAAGTCGCATTTAAGACCCGAAAAAAAATGTTCTTGAGCCTTATTGCTTAATATTTCAAGACATTTGACGCGAGCCTGTTTTTCAATCGCCATGTAAGAATCTTCAGAATTCTCATGTTCTACTTTCAAATTCTTGAATTCCATCGTACAGGGATGACATATCTTGCAAATACCAGCACCATTGAATGTTTTTCTACCATAGGAGTATCTGAATTTCTTAGCATAATCGCGTCTATATGCCGAAGCTGAGACTGTTTGGCTCAATACCCGTTGTATATAACCATGGCTTGATATGTTTAGAAGTCCACTGTCCTCCCAAGATTTAAGCACTCTTTTCTTTGATATTGACGATTTCGCAAGTTGTAATGAAGCCAGAATCTCATTTTTTGAAATTGATGGATGTTTATTAAGAACATTTTCTTTCATCATCTCCAAAATATTATAGACTGGTTGAATATGAGGCCTTTCCGGAGGCGAGACAAAAAATAGAATGTGGTGATCAATAACAAATTGTAATACTTGCATACTTAGATTAAAATAGTGTGCGCCAAAGTAGATTGCTCGGTAACTATTACCATCATTCCTTTTGGTGAGATTATGAAAAAATTGAAGCCAGGCCAGAAATGCTTCATCATTATGGGTATCCAAATCAGTTGAACTTATGTGAACAGCTCCCTCAAATGATACTTCAATTTTTTCATCGTTGTTGTAAAAAGTCACATAAGAAGGAAGGGACACTCCGGTTGCTGAACAAGCTTCAAAGCAATTTGCGTATACTGTGGGCGCAGGAACCATGTTTGTTTTTTCGGAATCATAAAAGACATCGAGAAACCCCTCTCGATATGATGCATCAATTCCTATGGTATCGACTTCACGCTTAGCTGCTGAATTTAAAGAATATAAACTCATTTCTCCAAATGAGAACAAGTTGTCCAAACTGATATTATACGACTCTAGGATAATTTGAAGATTATTGAACTCACGCTCAAAAACAGGCACATTCAACGAAGTATATATCTTCTTATTTCGCTTGTATTTGTTTAATGCAGGTTCCCGTTGTCTTAAACGATTTTCCCACGATTCACTAATATGCTTGTGATCGATCAAATTATTCTTTCGAAACTCGTTATCAATAATAGATTGTCCAATTTTGCGTAAGGCATTTCGCCCAAGAGTAGGGCAGGTGCCAGGAAATGCCGATCTAATGTTTTCACTAATAGCATTCTCTTCTTCAGGGGTCAAGTACTGGCTCTCTTGACTTGCTTGACGATGAGACTTACCGCCATTCATTCTTCTACTTAACGTAGTACGATTGGCATTCAATCTAGCACATGCATTCCTAATGGAGACACCTTGTCGGCAAATGGTTTCTGCTACCATAATACTTTTTTCACGCAGCAGCGTTTTTTTGGCAATTTCATCCTTGGATCGTTTAACTCTAGGAGACTTTGCTGGGGCCATTATTGAAAGAAGATACCAAAAGTTAAGAAGCAAAAGAGAAGCAAGATTTCTTTTTGAAATAAAAAGCTAAGTTGGAGATAGAAGTAGCAATGAAGTTTGAATGATTTTTAAAAAAGTTTTTGCAAAATCTCTTCCAACTTTTATATCAAAGGTCCATTGCTGTGGGATGCATGGTCTAATTATTGTGCTGAACTCCCTGAGATGGATACCAAGCCTGATTCTGAGAATACTGGCTATCACAAAGCCTTTGTGATGGAATTTTTTCATTTTGTCCAATGATATTATTCTGAAAACTTTTGAGAAATTTTGAAATCTCAGCAGTTGAGGGCAACATTGAGTATGTGATGCTATTAAAAAATGCAATTTAATAGTATATGACTGTCTTTAGTCATATAAATTGATTCGGCAATAACAATCACAACATCTTTGTGATACTAACTACTATTTTGAATTATTTAAATTTCTTTTTTTTCTAGTTTTATTTCTTTTTTGGTGGTGAGGTGTTTGAAATGTGTCACAAAGACCAGTTACTTGAACAATGTTGTGGTTCATACTTGTTCCACATTAAAATCTTGATTTATTATTGCATTATCAGTAGTATTAAATTTTGTTATATTTTACATATTTAATCACGTGATCATAGAGTACCTTTCTTAAATGGAATGTGCACATCTAAATTACCATTCCTTTTAAAGTTTTAAGTTTGAACCATTGTAGTCAAATTTGTATAACAAAACGAAGAGAATTATTTCAATTGAGAAAATTGAAATCGTTCAAAAGGACATACAATTTACAAAACTTAGCCCTTATTGCTGTCATAAGTTCATACTCCGTCGTAAATAACACTCAAAGACACCCAATTCAATGATTTACATACTCCATACCCATTGAAATTATTTTATAACTAAAGGTCTAACCGAGAGGCCTAAAAATAAAACTCATAAGAATTTAGCGCTGTACAGACATCCATATTTATCCTTTAATTTTGTCTCAAGACATTGCTTGCTGCCAATATAGCACTCAAATGGAGACCCTTTGTCGTTACGGCTTAAGCATCTTAATACTTAGGAAGGCCCATATTAAGAGCTTTTACCTAGTCGTCGTTATCCCTTATTCTAGATTCCAGGCTGATGTTGCTGAGCTACTCTGCCATTGCAATCAGAGTGAGAACTAAAACGCCAATTGTTACCTGAACTTACAATTGCAAAAATATGCCTTTATAATTCCACCCCTCTGAGGGTTTTTTTTACATCTCTGAGCTGCGAGTGAGAGTTAATAAGATTAAGCCAGAACACTGCGGCGGTGCGTTCTAAACATAAGATTCGGAATGAAGGGTGTAAACTGACAAACATATATTTACAAAAAATACGAAACCAAAAGTAAAAAAAATCCTTCCTGTAACTTAGAGAAATTTTGACCTATGCTGTCCTCTTTTCAGGTCAATTAAATTTTTTAACGGACTTTGACAGTGATCAACAATGGTATTGCTCTTCTCAAGGTCTAGTTGTGATAAAGGTCACATGACCAGATGTGGCTAGATAATCCTGAATTTTCACTTCCCAAAATTTTTTCATACCTTTAAATTGAAAAAAACTAAAAGACTTTAATAACAATGGCATCTAAAGATGAAGGCGGAGATAATGATATTGACATTTCCGAGGAACAGCAGGACTGGCGGTTTTTATACTCTACCAGCAAGTATGTGTACTATAGATTATCCTTTTATATCTGCTTTTTCTAACATTTCTCCTAGACCAAATGGCAGTTTACCAAAACGAGGTGAAAAGGACTTTGAGCCCAATGGAACCAATATCCAGGCGACAGCTCTTGCTGAGAGTAGGAATGCTATGTATACAGCTTTGCAAGGAGAACGTGGACATGCTGGGTATGTAGCCATCTTTTCCTTGCCAGACTATTGTTGAACAGATACTAATGAAAGCTAGAAAAATGCACGTAACTGCAACTTGGTATCCGGAAGTAGGGCGTGCTCAGGTCGATATTGCCAAAGGTCCGCATTTTAATACAATTGGAAAATCAGATTCATCTGGCAAGGTTTGGCTACAACCAGAAGAATTGATATATTTAGTAGAACGTGGGAGCTTGGAATGCTTTTGGCCCCAAGGAGCTCCTATGAGCTTACAAGGTACCTACTCTGCTTGTATCAAGAATCAAGGTGATCTTGAAAGACTTCAAGTTTATACCTATTTGAAAAAGCTGGGGTTTATCTTACAGAGAGCTCCTTCCTATGATAATGACTATCCTACTCTGGAAAACTCGCCGTATAAAGTACAGCCTAAGAAAGAAAAGATCACAAGCATATTATTTGGATACGCATCAATTTCTTTTTTCCGTTTTTATAATCAACTATTCTTACCTACTATTCATGCTTTTCAGACCTCAACATTCTTTATAACTGGCATCAGTCCTCTCCGGTTACGATCTATTGAGCCCAATCAAAAAATCCTTCTCTCGAAACCGATATACCGATCTTATGAAGCGATACACGATGATCTAGATATTATTCCTCATCACGATCCTCCTCATACAAACGTAATTCACACACCTATTGATACACCCGAGCCTACATATCCATATCGTGTGGCTTTTCATGTCTGGAAGCCCACTGCAGGATCTTTCAAAAAGTCTGCCCCAGGAGATCCAGATTTTCGAATAGCCGTGGTCAGCGCGCGTGACACGCGTGTTCCTACACTTTCACAAGCCTTATCTCTTCTCAATTCAGTCCCTGTCACAGAATCAGGGTACATGCAAACAAACAGTCGGAAAAAAAAGGCATTGGAGGCTGCTGCAGCCGCTGCAGCAGCCGGGAAAAAAATTGAACCTCAGCGGAGGACCCAAACTTGGGTACTTAAAGATGGATGGAGAAATGTAGTCTTAGCCGTCATTGATGCTGGAGTAATCAGTTTTACCAAGATTGCAGACTCAGGTTTTGGTGAAGAAAAAATTTACAACAAAGGAATCCAGAAAAAAAGGCCTGGTCGGCCAAATAGTAATCGACAGCCTGCAAAGAAATAAATCTTGCTCTACTTTGCCATACATCATTCAATCTCTAGGTTTCTCATATAGATCTACTACTATTATTAACATTTCATCATAGAAACTAATATGTAACGTTTAATATCATAATCCCAAGATCTGACAGAATGCATATGGGAACAGTTACAGTGCTTCGTTGTTATTGACTTTACTCTTCAGCTTGAGAAGACGTTTTTATTATTATCGTTTTTTATGGCTGGTAAATTGAAGATTACAGTTTAATTTTAAAAGACCAAAGGATTATAATAAATTCTAGTTGCCGAGGCAGAACATTGAACAATTATGTGTAGTGATCGAAATTCCTGGTGAATTTACTCGACTTGTGTATACTATTTTGTATTAACCGCATGGGCCATTATTGATGTGTTCGTATATTGACAACAACGCTTTAATATGTCCTATAGATCATGCTAAACAATTTATCAGTATCTAATATGGAAAAGGCCAAGACTACTACTTACCGTCCAAGAAGTCAGCTACGACTAGCAACTCTAAGGCCAGTTCTGGAGGAATTTCAAATCGAGGGACGCCTGTTTTATCTTGATACATGACATTAAAGTATAAATATTCGCAAACCTTTTCTAAAAGAACACCAGAAATATTCGGAAGCTTTACTCGATTACTAGTTGATTCGACGAATCCACCTGGGTTATTAGCTATTGGAGATATTCATTAGGAAAATGACAATATAATACTTACTACCAGATCCTAGCATTCCTCGTAATGTACCCGAAACCATGGCAGCCTTGCGAGATATCACAAAAGAAAACCCATCGGAAGATACAAGAGTGACATGTTCGCTTTCCTTGCTTTCTAAATCAGCCATAGTGTCTATGAAGTCAGTTTTGAAAAAAGAGCGAAAATAACTATAGTTGACATCAAATTAAGTTGGGAGAAACAACTTTATCATCACAACTTCCGCCCACCACACATTACTCCTGTTTTTTTCGTCTAAACTTCACAATCATTCCTAACAATGCCAACTAATCCTATTCTAGGTGAGCATACAATTATACTTGTATTTTAATCGTGAAATTCTAATGAATTTTAGGGTGGGAGCGCCTTCAAGATAAATTTTATAGAAACATTGAGGGTTTCTATCTGCAATGGGAAGGGATTCATATAGATGACTACATCATCGCCAGCGCCCCTTATGGAGGAGCTATCGGTAAGATCTCTGCACTATTTATTAAGTTCTTCTCTTACTCAGTATTATAGCAATTACGAGAGATGATACCAAACTCCGAGAATATAAAGGTCCAGACTCACGTCAAACTTCTGTGTTCATATACAGTGGAGCAGGTACACTGACACGAAAAATACCAGTATGTGTTGCCTTTAATTGATTTTGTAACTTTTCTAATCATTTTTAGTGGGATAACGGACGAATTCGAGGATTGGGCTGGTCTCAGCGAGAACAACTTATTATTGTATCTGAAAATGGAAATGCTCGATGTTATTACGACTTTGAAGGTAACTTCACTCAATTTTCGCTTGGAAAAGCTGCAGAACTGAATGGCGTCTCTGAATGCAAATTTTGGGATTCAGGATTTGTTGCGCTTCTTTCCAATAATACATTTGTATCCGTTTCCAGATATGAAGATCCAAATCCACGAACCCTTACTTCTGGTACTGCCCAAGACAAAAGCATACACAGTTGGGCTATTGTGCCCCCATTTTATCAGCTTGGCCAGCATGTGGAGGTACTTATTTGTCTCGATAATACTGTAATGGTTGTCGACACGAATGAAGCCAGGGACAAATTTTTAGAGGAAGGGCCATTTTCCCATATGGCAGTCTCTCCAAACGGAGATTTTATTGCCCTCTTCACCGAAACTGGTCATCTTTGGGTTATTACATCTGATTTCCATCGAAAACTTTCTGACTGCAAAACATCAATCAAGAAAACTCCAGACCAGCTCATTTGGTGCGGGAACCATGCTGTTGCTGTCGTGGTAGGCGATGAAATTCTTCTTGTAGGACCACAAGGTGGTACTCTTAATTTATACTACGATGGACCTGTATTTGCAGTTTCGGAGATTGATGGCATGCGCACAATAACGGACGAAAAACATGATTTCTATTCCATGGTTCCAGAAGTTACTGTTAACATCTTTAAAATTGGATCTGTCTCTCCAGCCGCTATTTTATTAGATTGTGTCGAGCAGCTTGATAGAAATTCACCGAAGGCAGATGAAAATTTGCAAATAATTCGAGATCAACTTCCAGAAGCTGTAAATTCATGTATTGAGGCTGCTGGTTATGAGTTTGAAGCATATTGGCAAAAAGCACTACTGAAAGCTGCTTCATTTGGAAAAGCTGCCATCGAACTTTTTGACAGCGATTATTTTGTACAAATGTGCGAATATATTCGAGTCTTAAATGCAGTTCGACAGATAAATGTTGGAATATTCCAAAGTCATACTCAGCTTGTTGCTTTGACGCCAAATAGACTTATAGATCGATTGCTGGTTCGCCAAATGCATTTACTTGCTTTTAAATGTACACAATATCTTCGATTACCACAGTATAAAGTCTATATTCATTGGGCATGTTCAAAAGTTCGTACTTCGACCGGTGATGATGAGACTGTTTGCCGAGAAATTGTTGCTAAGCTGGGATCACTATCTGGTGTTTCTTACGAAGAGATTGCTACCACTGCATTTGAAGAAGGCAGAGGAAAATTGGCAATTATGCTTACTCACTATGAGCCACGACCAGGTAAACAAGTGCCTCTTCTACTTAACATGGAAGAGGAAGAGCTTGCATTGGACAAAGCCGTAGAAAGCTTTGATATTAATCTTGGTAAGCTTTTTGTGAATCTTTATGTGAACCTGATCATCTAACAAGAACAGTAATCTATGTTCTGATTTATTTACAACAAAAACTGCCAATTGCAGCTTTTTTCCGATTTATAACTGATAAGCCTATTGCCGCACGCTGTTTTGAATATCTTTGCAAAGAAACCGATTCAAAGCTCTTACGGGACTTTTATTATCAGGACGACAAGAGAATGGAAAGTGCTCAATTATTGCTAAATCAGAGCTTTAAAGATTCAGTATGCCTAACTGTTAACCAATAAAGTCTTTTATGTGTGTCTAACAATTTTTAGGACCTTGATGAAAAAATGGATAAACTAAAAGATGTTCATCGCACGTTTTTGGAGTATAAAGAAAAAGCGTTTGAAGCAAAGGTGAGTTTCAAAGATGCCATACGCTGGTTCAAAGGAAGAAATCTAACTTAGTGTGCTATAGGCTGTAGACGAACAGATGAAGCTTCTGAAGCTACAGGAACAATTAGAGACAGATTACGATCATTCATTCGTTGGTCAGACAGTTTCAGAAACAATTTCGACTTTACTTTCCATGGCACAAAAAAATCGTGCCAACAAAGTTAAGGATGAATTTAAAGTGCCTGATAAACGTTTCTGGTGGATTAAACTACAAGCATATGTTGGCCGTCGTGATTGGGATGAATTGTTAAAGTTTGCAAGGTCCAAAAAATCGCCTATTGGCTATGAACCATTTTTTAATCAGTGCTTTAAAGCTGGAAGCAAGCGCCAGGCAGCACAGTATATTTCAATGTGCACGAACCTGACTTATCAGAAAAGGATTCAGATGTGTATCCAAGTTGATAGTATCCGTCAGGCAGCTCAGGAGGCAGTCAAAGCAAAGGATTTAGATGCTCTCAAAGAACTTGAGCCTTTAGCAACTACCACTGTTAAAAGTGAGATAAGTGATTTTATGACACAACTTCAATCAAAGAAATAAGTGTAAAAAGATATTATAATGATAGGAATTTATAATTTATAGTCGTATGAAATGATATATCAATTTCTACGAAGAAGTTCAAGAAAAAAAGACCTAATTATTATTTGAGTTTACATGATGTGCAAAAGTGAAAATAAATAGGTATGCAGATTAAATGTTCAATTTTAATGGTTTCTTGGACCTTTCCTTTTAAGTGCCATGACCCTGTCAATCCAACCCAATGTACCACCTTCAGAGTTAATAATATCGTTAATAGTTTCAATTTTTAAGGATTTGGGTGACCTTCCTATCAATGCTGTGCTTCTTGTGCTTGGGATTCGCAAAACTTCTTTCTCAATGACCCAACCATATCTAGTTGCAATTGTGTCAACATGATCTACAAGTGAAGCATATGTAGATTGAGAATCGCTGTTCTTAGGTGGAAATCTATGCTTGGCACCAGAAAGCGCATGAGAACAACATGGAATAACTAGGAACGGGCGATCAAAAAATGGGATCCATAGTGTTAATTCGTCGGGATGATTACCAATTATAAAGGTGTCAGTCGGAAATTGACCCAAATTAACATAGCTATCAGTATACAGGGATTTGTAAGACCGAGTTACTTTACTTGAGGAAGCTTTCAAAGTTTTCTCAGGGTTGCTGTTGTCCAGTATGATTTTGGGAATTATCACTTGTTCTTTCAAGCAGTTCTGAACTTGTGGAGAATAAGTCTCCCATGACTTGCGAGCCTTTGCTTCTATTCCATAACCTTTATATCCTTCTTTGATTAAGATATTAACAAGAAGTCCATTTCCACAGCCAACATCCACAAAGGAAAACCCGTTCTGGCTCGTATACATTTGATTCCATAACTCAATAATAAAAGCTGCAATTGCAAGATCTTCAAATACGTGTTTGCGAGGGTCGGTAGTCTCAACCCAGTTGTTAACCAATTCCTTTGAGTACTTATTCTTTAGGTCAATATATCTGTCTTGGAACACTACCCTGGGTACAACTAAATCATGATGAACCCTTTTTTTGTAGCCAGCCTTTGCTCCACATGAATGTTTAAAAGCAGTTTCAGCCAAGTGGTGTGCAATTCTTATAATTCTTTCAGAAGGATCAAGTTTGGAGAATGCAACGGCACTACCATCTGTCGCGGTGTTGTTAACCTTGTCCTTATCGTATAGTAAGTAGTGAACTGAGAGGGTGTAATTGTGATATAAAATACCTACACCATAAGCTGGTGGTAGATAAAATGGCGATTCTTCTGGTTTCATAATATGTGGTAGGTAGACGACTAAAATTGTATCTTGATTGTATTCTTTCTCAACAGTCTCATGCGAAGGTTCAACTTTTTCTATACGATGCGTTAAAACAATGCAACTTTGGTTCAATACGGGATCTCGCAGCGGGTTTCGTGGAATGAGTCTGCGCACAATTTCTCGCTCTAAAGATACTAATCTGCAATTAACTTTTTTTGGTTTCACATCATCAAGGTAGTATGAAAGGGGCATAGTAACAGGGTCAATGGGATTTATCGTGGGCTCAATTATATTGAGCAAATAGTAAGGATTGTGATCTTTACAACTCTCAACTGAAGGCTGCTTTCTGTTCTTGAGCCATCTGTTTATTTCAGACGTATTTACCAAGTTGTCACTAAGGATATCGGTTCTCATGATAGAAGTAGAATTAATATTTGGCTCTTGGATAAGGTGCGAAAAAGCCTTTTCGAAGTGTGAAGAGCCAAAATCAACGTTATGTGTATATACAGGACTCCACTCAGAACCTAAAATAGACGGGGTGCCCCTAATATCAGTAGGAGTGAAGGGCACAATTTTAGGTAGACCAAATTTAATCTTGCCATTTTTATTACTTTGATTCTTTTTGTCTCGGGGGTCGTTGTCTTTTGGGCTGGGTTCATCAACTTGCAAAGTTTCTGTTTGGTCCATAGTAATGTATTGTTTTTTTTTTGAAAAACACCAGAAAGAAAAGGACAGGAAATAAAAATTCAAAAAAGGTTTTAAAACATAAGAGGGTTGCCGTTTGACATATTTCCGAGATGTTAAACAAATGCAGTACCAATGATATATGCTATATAAACAATTAACCTTCTGACTGCACTTTTCAGCCGAGTTTACTTTGTAGGGAAATAAAAGGTCATTAGCTAATATAAGTCACATGACATTTAAGACGTCCACACGCACTAATGGATATTAGTTTGAAGGTGGTGGTCTCAGTACTTTCCGTTTTGATGTTAACCTTTGGGTTCTGAGAGTCCAGATATCTGTAGTGAATATATTCCCTAACAAACGCTTCTTGAATAAAGTGATATGTCCACTTCTCAGTGAGTATTGTGATTTAACCCTGGCATATATCATCCGTTGCTAACCATTTATTTTAGATTTCAACAGTAAGACCAGAAATTTATTAATTTGAAGACGCGAAGCATCTCTAACAATAACATTAGACTGGAAAAGCTAGGTGAGGGTACATATGCTACTGTTTATAAAGGTAGGAATCGTGAGACCAACCAGCTGGTTGCACTGAAGGAGATCAACTTAGATAGTGAGGAGGGCACTCCCTCAACTGCTATCAGGGAGATCTCCCTTATGAAGGAGCTCAAGCATGCAAATATCGTCACGCTTTACGATGTTATTCATACAGAAAATAAGCTAAATCTTGTTTTTGAATACATGGACAGGGATTTGAAAAACTACATGGATACCTATGGAGTTAAAGGGGCGTTAGACGCAAAGCAAATCAAATCCTTCATGTATCAGCTACTGAAGGGAGTCAAATTCTGTCATGATAATAGAGTGCTTCATCGTGATCTCAAGCCTCAAAATCTTTTGATTAACACTCGTGGAGAACTTAAATTAGGAGATTTTGGATTAGCCAGAGCATTTGGAATTCCTGTCAATACGTTTTCGAATGAAGTGGTTACTTTGTGGTACAGAGCGCCTGATGTCTTACTTGGATCTCGAACGTATTCTACGTCCATCGATATCTGGTCTGCTGGCTGTATTTTGGCAGAGATGTTTACTGGACGCCCGTTATTTCCTGGTTCTTCAAACGACGATGAGTTGCAACGGATTTTCAAGCTAATGGGCACCCCAGATGAATATACTTGGCCCAATATTTCTGCTCTGCCAAATTTTAAATCAAACTTTCCCACTTACCAACCCCAGGATTTACGTGTGGTGATTCCTCAGATTGACCCAGTTGCCCTTGACTTACTCATGGCTTTGCTTCAAATGATGCCTGAGAAGCGAATTTCTGCATCTCAAGCTTTGCTACATCCATGGTTTGCTGAATATCAACATCAGTCTTCTTCTCATTCTCTAAATAATGCTCCACCTGTATACCAAGGGGAGTCAGGAAATTAGCTATTACAATGAAGATGTTTAAATAATTGTTAAAGGGTTTGATCTGATAACTCAATGATAGGGTATCACTTGATTTTCAGTCGTATGCTCTCATATACAGAGAATAACATATATAAAGGAGAATGAAATCTAATGATAATTTTATTAAACACAACAAAGTTAGAACTCGAAACAAAATGACTTTTTCCCTAAAGATGATATCTACCCTGCCATTTCAGTATCATCTTCTTCACCAAAATTACCGTCCCAAAGGCCTTCAAGACTAAATTCCTTTGCCCACTCAGTTACTACCATCTTTTCTTCAGGTTTTCCTGACTCAGATTTATCTAAAACCAATTCAGAAGTGCTTGTGCCATTGGCAGGAGCTTGAGTTAAAAGAGTGGTCGTAGCAACTTTGGGTAAGGTCCAACCTGTCAGGCGGCCATCACGCCAATCTGTAATTACAGCAGTTGCAGCAGCCGACAAGTCAGGGATTCCACCTTTGAGAAGCCGTCCCTTTTTGCGAGCAATATGAACCAAGAAATCAGTGACCATATCTTTGACAGTCTCAGTCATCAATAGCGGAATATCGTACGTAGCTATCAGTCGGTCTTTCAGTTCAGGATCTTTACATAGACGCTTTAGCAAGAGGGAAACTGCTGGAATGGGATCGTCAATTTGCTTTGGTGGAAGAGCATTTAGTAAAATAAGACGAGACTGTTCATCAACAACGTTTTTGCCATTTCTGCCTTCACTTGAAGGGAAAACAATTCCAGGAGAATCAAGAACTTTTAGCTTATTATCGACTTTAACCTGACGGATTGAAGTTGTAACACCTGCTTGTGCTCCAACTGGACATACTCGCTTTGCTGGCCCATGTCTAGAAATAAGAGAATTGATTACAGAGGACTTTCCAACATTAGGATATCCAATTACACCTACAGAAACGGAACGTTTAAGCTGAGATGAGTGAGCGTATGCTTTAAGTGCCTGCAACAGTGCCGTAGATGTTGTAACCTGGTTTAATCCTTTGTGAATGAAAGTCTGAGCATTTGGTGCAGATGATGAAGCGGCCAAAGGGATTGTAGGAAAAGAAAGCTTGAGGTGGGCATGCCACTTTTTTAGAACATGACTTGGAATTAAATCAATTTTGTTGAGAACAAACAAGAGGCGCTTGTCAGGACTAGCAAGAACTGTATGTTCAACTTGTCTTGATCTAGTACCTTCAGGATCCCTTGAATCTAAAACATAAAGAATTACATCCGAAGATTCAACAACTTGTTTATAAATCTTGTCAAACGCTTTTCGTGAGCTATCTTTGGAATCATGTTCCTCAATCTCGATTGGAATTTCATCGTCAGAGTTTCCATCTTCATCCATAATATCATCAGTGGAATTGCTTCCACCTTCATATGTCTTTGCCTCCATTTGTGCAGACTCCAATAACGCACTTAGTTTGTTGGAATTTGATTGCTTATCCTCTAATTCAAGTTGGGCCTCGATCTGTTCTGGAGTGCCATGGCCTTGAGCAACCAAAAATGCAATTCGTTCTTTTCTGGCCCTCTCCTTTACTGCCATTTCTTCCTTCTTCTTTTGTTCCATTTCTATCATGATATTACTTTTGTAGTTAAACGAAGTCTGATCTCTTCTACTCTTGTTAAATGGTTGATCAGACTTCTTTTGACTGCGAGGAGGATTTCCCTTCTTGCGAACACCCTCACTTTTGCCTGCGGCCTTTTTACCCAAGGGCTTTTTCGATTTCATTGTATTTTTATATCGTTTTTAAGCGATTTCTGTTCTTTTATAGGTGATTCAGGTAAATTATTGTGAAGATCTAGTTTTGAAAATCTGAAATTTAATTTTTTTTTCCGCTTAAGATCTCAGGGCAGGGGCAAAATCTCACTTTGTGTTGACATCTATCTACTATCAATGCAAATTTATATGTGATTAAATAGGGATCTAAATTGTAGCTTCAAACTAAAACTTTCAAATTTTAAATCCAAAATGATTATTGAATTTATGTTTATGACATCTTATAAAGTCAATATGACGAAGCAAATCCAATTTATTATATCCCTGTTTGACCAGAATCACAGACTCGACTGGTCAGCTTTTTATTTTGATGCAGTATTTTCTTGAACTTGCACAATTGTAGTATGGTCATCGCTAATTCTGCTATTGCTTGATAATTTATCTTCTTCGTTATTATCTCGATCATATTTATATTCTTCTATGACATGACCATTTGACCAATAGAAATTTTTATGACTCCTATTTGACCTGAACATTTCTTCCATAAGAGTCTCCCAAGCTGCGGATTGACTTCGACTTAGTGTCATGAAGGTGACAATGATCAACAGAGTGTTTATTATTGTTCGTATGAAAATGGTTCCGGAATTGTCGTCAGTGGTTCCTGTTGTTAGCAAGAACAGGCGTAAAGTGCCATCACCAGCCAACAGTGTGTGAAAACTGAGCACAAACATTTCATTCCAAGATTTCCCTAGCCATTCTATCCCTGCCGAGTAATAAATGGCTTCTGAATTACTCTCATGACTGGTTATGATGATGTAATAACGAACGGAGAAGAAAACAAAGATTAGTCCAAGTGCCATTATTTGATGGAACCCTTGTTCATTTTCTTGTGACTCTAATATTAAACCGTTGGTCAAACTTAAGCTGGCCAGAGATACTATACATAGCCATGCTATCCGAGTAATCCGTGAATGCTGCACATAACCTACTATGGCCCCACCTAATTGATCATTGCTGGTCATCAATCCTAGAGCTATAGCTAACACTCCTACGCCGAATTCGTTGTGTAGGTCTAAAGGAAATTGTAGAGAGTAATCGCTAAAAGGTTTCCACAACTTATCTACCATAATTCGGACTGTCAACACCAATACACCAAGCTTGGTGACGGTGGCAAATATGGAATTTGGCCCTTTCGACCATCTTTGTGAAATGCCAAATCCGATGAATACAACGGCGTGCCAGAACGAAATTTTAGCTGGAAGTCCATAAAAGAAATAACCAGTATTTAACAGCCATGAAAGAACGAGTGAACATAAATTTATCCGTAGCAGATCTATGCCCAGTCTCAAGAATTGCACTTCACCCGAGAGAGTACGCAGTGTATATTCATATGTTTCTGTGAATATCAATGACGTCTCTAAAATCTTTGATACCATTTGGCCCTGTATATATGCTTTGCTGATACCAGTCAAATTAATCACTAACCAAACACTTATGACAAAACCCTTCCATTCATGAAGCAAAAATGGATGCCTAAGAAAATTTGAAGCTGTTCGAGACAATTCATATTTGCGATCAAGTGTTAATAAGGCACATAGCAGCACGAGGTGTAAATAGATAGCAAATTCTTGTTTTGACTCAATGTTATATTGCTTGTTGACGCTGTGTGTTCGATCACAAAGGTAAGCATAAAGTGAGGCGATGAAAGTCATCGTGAATATCAATACAATTGGTTGCAAGACATATGGGAAATTTCGGCCAGATGCGCTTATGAACAGAAGAATACCGAAGAATGCTACTACACACATTAATGCTATAACAAAGTTATAGCTATTCGTGGTGTGACTGTAGGAAATACAACAGGTTGTTTTATGAGAAATCTCCTCCAGGTGCATAATAAACTTATTGCAATGATGATTGAATAAAGTCTGAACTTGTACGGAAAGTACTGGTTTGAGATAGTGCAAGCCAATATCATCATATACAGTTATGTGACCAGGGCCATAAATATTAAACACAGGTGTATAGTAGGCACCAACCCTCCCATCAGAAGTATACAGAATTCCATTATCTGTATTTTGAGAATCTGAATTTGGATCATAATTGAATACCTCATTCGTATATGCATTCATTTGACTCAAATACTCCTCCGTTATTTGGTCTTTGCGCGAGTCATCAAGCAATTGAAACTGTGGAACTTGTGTGGGACCAAAGTAAACAGACCCGAATGCGCCAGTTAGTTGTGTCTCAAGTACATTCACTAACTTATCCACTGATTGCTTATAATTTTCAATGACTTTTGCCCTAGGCTCGAACATAGCGTGCCATAGCCCTGTGGTAACATATAGAAATGTGCTTTTTCCTGATTCCTCATCGTTAAAAGCGATGTGTTGCACTTCACCAAAAGCATCTGACTTATTGAGGTAAGGATCCCAAAGCATGTGTATTTCAATACCATTGGCAATGAGGTGTATATTATCATGCATGTTTCCGTCCGGTTCAATAGAGCTATCTATGATACTTGCCGTTTCCCAAAATATCTGTCTTGCAGTAGAGTCTCCAAGAAAAAGAAGCTTAGTCCCTGGGCCAAAGCATTTGCAAATAGTCTCGGTGTTGTACTCATACATAGTACAATCTTCTGGTTGCCAATATTCGGGGTCAACTTTAGTGTAATTTTTCAGCCATCTTCCATGATGTAGAAGGGTTCCACAGTTGGATTTGTATGATAGCGAATTGAAGTCTGTTCCAAAATAAGATTGAGCTAAGACGGCTAAGAAGAAAAATATGCCGATTCCATGAATAATACCTTTCTTGGATTGTGCTTTATCACGACATATTCTTAGTAGTCTGAGATACATTTTTCAAATAGAACAAAACTTCAAAGTCTGAAACGCCAACAACCGGAAAGTGAGCTGAACCTCTTGAGCTTTCTCTGAAGAAATTATACCATATCAATACCAGCCAAAAGGATGGAAACAGAAGAAAGAAGACAAGTTTAAAAGAGAGATAACAGGAATTGTCTTTTTTTTTTTTTTTTTTTTTGATTAATTGAATTGAAAAGACCATGATGAAGCTTTATATTGTAGTTATTTAAAGACTTGAAAAATTTATAGTTCTTTCCAAACTTGTTAACTTGACACAGAACTAATACCAAAAATTACGGTAAATTTTTTAATTCTTTTACAACTATAAGGCTTCATATTTTTGATAAATATTACTCAAAATGATTAAATCCTTTTTTTATGTATCTAGGTAACTTATTTTGCCACTAAACCTGAAATAAATAATACAACTAATAATATAAACTTGGAATTATTTCCATGAAATATGAATTTTAATTTCAATTTAGTTTATACATTTATTACAAAGAAAACGAACTCAAATTCCTCCCTAGTTTTCAGATGAACTTCCTATCTTACTTTTCCCACATTTTTCACTCATTCGCGTTTGGAATAGTGACAAAAATTGGCTTCTGCCACTCTGCTAATACACCTAAGTGTGTGTATGTGTGTGTGAAATCAATATATTTGGGTAAGCATTAATACACCTAAACAAGGAAGAAATTTTTGAAGCTCTAAATCGTCAACTATAGGCTAACCAACACAATTATTTTAGGTCAGATTCTTTTACCATTTCTTTGAAAACTAGTGAAATGTGAACTTTACTCAACAGTTCATGATTATTACTATTAAATATTATGTAAACTTATCAAAATTCGTATGGCTCCATAAAATTGTTTTCTACATTAATTATTGTCTCATTAATATTCTGGCGTTGGCCTAAGTTACTAAGTGAGCATAAGGATTTCGTTTTCTGATCTGAGCTCCAAACTTATAGAAAACGAATGGAATTGGTAACATAGCAGCACTGATCAACGCTAGTAAAGTTCCTCCCCAATTTGCTCCTAGATTTTCAAATAAAAGATACCCAAAAAGTGGAAATGATGCGGCACACAATGAACGTGAAAAAGTGTTGGCTGCGATAGCACTAGCGGCATAACGAGTATAGGTGTCGACCAAGTAGTTTAGGCATCCCTGGAAAATTACAAAAAATCCACAACCAAACAATGCTAGTCCAATGAAGGGGACTATCCAGTGGATGTCAGGTCTTTGAGTCCAGGCAAATAGAAATAATCCTGCAGGCATGAACCATGCTACCAACAACATGGGATATAGTCGCTCCTCTGGTAATGAATTCCCTCCACCTTTAGTCATAACTAGACGACTATACCGCTTGCTACCTGCAACATTAATTAGTCCTCCACAAACAGCTCCTAAAAACATGGCTAGGTATGACAAACTGCTAACAATCTCACCCCAACCACGTATGTCACGGAAAGTTCCAGCTGCAGAGGTCACAAATAAATAAAAGACACCAAATACAAAACTGGCATACATGGCGATGAAAAATACAATAGGAGTACCAAACATAGCCATGGGGCGCATCAGATGCACTGTAAGAAATTCCTTAAATGTTAGTTGCCATTCTTCATGCTTGGCATGGTATAACCAATTGCCCGTTGCTGTTCTTTTTTTCTGGGCAAGCCGACCTGAAAGAACGGGAACATATGATTCTTTGATAATAATAAGATCAAAAACCAAGACAACTCCACTTACGATCGCACTGACCCAGCAAGTCCATTGCCAGGAAGTTTTCACAGTTATCACAGCTCCCACAATACTTCCTAATGTCGGTCCCAAGATCACGAATGCTGCATACAATACTAGCGAAATTCCCCGTACCGAAGTATGCCATATATCGGCTAGCACACCTCCTGATGAAACAACAGGAGCTGCTGCAAACAAACCTGAAAAAAACCGTGTAATAATAAGGCTATCGATGCGTGTGCTAGCACCTGTCGCAACTGTAAATAAAATGGATATAAAAAATGGTGTTATAATACCAATTTTTCTGCCATAAACCTCAGACAGTGGTGCAAAAAGAATTGGACCAAATGCAATGCCCAGGATATAAAATGAAGTTGGTAAGACAGCAACAGGGTGGCTAACGTTGAATTTAGTCATTAGTTGACCTACAGCAGGTGCCATAATAGAGCTATTGAACTGTGCGCAAAAAGTTGTAATGCCATAAACGACGGTCAGCCTTACCTTCAGTGCAAACGGCCAGTTCATTGGTAACGTTGGATCGTCTGCACCAATGCCCACCAGGAAACAGCTTTTATCGTTTTCGTCTAGCAGTAGTTGCACTTGTTCTTCAAATGGTGTTGTGCTGATTTTTATTTTTTCACCTTCATTTTGTGTCATAGTCTCATTGATATGACCAATCGTAGTCTCGATGTCTTCTGGAAATCCTTCATCGTCATCCGATGAATGTAAAGTTCTCATATTTAAAATTAGCTTATAGCATACATTAGTTTTCACGCTTTGGAAAGAAAAAAAGAAGAAGGAAAAGAAGGAGAAAACCGAACTTTCAGGTTCCTTATAAGTTGACGAACAGAAAAAATTCCACTATTTAAATCAAATATTAGGAGTCATAGATTTATGTACCCTTTGTATCTGTTTCTGGCCGGACTTGACCTTCGGATCGACTCCTCGGAAATATTAAAAGTCCCAAACCTAAACTTGATTATGTAATATGCTACCGTCTTTCACACGGCGTTTTTGTAGTTGTGACCACAACAAATTTCACCAATCGATTGTGGGGGTCAAACACAAATACCATATTGGTCACAAAATTATTATAGGCCTTCATATCCAAGTAATAGTAGAAGTTGTAAAATGTTCTAAAACCTTGAGCTATTGCTCAGTGTATCTCTGCTAAATAATTGAAATTAGAGGGAAAAAAGAATGGGGTAGAGCTTTTGTGATCCTCCTACTCAATTGGGAAGGAAAGAATTGTATGTATTTGTTTCCAATTCACCATTATATCAGTGTAAAGTCTCAGTCAATCAAACATTTAGCAAAGAAAATAGAACGGATTTAATCAACTTTTATGCCGTTGAAAAAAATATCTATTATATTATATTTAGAGATGACGTCCGACATTAGGCCTCAGATGTGACGCACCAAAGCCAAGTTACTCTAAGTAAACATCTTCTCAGTTACTGACTCATATACTGAGGTATTGTTTCCATCTTGAACAAAGTAAAAATAGCCAAGATATTGCACCTGCTTGATGGGGACCTTGCAATAGCTTTTCTTGTGAAAGAGCACTATCTCAGAACATATTAGTAGTTTATTCATGACAATACTTACAGATAGTAGAGACTGATGTGTAGCTCTTCAAGAAATTTAGGTAGAGTATCCAGAATCAAGCAATAATCTGACGGTAAATTTTTTTAGATAGTTGAGTTATTCCAACAATACAAGAAAACGGCTCCGCAACTTTTTAGGAAGGCCGGTCTTCGGTTTGTTGTTAAGGTTCAATTATTTACTTTTGCTATAATTTAACAATAGTAGTTATAATTTTTCAAAAACCGACCAAGCCAAAATTAACTTCATGGTACAGGGTTTAATTCACTTGGATGCTTGTCCGTATTCTGGAGATGATGAAATACGAAGTCGTCAGTGATAGATGAGTCACCGAATATATCTAAAGATGAAGAAATGGAGATAAAATTTTTTTTTGATCTGGAGGGCTTAGAAACGGCTACCATTATTGAGGGATTTGATTAGATTATATGGGTTGGAGTAAATTTTGATGACCTCATTTTCACAAGATGATATTGGACAATTATACGAGTCAAAACGGAAAGATGCCCTACCTTTTTTTTTTCTTTCAAATGCAGCAGGATTATCCGGGATGCAATTCTTGGGTTTTGGGTAAGCATACAAAATGAAAACTAAAGCATTTCATAAAAAGAGCAAAAGAGCCACAAAATTTTAAGGTCAGGTAACAAGATTAAGATAATATTTCCACGCACATAATTTTAACTCATTGACGACTATAGAATCTTAGCTATTGATATTTTCTAGACTCGGTTTGAAGGTGTATATTACAGAAAGGAATTAAAATTCTTAACACATTTTAATTTTTTTCCTAAGGTCTTGAGAGGCCGATCGATGAAAAAATCAGTTTCATATTTATTTTTTTCAATTTTTTTGGAATAATCAACTAATTAATATATATGAAAAACTTTAGTAATAGTGATACGGGGGTAAGTAGCAAAAATACTTTAGACAGTTGCGTTTGTGTAAACTTTTGATCCTTGATAGTACTAACTTGAAGTTATATTCTTCATTTTTATTTTTACATCCGGAATCCATTTAAAGAATACCCTACATTTATCTGGGTGAATTTTCATTCACGACGTCTAAGGATATATATGCTTAATGAAGAATTAACTCTACTATATTAACTGTACAGCATAGCTAGCCATAGAGTTACAGGGTTGAAATTTTGTTAAAAACCCTTGTATTACACTCTTACTAGCAAAAAAAAAAAACTCTATTTTAAAAAGTGTTATAGACGTCACTTCAGATTGATGAACTAGCTAATTAAACTTATATTGCACTTTTGTATTTCATTCATCATAATTCATTCGATTAAGTTATTAATAAGCATTTCGACGTCATGAAATGAGATTGAATGAAGCCAACCTTATAGGGCTTGATATTATAATAAAACCAAAAATGAAGTAGCATAGTGGTACTTTATGTTCATCTTCTTTGAGTTAAACGAATAGAAATATCTGGAACAATATCTTACCCTTCGAAAGTCCAAGTGTCAAAGTTCCATCAATGTCTCATCTCAAGTGTGCACTTAAATTTCATTATTTGTTGCTCACTCCAGGATATCAACTGTTACTTACATGATTCTTATTTTAGACTGACTGTTTCATCAACCTTCTATGCATGAATTTATAAGAATAATGCTGACGTTTGGCTTCGATTAATTTAAATTAAAAAATTAATTAAACAAGAACACACCTTCAAGTTTTTGAATGTATATCACTCAATACTATATTATGACAAAATGTTAGAGCTTTGTTTTAATTTCATGAACTATTGAATCTGATATTTCATATTTATATATGAAGGAGGTTGCTGAATCTTTTCAATAGTCAGTATGAAATTTAATAATGCTTGAAAAACAAAAATCGAACACCAAAGTCAGCGAGCTTCCCATGCTACAAGGGGAAGGGGATCTTTCAAGTACGAATTCATTAGAAAGTTCGTCTGTAGTCTTTGAACTCTACCCTTTAGAAGCAGAAAGTTCTGGTGATAGCGACATACTTAAAGATAAACGGATACAAATTCAAAATGGTGCAACTCTTATTTATTCTCATCAAGAAGAAAAAACACTCTTACGGAAATTCGATTTACATATTTTGAGTTTTCTTTGCATTGTCTTCATGTTGTCTCACATGGATCGTACCAACATCGGAAATGCCTTTCAAGCAGGTATGGGGAAAGAATTGAATATCGACAACTCACAATACCAATTAATACTCAACTTTTTTTACATAGGGTATATCTGTTTTCAATGGTGTATTCTATTGTGGAAAACTTGGAAACCAAGTGTATTTGTTCCAATTGTAATTATATCTTGGGGAATCACGTCGTGCAGCCAAGGAGCAGTGCAAAACTGGAAGTTGCTCATTCTGACAAGATTCTTACTAGGTGCTTTAGAAGCAGCATTTAGTCCGGGAATTTATTATTATTTCTCATTTTTCTACCATCGTCATGAAATGGCAAAACGAATAGGCATTTTTCAGTCCTTTTCACCTATCTCTAGTTCCTTTACTGGGGCAATTGCATTTGCAGTAACCAAAAGGGCAAAATCCCACGTCCACAGTTTAAATCCTTGGCGCCTGTTGTTTATAATAGAAGGTGTTCCCAGTATTTTCTTTGGTTTCCTTGCATTTTACTGTATCTATAATGGTCCTTATTCATGTCGATTCCTTACCTCTCGTGAGAAAGACATTGCTAAATCACGAACTTTCAAACAAGTTGGTACAGTTGACCGCGGCGGATCGTCAATCAGCATTGGACAGATAATTGAAACCTTTAAGGATCCAAAAATCTGGTTTAACACACTTCTTTATTTTTGCATGAACGTTGCTTCAATTCCAATTCCAATTTTCTTACCTACTATTTTAGCTGGAATTGGGTTTACAGATATAACTGCTCAAGGAATGTCTGCACCACCTTATCTTGTAGCAGTCATTGCCATTCTTTTTACCTGTTATATTTCTGACAAATACTTGCAGCGAGCTTATGCAATTGCTACTTGTTGCGCAATTGCAATTATTGGATACATTATCCTTGCTGTTTGCAAATCAGAAGGAGTCAGATATTTTGGGTTATTCCTTGCTGTTCCCGGAGTCTATGCATGTCATGCTATTATTATGACTTGGACCGGTGATAATCAGGGATCAGATTCTAAACGTGGAGCTGGATATGTCATTCTTCATGTATTCGGTCTAACTGGTACTATTTTGGGTACTCGCTTATTCCCTAAATCAAGTGGGCCTAGATACGATAAAGGAATTTGGATAACCGTTGGATTTATCTCCCTCACTTTGGTTACAAGTTTATTTTACAGATGGTATTTAGCAAAAATGAATCAAAAGCTGGATTCCAAGCACGGAAAATTGGAACTTCTTTTGAAAGAACGTGCTTTAGGTCGGTCTGAGTCGCCTAAAATATCGAAAAACAGGTGTATGAACGAAAACAGTCCTTTGTACCGATATATTTTTTAAGCATTATTAGAATATCAGTTTATTTTTATTTTTGTCACACAAACACTAATTTTGATTATTCAAGTTATACAATACATATTTTGGTTTTTATTTCATTACTTAGAGCTTAGCATTCTTGGGGAAAAGCTCAATGGCAGCAGCAGCGATAGCCACTGTGTTACGCTCAACCACACGAGTTTGGAATACAACTCTGTTGGCTGACTCTTTCCAGGCCTCGACCTGTAAAGTCTCACCTGGGAAGACATGACCAGTAAATCGTACCTTGATATTCTTGTACGGGCCATACTGATCGTAGAGGATCTTACCCGAAATACCAAACGAGCAGAGACCGTGGAGAATAGGCTTAGGGAAATTACCTACAGCAGCAAATGCAGGATCAATGTGAAGAGGGTTAAGATCACCGCACAGACGGTAGAAAGCAGCTTGGTCCTCAGAAATCTTGTATGTGGCAGTAAAGTCGGGAGCACGAGCAGGAGGCTTATTGGAAGCAGTGATGGCACCACGACTCTCAGGCTTAGAGTGGCCACCGAAACCGCCAGATCCTCGGATGAACATAGATGCAACGTTATAGAAAACCTCTTCCCCAGTATCCTTGTCAACAGAAATAGATTCAGTGACAACAATAGCAGCCTTGCCCTTGTCAATGACCTCAAGAGGTTTCATAGTGGTCTCAAGAGTGGCAGCAGTAGGGACGGGCCAAGATCTAATCTCAAGATATTGCTCACCATGTAGAAGCTTCATGGGGTTGAAGTTAGGTACAAGCTTATCGAAAGGAAGACTAGTAGTAAAGTAAGGAATTACACCAAAAGTAGGAACAACTTCAAAGTTCTCAGATCCCTCAAAGGAATACTTGAGGTCTGTAGCCTTGGCACCAATGGAAAGATTGTACAAGATAGAGTCCTTGAAATCGTAACTGAAATCAGCTCTATCAACAAGATCAAGTGAAGGTTCATTTGAGCCACTGGAACCGGAGTTAGAAATTGCTTCCATGATGGAGGCACTTGATTCCTGAGTACTGGAAGGATGAGTAGCTCTTCCATCATCGAAGTCAATGATCTTTGCCCAGTTGGCAGCAATAAGCTCAGGTGTAACATTACCGCCAAGAATGACACCACCAGAACGTTGTAATCGGGTGGCACCAACCCAGCCAGATCCAACCTCAAAGAGACCTCCAGTGATAGGAGCCTTTTCGGAAGCTAATAAGGAGACCAGAGGTGCAATTTGCTCAGGCTTAAACATCTCAAGCATTTCCTCAGTGAAAATACCCTTGGTCATGGCAGTACCAGCATTAGGAGCAATGGCGTTGACAAAAATATTGTACTTCTTGCCCTCAATAGCAAGGGCACGAGAGAAACCGAGAATTCCAAGCTTAGCAGCTGAGTAGTTGGTCTGGCCAAAGTTACCATAGATACCAGAGGTGGAGGTTGTGTTGATAATGCGGCCATACTTTTGCTTTAAGAAGTAAGGCCAAGCAGCCTTAGTGACAGCATAAGTACCGTTGAGATGGACATCAATAACCTGCTTCCACTGCTCGTCGGTGATTCCCTGGAAACTCTTGTCTCTGAGAATTCCTGCATTGTTGACAATGCCATGGATGGCACCAAAGTTGTCAATGGCAGTCTTGACAACATGAGCACCATCGACAACATTGCTTTTATCGCCAACAGCAGTGCCGCCTGCCTTTCTAATTTCCTCAACAACATTGTCGGGGTTGACAAAATCGTTCACAACAACCTTGGCACCAAGCTTGCCCAGTAAGATAGCATAGGCACGGCCAATACCGGCACCGGCTCCAGTTACGATGATGACTTGGTCTTTATAAGAAATGGGCTCACCTTGAGCATTAGGGCCCTTCTTCTGACTGGCTTCGGCTAGAGAAATAAAATCAGCAGGGCCTTCAGGGTACTCTGGGTCGGAGAAGTCCATTACATTGTCCCATTCCTTGAGGATGGCAGAAGGAGTAAATGAGCTATCAGCCTTAAAGACATGTCCATTGCCCCTCTCCCAACGAAGTTTGGAGTAAAATCCAGCGCCGAGTTCGTAGATTCCGTAGGTATCATCAGTAGACTCATGAGTCAGGTATGCCACAAGTGGTACAATGCGATCGGGACTGAGCTTACTAAGGATTTCTTCAGGCATGACAGTTTCAGTAAGACGGGATGCTGCTAATGGCGCAATCACATTAGCTGTGATGTTGTATTTCTTGCCCTCCTTGGCCAAGGTCTCGGTAAAGCCCACAAGACCCAGTTTCGCAGCAGAGTAATTGGTTTGGCCAAAGTTTCCGTATAGGCCGGCTGCTGAAGCTGTGTTGATGATACGTCCAAACTTTTGCTTACGGAAGTATGGCCATGCAGCCTTTGTCACTTTGTATGAACCATAAACGTGGACGTTGTAAATAAGGTTCCAATCTTGGTCAGTCATGTTCTTGAAAGAAACGTCACGAAGAATGCCAGCATTGTTAATGACAATGTGAACAGTGCCAAAAGCCTTCACTGCGGTTTCGATAATTTTATCACCGTTCTCGACTGAGTCATAATTGGCAACAGCCTTGCCACCAGCCTTGACAATCTCAGAGACAACCAAGTCAGCAGCCTTTGTACTATGGCCTTCACCCTTAAAGGAGCCGCCTAGATCATTAACGACCACCGAGGCGCCTCGTGAGCCGAAAAAAAGAGCATAAGCCTTTCCTAGACCACCACCGGCGCCGGTGACGACAACTACTTGGCCATCGTATCGTAATTCAGACATTTTATGTATTTAGATAAATTTGGGGAGAATTGATTTGGGGGGAAGTAGAAATGAGGGAGGGAGAAGAATTAGCAAGTAAAATACCAAAGAAGTTATGGGGAAATTGAGTAGCTTTTATAAAGGATTCAGATGACTTGAAAGTTGCCGAAGAAGATTTGTTTTGCTTTTGTTTTGGCCCCATGTTTTCCCCAGAAAATGGAGAACGGTTACCCTACTCAAGTAGTAAAAGTGCCGAGGCTCATTAACCTACCAAACAAATGACACTGAATAAAAAGTTATTAGAAAGAACAATTAACTTCCTTCAGTTGATTCAAGGCAACGTCATGTAGGCATGATGGAGACAAGGTGTAAATTTTACTTTAAGAGTAATGATTAATCAAGCGATTGGGGTTGAGTGAGTATACACATTGGTCAATGGAAAAACGAGAGAAAAGTTATGAAGGGTAAAGTTCTGGTTCGAGCATGAACCAATATTTGAACTATTCCTGTTTTCAAGTCTACAATCTTATTAAATTACTTTTCTAAACTCTCATGAGAGTCGTTTCAAGTGTTTAAAGTCTTGATGGTAATTGATATATAATTCATTCAAGATCAAAGCCTTTTCAAAGCTTCGAGTTTCCTCAGTTCGTACTAATTCCTTGCCCAACGAATCGAGTCTACAAACTTTCTATGTTTGAGCCTAATAACCGAACTAAATTCCTCACACGCTAAAGACGAGCGGGTACTAAATTCGACATTCCACAACATTTTGGTTGGTAGTTTGGTTGGTTGTTAATTAAGGAATTACAAGCGTCCGGGTCATACCTTGGCAAAAAATGGGAATGGAAAATATCTTTGGCAACGTCCGAAGACCGAAATGGTGTAGAGATTTTCATCCAATGAAACTTTTGACCACCTGAAGAGATTTCTTTAGTTAGAAATTTATATACGAAGCTGATTATAACTCAACATGATCTACTGGGTTAAAAGATATCATACTAGATTATAAATGAAAATAATAATTCTCAAGCAGTTCACCATCGACTTAACTTTATGAAGTCTGTGGATATATGAACACACTGGCAGAGCCAAACCTTTACCTGAGCTTGCCTCATAGCGTTTTCGGCATGATTTGGGTGCAAATTACTGTTGAAATGTAAAATTGGTTAATAAAGTGAAAAAGAAGTAAAGATTGCGTTATGGCACGAGATTATCCACCTTGTACGGGATGTTTCTATATGAGACTGGTCGGGTCCTTATTATCGAATGGAAAATGTAGTAGCAAATCGTTTCTTATAAAAATAACCTGAATGAACGTTTGAATCGCCTAGTAGAATCATCATAAATTGTTCTATTAATTTACTAGAGAACGATAAACAGAGGCTATCAGATGCTCAAAGCCCTGCTCGAGTAAAGCCTAGTTCACATGAGAATTGAATGTCATGTGTTTCCAGAGTGTGAGAAAATGAATAGGGGTATTTCATGGTCATGAGTATACAATATATGTAAGATTCATAAGCTCAATTTCATGGTACTATGTTATATCTGAATTCATTTGGCACTGTTGAACTTTCCTACTAAATACAAGCCTCGTTCTTTTCAGAAGAGTAGAGCGGCGTAGTGGGGTGGATGTATACTGAAAGTGTTAGTGGGAATTCAAATTTGCCACGGATCAATCTCGGATTTAGTTGACTTTCACAAGCCAAAGCTGACTCAGGATATTCTATAAATGACTTAATATATTACTAATATGATGTTGAAATTTTTGAAAAACAGCGTTTACATTTGAATTTTGCGCACTCAAAAAATCACTTGGGGCTCAGTTGGAGCTTAACTGAAAAAAACAAAATATTTTCCAAATATTAAAATTTATCACAAACTTAGAAACGCAAAAGAATGAATGAATATATTTTTTGCCAGTTCAATCAGGCAGCTAAGTAAAGTATTAGAAACGCAAATTTAAAAACAGATATTATAATTCTATTGGGTTAGGTAAACTACTTTTGAGTTAAAATCAAGATTTTGACAGGCTGTCCGAGTGGTTAAGGAGTTTGACTTGAATTACTTAATTCAGCTATCAAATGCGGTTCCCGCGCGCAGGTTCGAATCCTGCGTCTGTCGTTTTTTTAAATTCTTGTATAGAAGTGAAACACAATAGGACTGTACTTTCAGAAAACTTAGTACAGACATGGAGTCTTAAACACTTTTTTAAACAAAGAATCAAGATTGAAATAAACCATCTTAGATTAAATTTTTCTATTAAAATTGATTGTTGGACGAATAAAACCTTGATGATATGAATTTTCATGCCAAAAATTACGACTGGTTAGATTAAAAAATCGTGCATACAATCAACTCTCTAAGCAAAACATTGAACTCACACAAAAGCAAAAAATATAACCGTGCCTCCTAGCGGAATTGAACCGCTGACCTTTGCATGTCGTATCTTGGTGCCTGATGGCTAATACAAGTGCAACGCTCTACCCCTAAGCTAAAGAGGCATAACACCTGAAAAAGCCCCTCAGAGGGTAATTCTGAAAGGTATGAGGGAGGGCTTGATGGAATTCGCGATAATTTTCTGAGTTACTGATTGAACTGGCAAAAAATATATTCATTCACTCATTCATTCATTTTTCTGAGTTCTCTGAATTAGGCGAGAATAGATAATATTTGATACCTGAGCGATTTCATTTAATAGAGACAGAAAGAGGGTTGGAGCAGAAGTATGTTTCAGACCTTAATCAAGGTATTGAATCCAGTTAAGGTCATTGTCAGAACCATATATAGCTGAGTTTTCTGTATTCAAGGACGTTCAACATAACGTTGAGGTATGCAAAGCATATTCGTGTAAATGTAGTTTCCTTTTGCTTTTACATTTTCTTTAACAAGGGGTGACTAGTCCAATAAACTGGTTACTAGATTCAAGTCTATAGACTATAGGCAAATTTTAGCCTATATTATATAGCGTATTATACGTATATAATTTGATAAGTTTGAAATATAGATCTTTGTCCTGGGTGCTGCTCATATTACATGACAGAGTTGGCTAATGATATGAAATAACTTTTAGAGAAATCAGAATTCATTCCCGTTATAACTATGAGATGTTGCGATTGTTTTACTAAATAATTTTTTAGTATTATAACAATTGTCATCTAGTGAATTATTTGTAGTAATATTTTGTTAGTTGTTTATACCTGGAACAATAGGGTCACAATTACCAGATTTATTTAATTTAATATGGAACAGATAATAGTAAAGAAAATAATTTTAATCATTTAACATTTGAAAATACTTAAGAGGAAATTTCTATGAGTTTACTAAGATCTAGAATGACCCTTAGCCTCTGAAAATGAAGTGGCGTAAATAAATCATAATACACAATTTTGATATAGCAATTTGTAATGAGAAAGAGAGAGGGAAAGCATATCTCTTATGTGGAAGATATAGTAATCAATTTCGGAAAAGTCTATAAGATAAAAAATTATCAAAATTTCAGTGCCAGTGTATAATTGAATTCTTTCGCCATCTTTGGGTAAGAATCAACGCAATTGGAAAGTACTCTGTAGCAGTCGGTCAAACTTGTTGCATACTTAGTCTATGGCAATTTGTTTTTTATTTTTAGATAGTTGTTTTTCGTCAAAACTAAACTTAGATCATACAAAATCCATAGAATATATATAATTACACTAGGAATTTATTTAATGACCTACAAGTAGACGTAAAAGTTATTTGGTGTTTCATTTACTACACGTGAAGGTTTATTCAACCATAATAAAAAAAACTCAATGAAAATCCAATGATGACCCTACAAAAAATTTTTACTTAAAAGAATCTTAAAATTTGAACAAAACCGCCTGTTTTTTTTTTATTACTGCCAGTTCTTTGCGTTGAAAATTCAATATCAAGTAAAAGTAAAAGGACAAATGACTGATATCATTTTAAATTGAGGTGTTATATATCACGGTATACACATTTTCTTGTTCCTTAATTGCAAAAGTTTACGAATGCGCTTAGAATTCTAGAACTCATTTGTGACATATGCATATGCAACTGCTTGTTTAATTAAAAAAAAAGGCAGAAATCAAATAAAATTGTAGGAATCGGATGTACCTGAAATTGTAATATACAATGCTGGTAAATGGAAGCACTAAATAATTGTTAGTGGAGACTCGCTTATATTAATTTGATTGAAGTTTAGTGGTTGTCGATCTGAAGGCCGTCATGAGGCAGGATGAGAGAGTTGGGTTAGTTAGGAACTCATAACTACATTGGTGTAATCTACATATACTTGTAATTCATACCTATAAATCAATGAAATCATTTAAATTTACAAAAACATCATATTCATTTTAAGTGTTATCTTTGAATCAAAAACAAATAACTATCAGCAACTTACCTCGGAAATATTTTTGGCTAAAACCAGCGGCACTTTTTCTCCGCAGACTTGGGACGATTGTTCGATTAAATATATATATAACAGTTGAAGAATGGAGTACAAAGTTTATTATCAGAAGAAGAAAAAAGAAGAAAACCCCATTGGGGAAATGCTAATTTGAATCACAAATCCCTTAGAAAATCAAAAATAATAGAACAAATGCGTGTAATACTTTAACAAACTGTTCACATTTCACATCGAATGGAAAAAAATCTTAAGGTTTAGTAAAGGGCATAAAGGGAAAAAAAATAACGAAAAGGTTGGTTATACTAGAAGCTTGTAACAGGCATTCATTTCAAAGTTTTTAGATTTTTTTTAGTGGAGTAAGGCTAATTTTATTTCTCGTGATGGAGTTCATTTTTCTTATGTTGTCTTGGTCAACAGTGACATCATCGTGTGCCTTGGCCTCATATTGTCACAAACAAAACAGAATCAGCCAATAAAAATTAAGAAGGCTAACCTCAAACCAGGTAGCGCCGTGCAATATCACAAGCTAGAGAACTCAAGTGCAAGAGCTAAAAAATTCAAGAACAGTTGCCAAGGTTAAATTTTGATTCAGAAGTAGAGGAAAAAAATGTAAACAAATCAAAGAATAAAAGTAAACAATAGACAAACGTAACTATCCAGAATGTTTTTGAAACCAAAAAAAGCTTAGCTTGAATTAGCATAACTTGGCTTTTAGATTTTAGTACTAAGGAAATGAAAAGCATGAAAAAGTTGAATGAGTTTTTTATTTACTATTACTATTTGTGATTAAAAATAAATGCCATTGACTTGAGTGTATAGTTTTCTGGTTTCTTTCACCATGAGAGTCATGCTATTTGAATATAAGTCAACAAACGAAATTAATAGCGCAAAAGAAATAAACAGAAAAAAGGTAAAACTAAATTTATCGGACAAAATATTGAATCGAATAAAAAATAAAGTCGACATTTCACAAATGATCATACAGGCATTGCACAAATTTTTCTTTTTCACGAAGTTAAATTTTACTTTTTTTTGTAGCCTTATCCTAGCAGAGTTAATATTAAAGGCACAAACAAAAAGAACTCGAAAAGATTAAACCAAGCCAAAAAAAACCAGTGATTTAGTTTTCGTAGGCAGTGCTCTTGACTTATGATGTCACTCAAATAAGAAATGACTAGAAGCCTATTCTATTTCAAAATGTCAATCACCCCTCTCACCTAATGAACAGTACTAACATTTGAATTGGCTGACACTTTGATGCCCATGGTTTCAAGTAATTTTACTACCATAGTAAATGAAAGAAGGCGTCCTAATGATAGAATTACATTTCGTTAATATGTAATACTGAAGCTGTATAGACACAACAATTTATATATAAAGTCCAATGGAGTCTGTTTTTTTAGAACTTCAATTCAATATTTTGTCATGGTCATTTACTTACATATTTACTAGTCTACGTTTGCTGGAAATTTAGTTTTCTCTTGATATATTCATATATCATTCTTTCGCCCCAGAAAGGAAGAGCTTGTCGGGCTCATCTGGGAGACTTATTTTTGCTCTTTTCTTCTCTTTGCAGCTTTGAGCTTGTCTTTTGTAGCCATTGGGACTATTTTCCTAGTTTGGGATATCCAGGATAATCCTTCGAAATGGCTGACGGTGGGCCTATCATATACGGCCTGTTCGCCTATAAAAACTCGATTCTCTTCACCAAACTTCCCTTCTCACTCATCGCAAACTTGCCCACTCCTACAGCCATAGCAAACCCTTTGTCCCTATTAAAATGCGACGAATCCTCAGCACCTAGAACATGTGATGACCCAACACCCAGTCCTTCTAGTACCGCCATTCTTGATCTTCTGCAGTACTATCATATTGTCAACATGTGCACTTCAGCCCGGGTTTCAAAAAGCGAGGAACTCGTGACAGATATTATGTATTCTCAATGTCAAAAGCCGCAGGAACAATCTACCGCATCAGGCAAGCAGGGAAAGAGAAAGGGCCCATCACCACACAGAATCAGACGGGTTATAATGAACCCTAAAGTTTCTTTGGCTTCTTTTGATCGAGAATTTTTGAACCAACTAATGCTTCAAAATTTTGAATCTCCTTTTGAAAATGAAACCTGCAAGGATAGTTACTATCCTCCACACACAAACAACGGTAGAATAAATTGTAATATGGTGATTGAGTTGGTTCAACCTGAGAAACTTGGCAGTTCCAAGTCGCAGTTATCTGACATTTTGGAAACTAGTAAGACGCTGGCAAGAGATCATTCAAGGGAGACAAGGCGTGAGAGTTTTTGGAAGAAAATGGGACTGTTCTAAGGGTTTAAGGAAGAAAGCAAAAAGTCACTTGAAACAGATCAAACGAAGTATAGTAAAAAAAATAAAAAATGATTGGTGGAATAAAATATTAACGGGATAAAATGCTTGTATACACGTACAGCCCACATATCTGGGAAGGCATAAAATAAGAATAATTGTGGCAAGTCATTAAAAAGTGAATCTAGTTATCTGGAAGCCACATGTCGATGCTAATCGTTTTTCCATCGTTCTTTTCAACACCATCTAGTAATGCTATTTGTTGATTCAAGGTGTCTACCACTCTAAATTGGTAGCCCATACAACGCGTTTCTTATCTCCTACAGGTGCTGGCGCCAACTTTTTACTCTCGGGTTTTTCATTTTTTGGTTTCCGAGATTTGCGAAGAAGTCTAGGTCGTTTTCTCGCATTTTCAATAGCAGCAGCAGCTGCTGCTTTTTCGCGGGCAACTAAATCTTGCTTGGAATAAAACCCAATCGCTGCTGAGCTATCAGTCGTGATCTCTTTTGGCGGTGGATGGACCGAGCTACTTAAATCATCAGTTTTTGTACCTTCCGTACTTTGAGTGCTAGGTATATCTGTATCAGGAAGGGTGGGAGCGGCCAGTTTTAACACGGATTTTCCTGGCTGTAGTTCAAGATGTCGAGGGCTGCAGCGACGTCCTGGAGATTTAGGGGTTGTATCAATTTCTTGAAGGATTAATCGTTTTGATCTTCGTTTGGGTACCCCGTTTTCAGAGGTGGGGGTTGGCTTTTCACTAGAATCCTCTAAGGCTTTAGTAGTTGATTCTAGCGTCTCAGTAGATTCTGGCGTCTCAGTATCTGCTGGATTTTCAGTGGAAGATCCTTGTGTCTCAGTAGATAATTCTGTCGTCTCAGTAAATGTTTCTGAACATGGCACATCCGTAGAGCTAGTGGGTTCACTGCTGCTAGATGATTCGGTGGCTTCCGTGTTAGCCGCCTCAGGTCCTTTGCTGTTGTCGCAAGCTGTGGCAGGAGTCTCTAATGATTCGCTCACGTCCATATTCTTTAGAGGGGCAACTTCAAAAACGCGACTTACGCTCCTTGTGACTCTTCGAGATGCAGAAATCGAGTGGTTGGTGGTAACGCGTTTATTTATCTTGTTAGAATCAAAGCGACCGAGTGCACCATATCCTTTGCGTCCGCTGCGAGGAGTAAACTTAGGGGATGCGACAATAACAGGAGGATTCACAGTAACAGAAGGCAGAATAAGAGTATCAGTAGTAGCCGTTGGAGGACAAGTCAAGACAGAAGACAAGTCCATTGGTTTGTAGAAGGTTTGTGTCTGAAGTAGGAAAACAAAGTTAGAAAAAAACAGAGTGTGCTGAAATTTACATGAACAATGGTTTCGGTGGTAACATCACGAACAATGGTAACATATCGTGAACTTCGAACGAACAGACAAAGAGACAAGTGCATTCATGAAGGTCTTCAAGCTAATTGTGATAATGTGCTAGAGGGATCGTGTATATAAGGGCCCATGGAAGCGTTTAAAAAGGGCATCTATATGTGTCAACGGTGCACCAGGCTGTAGAATAGAAAACTGAGTATACGGCAAATCTTGGGCCCATATGGGCTGTACTCGAATGACTCCTCAGCATTATTGTAACTAAAAGATAAATCTTTCAATGCTCGTGGGAAGAAGAAAGTGTTTAGTAAAACTCAGAGTCAGAAATCAAAATTTCTGAGTTGAAAAATCAGATTTTCACATGTCAAGATCAAATTTAACTCACATTACAGTGGCAATGCCCTGCGCTACACTTTTCTTGATAACAATAACAGCTATAAAAGAACCACATGTTCCCTCAATTTTACTCTACTTTTCTTATTTATTCTATATCCAAAATGCCTGAAATTACATCTGAAAAAGACGTCAGTTCCGTTACTGAAAAGACAGTTACTCCAACTGAAACTTCCAGTTCTCTGGTGATTGCCCATTTGCATACTTATCCTTGCTTGAACGCAGCTTGTAACTATGCTAGTACGCTCTCTGTCGTACAACAACTTAACACACGCGCTCAGCCATATGTCGACGCTACCGTTAAGAATGCCCCAGCAGTGTCAACGCGGGTTCTAAAGCACGCCGACCAGCTAGGCGACCGTGTGCTTACTAGTGTGGATAATGTGTTTCCAGCTCTCAAGACCACGCAGCCTGAACAGGTTGTAGAGCTGGCGAAAAAGAACATTGAGATCTTACGAAGTACGGCAGTCGCATATGGTACAGCCGCTCAGGAGCGAGTGGTGCGACCTCTAGTCACTCGCAGTGGACCAGTAGTGGACCCCTTGCTGAAACCTGTTAACGAGCGTGTGGCAGGTATGCTCAATACGTATTTACCTGGTGAAAATACCGCTGAAGAGGTTAGTGAAGGAGCTACTGCAAAGGAAGAGAATGAGTTATCACGTTCTGTACAACTGGCGGTGACAGCTGTTAAGCGCGCAAAGCCAGTCTTAGACTCAACAGCAGCTACCACCAAGGCACATGTTCAGGCTGTGTATGACAGTAAGCTTGCAGAGTACACCAAGGAGGGTTCGAGTGATAAGACCAGCAAGGTTTACGCATCGCTTGCCACTTGCCGCCAATTGTCGAGTGAGGGCATTACGTATGCTGGGACTGTGTTGCAGCCTAGTACAAGTAACTAAGTAGTTTAGTAGTAAGAGAATTTTGTTCTACCAATAATTGAGCGAGATCCATCGTCAGGTGGCGTTGCTAGTTTGAATATAATAAAGTAGCTATCTGTTTTATTGGTTTTGATGCGCCTATTTAAGTTGCTTTGAGTTTGAAGTTAAACAGGAGTTCACGTAGTATATGGGTCATGGAAGGTTATAGTTTTTGTGTTTGCTGAGCAAACATTTCATGCTGCGAGGTAAAACATCAAGGTTCAACGCCCATTTCAGTAAAAACAGTGACAAGTTTGGCAGCAAGGTATTCCATGGAAGAATATAGATTGGGCAGCAGTTACGGTTTAAAAAGTTGATCAAAAAAATAATTGAAAATAAAAAGAAGCTTTTCATTCACATGATGGGGCATTCTTCTCAGTATAGACAAATTGAAGCCATTTTTCACATACTCGAGTAGCATTTGACACACAGTATGATAAGATCTCTCCGACATTAAGCTGAACTTGTTTTGTTTGAGTATGTTATAGTGAACTACTTCTGGTCATGGAATTGGTCTTGGAAATTATGTGGTAACAAAATCAGATGCGTATTTCGTCAAGGCTAGCTGAAGTTTTTCAACGTAACAGATGGGATATGGAATTTTATTCATCCAGCTAATATAATGATAGAGGAAATAACACTCTTGACCTGGGGTTGTGATAATTCCATTTCTTAGTGCTCAATCCATGAAACCAAAAATAACTTCAACCTTCACTGGAACAAAATGGTTTCAACAAGTTTGACTATTATGTGTATTTGCCTAAATGAAGTTCAAAATTCTCAAGTAAATTGACCATGTATTGGAGTATCTGATGGCAGTTTTCTCGACCTAGGGATTATTTCCCACAGGTTCTTTGCTCTGAGAACTGGAAACTAGGCTTCTCGACATTAAGTTTATTTCAAAATCATCAAAGGTTTCTAAAATTAATTGGTCTTGCTGCTGCCAACCTAAGATTAACAAGAAGAAATTAATTTAGAGCAGTCTCTTACTACAGCTGTTATTCTACTCTCATAATGGAATCTTTAGTATCTGAAATCATTTAAATTTTTCATGGTAATAAAACTTTTATCCATCAAGGTTTACAAGCAACTTCAAGAATATATGTATATCGAGTTACGATTATGTGTCATATTCCAAGAACTTTTAAATTTTTAACATGAAAATGGGGTTAATTGCTTTCACTATAGGTTTTGAAAGCCATGGGACATGTATTCCTGATGAGCACTATCATTAAGCATAGTGTATTATTGTGATGATAAATATACTCTTGATACAAACAGTATTTTAAAGAAAAGCGCACTATTCGTGGTATAAACTCTTACTTGAATCCAATCAACATGATCTTTTTGTCCAGTTAAAGCTAGCATATCTAACTATTCAAAATTTCTGCCAAATGTTCGACACGACTTTCGATATTTGTCAATTTACCTAGAAGAGAAAAATAACTTTCAAATCATTTAAGCTTTGAGTGTCATTAATTTTTTTATTATCATATGAACAAGTAATGCTGAATATAAGACTTGAATTTATTAAATTAAATTTAACATTTTAGCAAAATTGAAAAAAAATAAGGAAACAGATATGGGCATCACAAGAGCATACAAAGAGAGACTTGGAGGTCTACAATTTTTTAAAGAATTTCGGGATGAACTTTGTAATACTTGATGTAAATAAAAAATTCTCTATACGCAAATATGAACGCCTAATAGCTTGACATGAGGCAAGATAAGCTAAGGTTTTCAAATATACATGAAAGTGAGGTTTATCAAAATTAATTGTAAACAGGTAGAGAATGGTAAACACTTGTACTGATGATCTTTTAAGCCTTTTTTGATATAAATTCAGAAAGATATTCTAGAGTCTATAGTGGCCTACAGAATTACATTTATTTCAGTCAACTGTTTATCAAAATCTCATGTCTTGAATAAATATTTCAATTCACAGATTGAATTATATTTATTTAACAAAAAACTCAATTCAGTTATCGCCTTCATATATATTCGCCTTGACCCAACTTTGTTTGATCATCGCAAAGCTTGCTTCTACATGGCGCATGAGAGATATCTGGAGTTACTTGATCACCTTTGTTATTGAATGTTATTTATTCAGGGCAGGTCCAAATCTACATCTTCTATTCAATTTATTATAGTTAAGGATAACATATAATTTCTTTCAATTAATTAATTGTAGTCATGATATTTTGCAATTTTTACTTCAACTACACACATTTTATTCAATTATAATGTTTAGCCAACAACGATCGCCAATCAGTACCTTTTCAATTCATAACATTCTTTTCTTCAGTGATGAATTAATTAATGAAGCAACACCTAAGCTTAGATATATATATACATTTATACATGAACAATAAATAACCTGGAAACCCAGTGACCTTAAAGAAATGTAAGAAAAAGGGGTGACCACCGTATAAGATGGATTTAAGGTCAAGCTCGTACACGTACGTGCTGTTCCATTTGGTTTTATTGTAGTTTGAGTTTGGCGATGCCACCATGTATACGACGACTTTTGTTTGTGGTTCAGGTACACAATTATAGTAGACTACACTATGACTACCATCTGAAGTGTACTCTTCTTCTCCCCCTATTGCCTGAACAGTACTTTTGCTACCTAGGAGGTGTATCTAATTATATACTACATAGTACCTACCCTATATTAAACATTAACCAGGTGACTACATCCCTTACGAGTTACAGGTCCACGGGTACTTGGTGAGACCATGATAAGAGTTTGAAGCGAATTAATAAACAATTTTAAGAATTGAGTTACATCGCCGTGCCACAGGCTCTGCACCACTACCAAAGTTAAAGCAGAAATCAAAAGCCAGATCAAAAGCCATAAACAACAAAGGGCACCTAGATTACAACCTAAAAACTGTCTGTTAAGAAAAAGAAGAATGAATAGCCCAATTCAGTCCACCAAGTTAATCAATTGCATTAGATTAGTTAACTACAACTCAATTTATCATTAGGTTAACCGCCAAAAAAGGCTGTTTCTGTTTCAAGGAGGACCGCCGACCCTTACAAAGGTGGGTTTTCCTTTAAAGGGAGAATATGTATCCTACGTGAAAAAAAGACGACGTGTAAGGCCTACCTGAGATGAAATTTACAAACTTGGACAGATTTTGGTCATTTTAGTAAAAAAACAAAAAAATGAAAAAAATGAAAAAATAATGAAAAAAATAATGAATTTAATTTTTGTGATTAATTTTTGTTTATTTTAATTTTTTTTATTTTAATTTTTTTTATGTTAATTTTTTTTATTTTTCAATCCAAGATTACGTTAGTCACATCCATTATGTTGTGAGTCAACAACATCTGGATTGTGCAATTGTATACAACAATCACACTTGACTTGTATATTTCTACAGTACATCGCTATTAAAGATCTGCATGGCATCGCATAGCATGACAAATTAAAGAAAGTTGAAAACAACAACAAAAAAGAAACAAATCAATCGACATGGAAAATTAAAACATAACCATTGTTGTTTTGATTCTAACTTCCAAGACCCAATTTTACTTTCATTTTGAGCCATTTCTCAGTATTTTTTTTCTCTTGGATTTTATTTTGTGCATGGATATTTGAATACTTGATTCTATTAAAATAATTTTTACGGGACTGGGTTACGCGGTTATTTTGTTTTGAGTGCAGAGTAGTAATAATAGAAGGTAAACGTAAGCCCATGTATGGGTCTGCAATAGAAGTAGGTGAGTGTGGGTGTATACACAGAAACGTCAAAATAAAAATTAATAGATAAAAATTAATAAATAAAAATTAATAAATAAAAATTAATAAATAAAAATAAATAAATTAATAAAAATAAAAAAACTTTTCTTGCTGGTGATCCTTTACTTGGCCGAAAAATGAAGACCAAAAAAAAAAAAAAAAAAAAAAAACCAATCTAGAAAAAGAATTACATAATTCCAAAGTTTAACTGCACACCCTTGTTGTTTTGCTTTTATTTCTGGCAAAATGTATACCAAAGTGTTTGCAAAATGGGTGTGCAATTGATTGCCTGTTTAAGTATTAACTTTTCATAGCCAGCGGTTGGATAATTAAAAAAAGACGACCCAAGAACCAAGAACTAAGAACCAAGAACCAAGAACCAAAACCAAGAACCAAAACCAAGAACCAAAACCAAGAACCAAAACCAAGACCCAAAATGTTCATTTAAAATTTCCTCACTTAAGCTGGGCGAATAAAGTCAATCTAAACCTACCGTACATCAACGCCGGTTGCATGATTTTCACCGAAAAAACCAAATAAAAAAATAAAAAGAAACAAAGAAGGTTCCAGAATACTCAGGGCTCAACATATACATGTTCCTTCACTATTATTGTAATTGACTCTATTATATCCCCAATGATGACTGTTTATTAGAAATATCAATACTTGAAACATTGAATCTATTTATGAAAGATTTACGTATGCTCTTTTTCTTCCTCAGGCTGTGTATTGTAATTTTGAGCAGGCACGGGAAGACGTTTTGCCACACAGAAAAAAACAACGTGCTTGATGTGAATTACATAATCACCGACATTTTGAGCATTGGGAATATGAATACGAAAGTCGTCAGGGTTAGCTGAATATACAAAAGCGCTCATTTTATTGGTTCTACTAGGCCTCGTGTGTGTATAAAAGAAGGAGAGTACAGGTCAAACTACAGGGTAACAGAACATGTAATATGCAGTCAAGCACAGTAGCTGGGTGGCTTGATACGAAATTGGGATAGATAATGCACAATAATAGGTGCTTTAGTAATCAATTAATTAATTGGAAATGAACATTACGCAAGTCAAAGATAATCAATTTCTACAGGCAAAAAAGAAAAGAAATACAAAACCACTCACTATTGTTCCGATGGCCGTATTAAATTTTTAGCGCGGAATAAATTACGTTCCGTTTAAGTGTTACTTTAACGTGTTATTTTAACAAAAAGTATTACCATTAATTATTACCATCACTATCGATAACATAATAAATAAATCAAACAAATAAAAAAATCAAGTCTAAAAAAAAAGGAACGCAAGAAAAAATAAATATTAATAATAGAGTATCGAAGTGGCGAGTATTTGGAGTTTAGAAATAACTAGAATAAATTACTCAAGTGAGTAGGAGAAACGTCGAGGGTGTAATTGTGTTGTTTTGAGTGTGGTAGGTCATGGATGTGCAAGGTATGAGAATGAATATCTATATTTTAATAAGGTGTTGGTTCATAGATATAATACACTTAGAGCAAAAGAGCCATGCCACCAGCGACAACAGCACCGAGGACACCAGCGTTAACCAAGTGGTTGGCGGTGTTAGCAGTCTCGACAGGAGCGGTAGCGGTGGTGGTAGTGTTAGTACCGTTGGTGTGGTTGGAGGTGACGTTAGCGGCCATAGCAGAGGCGGCAAGAGCGACGATAAGAACCTTGGACTGCATTTTTAGAGTATTTGTTGTTTGGTGAGCGAGTGAGTAGACTTTTTGGAGATTTTCAAAAGATCAATATAAAACAATGAGAGTTTGTGTAGAAGGGAAAGAAGAAAGAGAATCCTAAAAGTTGAGGGAAAAGGGAGGGTATTTATAGTAAATGATAAGGGGCAGTGAATGAGAGAAATTTTTTTTATTTAATTTTTAGTTTTTAATTTTTAATTTTTAATTTTTAATATTTTGGTAAAGGAAGTAAAAAAAAAAAAAAAAAAAATCTTTTCTTTTTGTTCTTGATAATGAATTTGAAAAAGAAAAGAAAAGATTGACGCATTTCAAGTTGACAAAACGAGGCAAAGAATTAAAAAAAAATAAAAAATAAAAATAAAAAACAAAAAATAAAAAATTCCTTTACAGTAACTACACAGTAACTACACAGTAACTACACAGTAAATACAAAAGGCGGCATCAAAACAGTCAAAACGAGTTAAAATTGGTTTCTTTATCTTTAAAGGGATTTTCCTTCCTTAAACTAAACAGACAACACTACCATTTGATCAGGGACGTAGCAACAGCAGAGGCAGCAAAAGTGATATCCGGATCCTTTTCATTCTTTCCTAATCCAATTAAATCTTTTCTAAATACTGCTGATGCTACTAGTTTTGTAACGTGTTACCATATTAAAAGAAAAAGATCGGAACAGGAATGAAGAGTATAATAAGAAAAAAAAGAAAAAAAAGAAAAAGACCAAGACCTTAAGGCAGATCAAAAGAAGGCCCATAGTTTGGAAATATAATAAAAAGTTAAAAGAAAAAAAAAATTGAAAGCAGCCAAATAAACCAAACATGGAAGGCAGCCAAACCACACAGCCTAAACCTTATGAGCCAAACCACACCCAGTCAACCACTCAACCAAACTGAGCCAAACCACAGCCAAAACGAGCCATCAGTTGGTCGACTTGTTGCTTCTCTTATACTGCTACTAGATATATGATGCTGTTTTTTATTGAACAGGGCTGGTTTTAATGTATAAATGGTTATGACGGTGATGTTTAAACTATTGTATTGCTACTAGATTTTATTATTCAGTTCACATCACATCATATAATGCCATATAATGTAATGTGTGATAATATTATGAGATTTCGTCATATTCATATATATTTATATACTCATCTCTACCTGAGCCTTCTTTAAGCCCCAGCTGAGCCCAGCTGAGCCTACCTCGGACTAGCTGAGCCAACCTGGGCCTAGCTTGGCCCATCTAAACCCCAACCTTCTTTATATAGTACAACCACTACTTCCGTCCAGCCATGTCTATAGACAACAACAACACTAAGCTACAAGCAAGACAATAGCAATAACAGTGCAAACATAACCAAACTAACAGTGGAGGCGCGCAAAAGGGTCAATATAGCAAAGGGTAATATAGAAAGATAAGAAAGCAAACAACAAAAACTAAATAAAACCAAAATTACTGTTTCCACTAATTAATTCTATTCTGTTTAATGATGCTTTAGAACCTTTAAAAACCAGCCAGTCAATCAACCCATGAACTTAGAACCATGGATTAAACGAAAGACACCACCACCACACTTTGTTTCCCCGCGGTCTCATGAAGTTCAAGACCGAGAATCAAACAAAAAGCTAAACAATAAAAAAAAAAAAACTCAAAGTTAAAGTTAAAGTCTAAAATAAAATTGCATCCAACCAATTATCGTAGCAGGAACACTCCATCTGCCCCAGTCTAGTCTACAATTATCCTGGAAAACCCTCTGATATAAAAATAACTAAAACTAATTAGAAAATAAATGGAAATAATTATAAATGAGACTTTGATTTACAGTTGGAAATAAACAATTGCAGATATTAATATTCAGACAGGAATTAATCATCAATTTACGTGTCTTGTGAGTGTCGTCATGGACCATCATAATGATTCATCGTGATGAGTGTGTGTGTCACAAATATCTTGCCCCTGACCCATTTCCCTGTTATTATCTGCTCTATAACCATCACAATGTAATGTACGTATCACATACTTGAGGTTGTTTTATGTGAAATCGCTTGGCGTTATCCTCATGTTTTAGTCAACTAATTTTAATGAATTCCCTTATTCTTTTAGTTTTGCTTGTGATAGTGTGAGCTTCTTTTTATGTGAATTTCCTAGATAACAAAATGACAAAATGAATGGAATGTTGCTGATAAGAAAATCAAAAAAAATAAAATAAAAAATCAAAAATCACAATGTTATCAAGGTTTTCCGCACCACTTGGGTATGGGTAAAGAACATAAAAAGTTGAACATGTTCGTATTTTAATCTCCATCGTCATTGTCATTGTCCATAATATCTTTGATATCTTTGATAACCTTAATACTCTATTTCTTCATGTCTAGCTTGTATCATATATGACATGTCCCATTGTCTATACTTCTAGCCTAGGCCATTTATATATCCACCAGCAACTTCATCACATCTCCCTCACATTACCCACATTTGTATTCAATTAAATTCTCTTTAATAAATAAACTTGCTATACTCATGACCATGACAATCCAGTTATAAGGTACCTCCGCCTAATACGCTGAACCAGCGTTATTGCATACTAAATACTCTCTGCTGAGTCCATTAACAACTCACTTATATCCATCCGTTTAATCCTCTTTCAAATATAAAATTCACTTACTTCTAATGTTTTCTCAAATTCCAATCGTTGTGCTGGACTACCTCAGCTACCCAGCACGGCTCAACTACCCACCGCCATTCTAGAATGTTCCCTGCCCACCTATCTACCCACCCAACTATATCTACCTCCCAACTCTCCTTCACTACCACCACCACCTCCTCCACTACACTCCACCATACATTACCATGGCCACTGATGATAAAAAACCTCTCCTCGATGCATCGGGATCAGACAACGTCAAAGACGATGAAACTGCTACTGCCATTCTCCGCAGAAAGAAGAAAGACAATGGTAGGTTCACTCTTCTTTGTAATACACTTGATCTTACTAACATATGATAAGCTCTGATCGTCGACGACGCCACCAACGATGATAACTCAATCCTTGCCCTCTCCCCAAACACAATGGACAAGCTCCAGCTGTTCAGAGGTGATGCTGCTGTTGTAAAAGGCAAAAAACGGAAAGATACCGTACTCATTGTCATTGCAGATGAAGAACTAGAGGACGGCGTGGCAAGAATTAACAGAGTAGTGCGAAACAATCTAAGAGTCCGCCTCGGCGACGTAATTACCATCCATCCCTGCCCTGATATCAAATATGCAAAACGCATCTCATGCCTGCCTATTGCTGATACCATCGAGGGTCTCACCGGAGATCTCTTCGAAGTTTACCTAAAGCCCTACTTTGTCGAGGCATATCGACCTGTCAGAAAGGGTGATCTGTTCACTGTTCGAGGAGGTATGCGACAAGTAGAGTTTAAGGTAGTAGAGGTTGATCCTGCTGATTTTGCTATTGTTTCCCAAGACACTGTCATCCACGCCGACGGCGATCCTATTGATAGAGAAGAAGAAGAGGCAAGTCTTAATGATATTGGCTATGATGACATTGGTGGCTGCAGAAAACAGCTAGCCCAGGTCAGAGAACTTGTCGAGCTTCCTCTTAGACATCCCCAGCTCTTCAAGTCCATTGGTATCAAGCCCCCCAGAGGTATCCTCATGTTTGGTCCTCCTGGTACAGGTAAAACTCAAATGGCTCGCGCTGTGGCCAACGAAACTGGCGCATTTTTCTTTTTAATCAATGGCCCTGAAATCATGTCCAAGATGGCTGGTGAATCAGAGAGTAACCTCCGAAAGGCGTTTGAAGAGGCCGAAAAGAATGCTCCTGCTATTATTTTCATTGACGAGATCGACTCCATTGCACCAAAGCGAGACAAGACTAATGGTGAGGTTGAGCGCAGAGTTGTCTCTCAGCTGCTTACCCTCATGGATGGTATGAAAGCTCGAGCCAACGTTGTTGTCATTGCTGCTACAAACCGTCCTAACTCCATTGATCCTGCCCTTCGTCGTTTTGGCCGTTTCGATAGAGAAGTTGACATTGGTATTCCTGATCCTACTGGACGTTTGGAGATTTTACAAATCCACACTAAGAACATGAAGCTGGCTGAAGATGTCGATCTTGAGTCCATTGCTTCTGAGACTCATGGTTATGTTGGTGCTGATATTGCTTCGCTGTGTTCTGAGGCTGCTATGCAACAGATTCGTGAGAAGATGGATCTTATCGATCTTGAAGAAGAGACTATTGATGCTGAGGTCTTGGACTCTCTTGGAGTCACTATGGAGAACTTTAGATTTGCTTTGGGAGTTTCCAATCCTTCTGCTCTGCGCGAGACCGTTGTCCAAAGCGTCAACGTCACTTGGGACGATATTGGCGGACTCGACAAGATCAAAGAAGAACTCAAGGAGACTGTCGAGTACCCTGTTATGCACCCCGAAATGTACACCAAGTTTGGTCTTTCCCCTACCAAGGGAGTTTTATTCTACGGTCCTCCTGGTACTGGTAAGACATTGCTTGCTAAGGCTGTAGCAACTGAGGTATCTGCCAATTTCATTTCCGTCAAGGGCCCTGAACTATTGTCAATGTGGTTTGGTGAGTCTGAATCTAACATTCGTGACATTTTTGACAAGGCTCGTGCTGCTGCTCCTTGTGTAGTGTTCTTGGATGAATTGGATTCCATTGCAAAGGCCCGTGGCGGCTCTGGCGGTGACGCTGGTGGTGCTACCGATAGAGTAGTAAACCAGCTGCTTACCGAAATGGATGGTATGAACGCCAAGAAGAATGTGTTTGTAATTGGTGCTACCAACCGACCTGATCAAATTGATCCTGCTTTGTTGCGTCCAGGTCGTCTTGATCAGCTCATCTATGTTCCTTTGCCCGACCAGTCCGGCCGTCTATCTATCCTTAACGCTCAATTGCGTAAGACTCCACTCGAACCTGGTTTAAGTTTAGACGAGATTGCCAAATCCACACAAGGATTTTCTGGTGCTGATTTGTCGTACATTGTGTCACGGTCAGCTAAATTTGCCATTAAGGAGAGTATCGAAGCTTCTATCGCTGCCCATAAAGCAGCTGAAGCCGCTGGTACTGCTGATTCCGGTGACATTGAAATGGAAGAAGATCCTGTTCCTTACATTACTCGTGAACATTTCGAAGAAGCAATGAAAACAGCATCACGGTCTGTGAGTGACTCTGAGTTGCGTAGATATGAGTCTTATGCTGCTCAAATTCAGTCCTCAAGAGGTACTTTTGATTTTAGATTTTCTGGCAACAGTGCTAATACTAGTGGCACTGGACCTGCTTTGGGTGGCGATGGCGCTGATGATGATTTATATGATTAAACGTGTGCAAATATGTGTGTGCAAAGATAGATATGTATATTGCTTGTATATGATTAGATGTGTACCATTATAAGATGCTTGTATGGCATAAATATAAATATAATTATTATCTGAATAATTAATGTGATTATGAGGTTAGATCGAGAGTGGAAGTAGCAAGAACAATCACAAAATAATGTCGACTGATCTTAATATACATGACTTGCTATTACATGTACCACAATAAACCTATTATAGATTAATATATACAATTATTTACTATTCTTACCTTCATAAAGGCCATGATAATAACCTGCCCAGTACCAAGACATGAGCAAGTTTTTAAGCTCAGGGTTCAAGTCTAAAAAAATAATAACAAGTTAATACAGATTGATACTAACAACCATGAAAATGGGAGCAAGATAATATGCATACTGTTCATTGGTAATGGCGGTAATTGAGTTGCTTCTGGGTTTGAAATATCATTATTTTTTGTAGCAGCTGGTAGTGTACTAGTAGTAGCAGCAGTAGAAGAAGATGGATTGGGGTTTTGTGAAGCAGGAATCAGGGGAGTTGAGAATATTTCATCATCATCATCTTCGTCGTCTTCTTCGTCGTGATGATGCTCGGTAGTGTTTTTAGTAATTGAGGTTGAAGTTGGGTGTATTGATCTTGAAGTGCTAGGAAGTGGTGGAGATGGGGCGCGTGGGCTGTAATCATCGCTCATATCGTCTGAATCATGCTGACTTGAAGGTTGGTGATGGGCGGTAGTATGTGTGTCTTGAGTTTGGTCTGTCGGATGCTGCGAACCCGAGCTTGAACCTGCAGCTGGAGTAGGCACAGGTCTTGTGGTTGGAGGTGGACCAGGTGTAACATGTGTAGCTTGATCTAATGAATGGTATCTCTGCCAAGTTGATTGATTAGTTATGTCTTTCATAGCATTGAACACCATGACCAACAGTTGGTCTACATTTAAGCAGAGACAAGGTGGTTTGAAAAGTGTAACTCACGTTATATTCGTCCACAGCTGAATCCCACGATTGGATCAGAGCAGTGTCATCCCAAGTTTCCTGGTCATCGAGTGAGATATCAACGTTCTAAGCCATAAGATTAGTTAGTACGTGTTTGAGTTTTGCTGTTGCTGAATTTATTATCACTATACGGTTTGTGCAATTAGAATAATGAAAATAACTTACAGAGGCCATTGGATGAGATTGAAGGCTGATTTCGGGAGGCAGGCCAGGGAGTTGGAGGTTCCGATGGAGGGGAAGAAAATGAGAAAAATAATACTGAACATTCTAAACAAAAAAACAATACTTATATCTGAGTGTACTAACTACTACAAGCCCCACGAAAGAACTATGTTAACAACGAAATTCGTAGAACAAGCCTATCACCGAAGTCCATGATCCCTGTTCCATAATTTCCATACGCTTTCTTTTATCTTTAGCTATCTGTTTATAACCGTTCACTGTGATTTTTTGAGTATTTTAATTTTGAGTGAAATTTTCTTTCGATTTTCTTGGAGAGTCTTGGCCACCCACCGCCCACATCCTCCACTGGCAACTAAACAAAAATCAAAAAAATTCAACCACTTTCCAGCGCCCAAAGTGAGCCCATGAACAGAAACTGAGCAAACTCTTTGAGTGAGAAAAATTTAAACGCTTGAATCTTTAGGTCTGGACCTAAATAATACATTATCTTACATTTATACCAAATCAAATTACTTTAAATTAAATTTAATATATTTTCATTTTTACAAAATTTATTTCTCTCCTTCTTCCTCTTCTTCTTCTTTTCTTCTATTCGTTTTCCATCCACCCACAATACCCAAGATTCAACTTTATTTTATTATACAATAACAACACCTGCAACTCAGTTTATTATTACTCTTACTTCTCCTTCCCTTCCCTTCTTCCTTTTCCTCCCTTCCCTTTCCTTCCTTTTCTCTTTTCCTTTGCACTTCCTCACCCCGCCATGTCCACTCAAAGTTCAACCTCGGACAGTACTGATTCAACCAGTACGGCTAAGCCCGATTCAACAACAAACACCTCCTCTTCTTCGTCCTCGGCAAAGCTATATTTCCCACCTGATAAATACTTGCTCACCCAAATTCATGCCGTGCCCGCTCTTTCAGATGTCTCGCCTGCTCAAGCGTTGTCTTACTTGAACCAAATGCTCGAAAACCTCTTGCTCTTTCATCAACCTGCTGGCGTGGCAGTTTCTCCTACAATCTCGGCATTCCCAGGTACGCCTCCATCTGCCGCAACTTCAACTGCCACTGGGTTTGAAAACAGCCGACAAATCTCGTCTTCATCTTCCTCGCTATCGTCGGCTATTGGAGAATCGGCCTTTTCGGGCTCTTCCTCGTCAACCTCACCGCCTGGATCTCCAAAGTCCGACATAGCCGTAGTATCGCCACTGGCAATGAACTCGAGCGCTGTGGCAACTCTCCGTACAGGCTCTGCTGGTAACGCCCTATCTCCAGACAATGGCGACCCTTCATCACCTCATCACAAGTCCTCAGACATTGAATGCGTATTAGAAGAGGCCGCATCCGTAGCAGCTGCAGTCATCAGTGATGCTGAATATAAAGTAGACGCCTACCCTCGTGTTAACGTTCCCTCTTCTTCTCAGTCCGACAATGGGCTTCAAGAAACTCAGCTTGAACAAGATCACACTGACAAACACACCCAGGAGTATTCAACTCCGGACGCTGTTAAATCGCGTAACCTCAAGCGAAAAGCCGTTACTAAAGATGAGCTTTCGGATAAGGTTGTTATTTTAAAACGGTTTCTAGGCAAGAAACTCCCCGATATTTCGGTTTGGAACTACCTATTACGCATGCATCACTACTGCCCCATGTCGACTTCAGTCTACCTCTCAGCCAGTTTATATGTGTATCGCTTGTGTATCAATCTACAAACGTTTGTCTTGACCCCGCGATCCGTGCACCGTTTGATCCTTGCTACACTGCGTACTGCTTCAAAAATCACGGAAGACATTAATTTCACTCAAAAGCGCTTTGCAACTGTGTCTGGTATTACGACTATGGACCTTTATCGGCTAGAAATTGCATTTCTATTCTTGATTGATTTTGACGTTTGTATTGATTCAGCGGTATTACAGCATCATTTAGTGGTCTTGACTGAGCTTCAAGTGCAGGCAGACAGGTATAAACAAGCTTTAAGAAAACGACCTAGAACATCTGATATCGCTGTTCAGTAATGTGTTTTAGTTTGGCCTGTGTGCATGCTCAAATCTTGAGGTTTCACCTTTTTTTTTATGAACGTTTTTTTTTTTAACGACGAACGAAATTGAGTTTTATTCTCGTCTTTTTCTTGTTATTTTTTTTTATGACTTATATGTGTGTGCTCTTCTTCCTTTTTCTTCATTATCCTCTTTATTCTTTATAATATTCTTCTATTCTTTGGATTCTTGTTTGGCATTAGACTTGTTGTTTTTCTCATTTTATATTCTTGATATCATTGTTACTCGTTTATTTTTATATTTATTATCATTATTACTCTTCATTATTTTATTATCATTATTGTTCTTATATTATCATTATCTTATAATTGTTTGCTTATTATTATAGTTTGTATTCATGAGTTGGGCGGGCTCTTTCACCATTATTGTTATTATTATCTTTACTATTCTCTTTACAATACTTTTTTTTTTACTATTCCTTATTTCATGGCCTTTTTATGGGTTTACATATTTCATACTAATATTATTCCATACCTATTGTTTTTATATCATCATATTTATATTCTCATGTGTTTATTATTTAATTTATTTTATATATCCTAGATTCACCATACACAATTTCTCAATTATACAAGATATTTATTTTATTTTATTAGTACTTTCTTCATATTAAGAGAACCTGACTATTAATAGCAATTCATGATTTCAGAGGATCTCGTATACCTACTTTCCTGGTTACACAAAAATAAAATACAAATTACCAAAAAACTAGTGTTTATACTAAAGTAAATCTTGAGTTTGTGATGTTGAAAACTTTTTAGGTCCAAAGACGAAGTAATACCCCAAATACACGGACGATACAGGATAATACCCATTTTTTATTAATACTCCAAAGTTTACAAAACAAAGGACATACAAAAAATTGCCTGTTTATAATTTTTGTATTACCTTGGTAATGGAGTTTTTAAAAAAATACTTTTGAATATTATATAGTATCCAGGCAGTATCAAGTAATACACTACTATTGGTCTTTCTGTCATGCCAATTCTGTAGCCAGTAAACTTAGTGCTTTCAATTAAATAAATAAATAAAAAAATAATTATAAACCCAAAAATAAATCAATAATAATAATAAATAAATAAGCAATAAATAAGATAATGTTCATAACGTTTCTGTATTTTTGTTCTGTTTTTTTTTTTTTGCTTTTTGTTTTTGTGTTTTTTTGTACCATTTTCAATTGAATTCTCAATATTTTCAAAAACAATATGAAATTCTCCATTTCAAATTGCTAAGCATTTTTCCTCTTATTAGTAAACCCAAGTTCATCTCTCTTGTTTGTCTGGCCATTAGCGTTATTGTGTAAATGCGCTCGTTCTTCATCCGTTGCCGAACCTGCCTCAAAATTTAAACTAGTAGGCACAGCCGTGTCTGTAGTTAAATCAGGCGACCCTTCTGTTGTAAAAACTGAAGGAGTGACATGTTTGGCCAATGAATTACTTGAATATAAGCTATTCAGAGATGTCTTATCCATCATGTGCATACCAGCGCCGTCATACTTGGGGTATGTACTATAAGAATCTTTCGAGAATGTGCTGGACAGGCCTCCAAGCCGAGGGCTGTCATTACTGATACCTGAATGGTACTTTTCAGATAGCGGCATAAAAGCTTCGTCATGATCTGCACACATAGCAATTCCTAGAGCTGTAAACTCGGATGCCGCTGAGTTAGCTTTCTTTGGTTCATGAATAAATGATGCTCGGTCGTCTTGTACAGGCTTGTACCGGGAATCAGGATGCTTCGATAACAATGCACGAGTACATGTAAACAATATAAGAACCAACAAGATTAAAGAAAACACTGCATTCAATACAAAGAAAATGACTCCCATGATTGAGGCAACAGCCCGTGGTTGATGGAAAATCTCTGAAAAAAATACGAAAAACAGTGAGTTAACCAGCATTACTGTTCCAATGGCAATATTTATTCCATTAGTCTTTTTGTCCATATAAGGACGCCACCGACATAAAAGAATGAAAAATGCTAGCTCCAAAATAAACAAGGCCATTGCTTGGGTTTTGCCTGATCCTTGAGCAAATCCTACAAAACAGGCTTTGACAAATATATAACCCAGAATTGGAATCAAAAACGCATATGCAGCAGCATTAAGAGGAATATACAACACACCATATCGGTGGAGGACTCTTGTGTCTGAAAAAAACATTACTGCTGGAGTGCCATATTTGTTTTGTGACTCGCGCCCAATGATATAAACACGAAAGATTGACCAGCTTAAAATTCCAAGTGATAAAATCAAAAAGAAAACAGCGAGGACAATTACTGCAGCTGAATTGCGTTGAATCAATTCCCACATGGAGAATACTAATAGTGATGGACACGCAATGAACAGAATTCGCAGAATTGTTCCTTTCAACATAACTCTCCAATGAATCTCAAAGTACACAAACCTACCTGACGGCATCTTTTGACTTCTCCGTAACAGAACAATAAGCCCGTAAAATAGCACAAAACAAATACAAATAACGAGACAGATGAGCACAAAAAATGTAAAGGCAGTCAAAACCACAGAGGAATTTTCAATGCCTGCCTGGTAAGCAACTCTTTCAATACCTCGCATAACAAGTAAAGTATCAGACGTCTGAGGTGAGCTAGAGTATCCAGTAGTGTCACGAGAAACTAGAGTTCGGGCCATTGCATGAAGCAAATCTCGGGTATGGTGCGTAATCTTCATAGCACTAGTCACCAGTACATTTCGTTTTTGAACTAAAACCGAAATTGTAGGCTGAATAATGTATGTATCTGGAGTACCACCTGTAGCTTGAACATACCATCTGAAAATCTTTTGCATAAATTCAACTTTAATAATGCCAACGGACCAGGCAAGATTTTGAGCCCAAGCTGAAGCAATAGGTGGTACCTTATCTACAGCACACATGGTGATAATGACCACAGACTGAAAGTAGGCAAACAAAGAAACTGCATGGGCAGCGATTTGGGCAGACGACAAAGAGGATCCTAGAGTGGCCACGACTGCTGAAGTCAAAAGTCCAATGCCCGAAATAACAGCAGTAACCCATTTGACGGCAATATGCTCAACAGTTTTACGATTTGTGAGATCGGCCTCAATGCAAGCATATAGAGTAGTAGAACTGGCGTTTCTAATTTGCACAATAACTGTAGCATCAATGTTTGGTACCATATAAGCTACTCCAGGAATTTTATTAGCAATGTCCTCAGAAATAACGGTGCTAGACTGAACTTCCAAGGCGCCAGGAGTTAGAGGACAAAAACTTCCAATGTCGGTTGTACAAGGATCAATTGTTTCTGTAATCACCTTAATACCATATGCATAAATCTCAATCTCGGCCAAAACATATCCTTGTACTTCTGAGGTAATAGAGATGTCGTATGAAAGAGTTCTGTTCGCCGGCGTGAAGGTTACTGTAAAATAATTTGCGGACACCAATGAATTGTCCATACAAGTAAAGAGAGACGAAGCTTCGATAATCCTTTCTGCGCAAGTCCCGGAGATGCAGCATAAAACCATTAACCATGTGGTCAAAGTGGCTTGCCACGATTTGTAGCCTGCTAACATTTTATAGACAAATAAAGAAAGAGAAAGAGAGAAGTATTTCAACGAATGTAAAACTAAGTGCTGCTAATAGCTAACTATGTTCGAATGATATCATGAGACATCTAAGTTAACGAAGTAAAATAATAAAAAAGAATAAGAATGGAGTGAGGAAAAAAAATGAAAACAGGAAAAAATGCAATTTTAATTCCAGTTTTTATTTTTATTTTTATTTTTATTTTTTTTCATTTATTGATTTTTCTATTTTTTTTTATTTTTTTATTTTTTTTAATTATTATTAACACTCCATCTTTGGTACTTCATTTTGGTACCTTTAAGTCTATAAGATGAGATTTATTAGTTCTCTCCATTTAATTTTAAAGTTTGAATACAACAACAGCCAAGTAACCCATTACAGAAACAATGTAATAATGATTACACATAAGTTAGTAATAGGCACTACGTGCGCAGACCGCCTCAAGGCTGAGACTGAGCTGAGTGAACTACTTCTAAAAGCTAAGCATCTGATGAATAGCGTAGCGTAACATGATTCAATATTGCAATTCGATTGAGCAGGGCAACCTCGGATCTTTTCAAAACAGATAAATTCTTTCACCAAGTGACTGTTTATAACTAATAGCTATGGCTCGTGCGACGTAAAAATATCGTTAAACTCTAACACACACTTGCAGCTGATCAAAACCCTAATCAACTGTCTCTTCTACATTCTTTGAACATGATAGATCTTTGACACCTGAATGGAGAACTGTATCAGGGGATGTTTGAGCAGGGAGCCTTTTGTATGCCACTCGGCTTAGAAGTAAGCGAGATGATATTGAATAGTATGGAAGTCTAAAGCCAGTCAAGTATATAACTATGAAAAGCCAAGTCCAACTTGGATGTATAGCAACTTAAGGCAGTCTTCTAAAAATAGTGGTCTGTGTCTAATATAAATTTTTATACTTCCATATTTCTAACTCAGAAACTTTTTCTAATTCTGTATTTTAAGAATATAAATGATGATGCCTCTAAAGGTTGAATATATAGCTTTTGTATATTTTCAGTATGAGGCATGCTTCATGATGAAGGCTTAAAACTGACCATTAGGAAGAACCCAACAAATTTCGCTTATAAGTTCAACTTAATTCAAGGACTCCGGGACTAGTAGTATCTCCGTTCTTTCATTAATATGACAGTTTGAACTGAAATTTCAAGAAGAGGCTCATGAGACACTTTGGTGATGTCTTAATGTAACTCCCCGCTAAAAAATAACTCAAGTCCCAGACTTAATATCAATGGCATACGTATGCAAGCATTAACTCTTTTACTCATCTCATCTATTGGCTCATCAATTACTCAAACCAAATACCTATCTTTTAAGTGTTTCTTAGTCAATCCAATCAACCAGTAAAAGCCAATTGCAGTCGAAACATTTTCATATATATTTTACTCCAACAGCAGGAAATAAAATGGTGATGCCAACTTCGTAATTACTATGGCTGAGAACTTCTACTAGTGATACCTAATTTATCCAAAACGATTAATCAGCTTCTAAGAGTAGGTATAGAATCATCTATCAGCATGTTCCAATAAATGTGTACTATTCACTTTCCATTTTAATTTGACGCACTTATTAAAAAGTTAAACATGACATAGCCAGAAAAAAAATTGATTTTAATTCACCTCGGTCCATTCAATTTTGCATCTGTCACGTCTATCAACGCAGATAAATTTATAAAGCTTTCTTTAGCAGCATTGATGGCGTAAGAGTTTCTAAAGAATCAGAAATTCTGAACTTGTCCATTCAAGCACAATTGTTTGACATTACAAATAAAATTTCAGCAAATCTTTGGCTGGCTGATTCATGGCCCTGAAGTATTGTGAGCCTCATATCTGTATTTTTTTCCTTCAAATGAGGATGGAGTCTTGGGATCGTAAGCCGTGTCATTTTAAGTTTGTTGTCTGAAGCCGAAAACAGTAAGGATAAGCAAAACAAGATTTTGTTGTGAGGCTTTGATATGTATTCTTGAATAGGGAATGATACTTACTTAAGGTTGCATATTTCCAGGGCGTATACCTCGACCCTGATTTAAAATATCTAGTGCAAGTGTGGGACAATGTATGAAGGCCAATGCCTGAGAAACATTAATATGAACAATATACTTTTAATATACGCAGCTTAAAAACGAGTTATAAGCAGAATATTTTGCTATAATTCTATGAAACAATTCAGGAAGAATGCTATCTGCACATGGGGCACTGGCCAGATACAAAGAAATGAAAGTCTGTGCCAGTGCCAAATATGAACGCATCTAGGACATGAGTCAGCTAGCAAATAACATTTTGGAGAAAAAAGTAAGACAAGATAATAAAAATAAAAAAAGAATGAAGAAAAATCATTGGCTTACAGATAGACTGAAAGTAGTAAATAATCCAAACTATTATGATATCATGTACTTGGTTTAATATTTCTTGGCTCATTCATTTTCGCTCTTTGTTGATGAATTATCTCAGAATACAAATGCCAAATATCAAGGCATCCATTCTACTTTCATCATTGAAGTTATACATTTTATTGAATAGAAATAAAACTTCTGTTTAGTTGTAAAATTGTAAAGCAAACACTCTCTGACCTGAGAATATAAAAATAATTCTATTATAGTAGATATGAAGTTAAATAAAATTATGGTTACAAAAATTTACTTTCAGGTTGATTTCATATTCCAAGTGAGCTAAATTCGAATTGAATACAAAATATTTTGAATTCTTACATTACAAAGTGGACCTTTAAACTACTCAGTCAATGTTGGTAAATTAATTTCATCATGCTGATACACTTCAACCTGCCGCTTTGGAATCAATTTTCAGTAATTCCTATCCTATTCACGCACAGAAATTCCTATAATTATGTATATGAGCCAAAATGCACCATTTGATATTAGTACAAAGCTCTTAAGCCACGTTAATACTTCTCAGAATTTACATGGGATATAACATTTTAGCTTGAAGATAAATTAAAACAATAGACTGGATTGACCTAGATAATAAATAAAAATTCTTTGGAAAATGCACAACCACAAAACAAATGAAAAGGGAAAAAAGGCAAGAAAATAAGAAATATATATAAAGATACTAGAAAAGTGCGGTTTAATGAAATTCAATAATGGTTTGAGTGAAACTGGGTAAAAGCTAGGGGAAACAATGAAGTAATAACCAAAACAGATGTTTACAATCTTAGCTCTGAGAGAATCTTACTTGCCAAAGACTTGTATAACCACGAATTACCCCTCAATTTCTTGAATTGCACACCATGCAAAGATAGTAGGGGGACGCGAACAATCCAAATTTCGAACTGCAAGGGAGTGCGCACAGCAGATGTGTTGGATGGCCCAGAGTTCCCAAGCATATCACTATTTCCAGCAGTATTGGAAGGGGCAGTGACTGTACTTGCAATATTGTAGCCACTATTAGGACCTCCCACAGAGTCAGTAGAGAGATCTGAGTAGTCGACAATATTTCCGCTGCTCTCAGTATTATTTCGGCGTCGGCCACTTCCAAAAAAGCCTGAGCCAAATGACAACTTACGCCAATGACCCCTTTCAGTAGGGCCACTGTTACCAGGAAGTGGAGACGTTGGGGGTGATAAATGTCCTTGGTACACATTTGAGGGTACATTAGTATTAGACCCAGCAAATGGGTCTTCATCATTGACACGGATTGAAGGTCGGTGAATACAAGCAAATCCTCCTTTGATTTCTTTGTATTCCACTCCCAAATGGTTTAACACGCGAATAATATCAGATCGGATATAAGCAAGAGACTTCGTAGAAGTAGATTGTACAGAAAAAAATCCCTTAAGAAATACTTGTTTGGGAAACTCAATTGAAGGCATGCTACCAATGGTGACAGTTTCGGAGTGATGCAAGGCATTAGAGCCTTGAGAAGACTGTGAACCGAAAGAAGTCTTGTTACTTTGGCCCTTCTGACTGGAGCTGCTACTGGTGCGGCCAGATTCCTCAAATGATTGATCAAAGAATTCGTCCGCAATATCACCACTTTCTGCACCAGAAGATATGCTTAAAGTCTGTCGATTAGGTACTTCTTTGTCCTGCTGGCGCGCAAGTATTTGATGAGCAGTGATATCACCACGTGCATGTCCTAAAGATTTAGCTCTTGCGGATGGATGATACCTATTTGTAGAATTAGGCTTGGGAGTTAAGTTGTATTCAGGCTTATTTTCCACTGAAGCAAATTTAGTTTGTGATGGTTTAGAGGAAGCAGACCGCGCAAGCTGTTCAGCCTGCTGTGATCCACTTGCCACAGGCTTGCGCATGAGTTTATGTTCAGGAGAAATTGTAGAATGGTTAGCAGGATTATGAAACGTATTAGACAAAGGTGAGTCTGGAGTGATTTCCGGAAGCAAAAAGTTGGCAGGTTGAGATAAATGTTGCTGATGGCGAGAGTAGCTGGGCTGAGTCTGAGATTGCATAGATTTAGACATTGTCATAGGAGTAGATACTTCACGTACAGGCTTTCGTTTGGAACTAAAGCGCCTAAGAAGGCTAGTAGCCAAACTAGAACTACCACCAGTTGACGTCTGGGCTCCATATGAGTTTGACGACTGATCAGTTGACTGAGATGTATTCGGATTTCCCCCAAATACAAACATATTTTCTGCTGTTTGATCAGCAGGCCCTTGAGTTTTTGCTCGAGCACGAGTCTTGGGCGCAGCAAGAGAAGGTGATACTAAAGTGTTCGTAGCAGAAGCAAGAACGGTTGTTTGTTGACCTCCAACAGTATGCACAGCTTCAGGAACCGATATAGTAGGGACGGTGAACTTCGGCGCTTCAGGTGTTGGTTGAAATTGAGCCTGCAACTGTTGCTTTTGCAAAGCTGGTTGAGCCTGCTGTCGATTGGATTGAAACTGTGTTTGCTGTTGCTGCTGTTGTAGTTGCTGTTGCTGTTGCTGTTGCTGTTGCTGTTGCTGTTGCTGTTGCTGTTGCTGTTGCTGTTGCTGTTGCTGTTGCTGTTGCTGCTGCTGTTGCTGCTGCAAGCGATACTGCTGGTGCAGTTGCTGCTGTTCTTGCTGTCGTTGCTGTTGCTGTTGAAGCTGCTGTTGTTGTTGCTGAAGCTGTTGCTGTTGTTGCCTATGTTGTTGCTGCTGCTGGAGTGACTGTTGTTGGTAATACTCAGGTTGCGATGATGTGGACTTTTCTTTTTGAAGTTTGGCATTGCGCTCTCTTTCCTGTCGTTCCGAAACAAGATAATAAACTGACAGAAGAGGGTGATACGCATTAGTAGGGTCGAGAGTATCATAGGAAGAAGGAGTTGGATTAGAGGAAATATTTGGCTGATCTTGAGAAGACATTGAAGAACGACGCTTAAAAAACTCATGGCTAAAAGGTCGAGACTTTCTATCGTAGGAAATGCTCTCAGATTGGCCATAGCCTCGGCTTAACTTAGGGCTAAGAGAACTTCCTGGGGCATCATTCGGGTCTCCTCCATGAATTTTGTACCAAGCTGAACAAGCACTGATATATTGTGTGGACTCAAGAATTGAGTGCATATCAGCCATAATTTTTTCTTCAGATCCAAATTCAAAACCAGTCATTTCGTGAATAATATTGGGGTCCAAAGGTAATGTAATGGGCCTACGGAATGGAACAAGAGACTCTGGAGGTTTATCGTATCCCTTGATCATCCATGGATGACGTTTTACTTCAGAAAGTGAAGCACGCTGCAATGGATCAACCACAAGCATGCGAGAAAGAAGGTCTCGGCAGTCAGAAGATATCCAGGACGGATATTCCACATATCCTCGCTTGATTTTAGAATGAAGTGCAGGCATTGACTGATCGTCAAAGGGAACTTTTCCGCATACTAAAACATAAAGAACAACCCCAAAACTCCAGACATCAATCTCTGGACCACAATAAGGATGAGCACTTAGCAGCTCTGGAGCCGCAAAATAAAGAGATCCACAAAACGTTTTGAGCAATGTATCATGAGAGTAAGTATTCGACAAGCCAAAGTCAATGATTTTGACGTCACCCGACTGTGATATAAGGATGTTTTCAATTTTCAAATCTAATTAAGAAATATAAGTTAGTAGGAACCAAGATGAAATGAAAAACTGGATCAATAAAAAAGAGCCGAAAATGAAGAATTAATGACATTAAACATACCTCGATGGACAATAGAATTACGGTGACAGTAATCCAGAGCAGATGCAATCATTCGGCAAAATTTGCGCGCTTGTTTCTCTTTCAAGGATCCGTGGGCAATAATGTAGTCAAGCATTTGACCACCAGAAACATACTCAAAAAGCATGTAGTAATGAGAAGTCATTGTATGCATTTCATAAAGTTCGCAGATATACTTGTGGTGTAGAAGACGAGACATAGCAGCTTCGCGGACGGTTCTGATGTCCTTAGATTCATCAGATTCTTTTTTAGATGAAGGATCCTGATTCGTGCTTTGATTTCTACGATGCTCAACACTTGCTCGCGGAACAACTTTCACAGCACAATATGCATCGGTAACCCTATTATGGGCTAGTTTGACTTGGCCCATACTTCCAGCACCAACAGTTTTAATTAGGTCCCAGTTACCAATTGACCTTCGTTTGTGGACATTTCTTGAAGAAGGAGCAGTAGGAGGAGCTTTTTGAGACTGAGTTCCGGATTGAGTTTGTGCTTGTGCTTGTGCTTGTGCTTGGGCTTGAGCCTGAGCCTGAGCCTGAACCTGAGCCTGAGCATGAGCCTGAGCTTGAGCTTGCGCATTAGCTTGAGCCTGAATTTTAGCTTGAGCCTGTGATATCGCAAGAGCCTGGTCTTGAGGAGAAGAATTCAAGGGCTGATCGGTGATACTAGAGTATGACGGACCTCTTGAATGAGATGACCTATGCATTGAGCTGGACCTACGATGAGATTGCTCAGATGGCATTATTTGCGAATCCTGTTCTGGTGTCTGAAACTGAACGTGGCCTTGAATTGGCAAAACTGGAGAATTGATAGCAACAGAACGTTGAACAGATTGAGTATTTGAAGGAGAAGAAGCTAGAGGAGCAGGAGTCCAGGTATTGTTAATATTATTTTTGGGGGTTAAGGTAACTGTTGCAGAGGAAGAGGGTAAATGCTGAGAGGCGGGTGCTATCCCAACAGGCGGCGGTATTTGAGCAGAGTTCAATGATGATGCAACTACAGGGGTAGGATTTGAAGGGAGTTTATTAAGACTTGTAATTTGGGGTTGATGAGATGGTGGCGGTACAGTTGATTGGTGATGGAGTGGAACGGTTGGTAAAACTGAATTAAAAGTTGAGGTAGTGTTGGTGGTAGGGAAAAATGAAGAAGGAGCAAAAGTTCTTCCAGTAGAGTTTCCACCCACACCAGGACCACTAATAGTCGTACCCAAATTATTAGAAGGCAGGGAATTAATTTGGTGGAATTGATGAGAGGGAGAGGAACGAGAAGAACCTGAAGAAGAATTAGAGGGAGTCCTATGGGGCATAGAGGCGGTCCGTTGATGACGGGGATAGTGGAATTGCTTGGTTGTGCTGTTAGGAGAACTAGTAGTTGAAGAAACAGCAGTAGCCTGCTGAGATGATTGAGAATCGGAAGGATAAGTAGCACTAGAAGTAGTAGATATTGTATTGGCAGTTATAGCAAAAGCTGTTCCTGGGGTTTCAGTACCATAGGAGTCAGGGAAATTTTGTTCTTCAGAAGTTCTATCAGAAGAAGACCGACTTGGAGTATTACTGTTTGTTGAAGAAAAAGATAGCCTTGTAGGAGAGCTTAACGAAGTAGAAAAAGAAGCAGGGGGAGGAATTGAAGTAGTATAGTTCATATTTGTACCACTACTGTCAACAGATGCAGTTCTAAGTGAGCTTCTTCTTGAAGTGCTCAACTGCTGCTGATATTTCTGTTGCTGAGAATGCTGTTGCTGAGAGTGCTGTTGCTGCGAGGGCAACTGTTGCTGAAGGTTTAGATCGATCTTGTTAGAATCGTCAAATGGAGAAAGGGCAGGAATCATGGAAGGCGAATACAAGGCAGGATTAACAGAGTTATGACTATAAGGGGGCGGTTGATTTGGAATAGGTGGTGACATTGGATTAGATAGAGCTTGCAATTAGATATGAAGACAGTGTACAGATAGAAAATGGCAAGTTATAAAAAAAATCAAGACATGGCTTTAGGCTGCAAGTTGGCAAAGAGAAGTGTTTTAATTTATTAAATTAGTTTTGCTAGGATATTTTTTGAGCAAAAAAATGCATGCGAAAATTCAAGGAATTTTGATAGCTAACAAACTCGTGCGTAAGATTAATTGTTCCATTTGGATTTGCATACTCATTTCGGTCTACATCTATTTTCAAATAGAAATTTTCTATATAAGTGGAATAAAACGCTTTATATGTATATAAACTTAGGCAGAGAAAAACTTAAGAGAGCCGGCTGAGATCTTACTAGATGAAACCAAGGAAGCAGCAGCAGTCTCAAAGACAGTCTTGACAGCATCTGCATCAGTAACACCAGTGACCTGCTTGGAAACATCCTGAAGTTGCAAATCATCAAACTTCTCAATAAGTGCGTCAACATCAGAGAGAACGTTATCAATTTGAGAAGCAGAGGCAGCACCTGATCCAGCAAAGTAGTTGACATCCTTGACACTGTTACGAATAGCACGCTTGTTCTTCTTCTTAGCATTCTTAGCAGCTTCCTTGGATTTCTTTCCGGCCTCACGGGATTCCTTCTCCAAGCGCTCAGCTTCAGCCTTGGCCTTTTCTTGCTCCTCCTTAGCCTTCTTCTCAGCCTCAGCAGCAGCACGGGCACCAGCCTCACGCTCCCACTTGCGCTGCTCCTTAGCCTTCTTCTCAGCTTCCTTGAACAAGCGAATACGAGGATCATTGTTAAGGGCCTCGTCTACGAGACGACGAAGACGGGCAGTGTCTTCGGTCTTGTGCTTCTGACGAGCAGTCTTATTTTTTTTCTCAATAAAACGCTTGTTATCACGGTTACTGGTGTCATCTGGGACATCCTCATCGAGGTACTCGAACGATCTCCAAGAGTCAAAGTTGTACCAGAAGGAGTAAAAGCCATCCACTTCAGGCTTGGTAGAATCCATAGATCCGAGAGATGGAACAGGCAGGTTACGGGAGAAACGAGCCTCAGCATCAAATACAGGTTTCCACTGTTTGATGAAATCACCTTTAGACTTCTTGGTGGGAGGAGCAACATTAGCAGCCTCGTCAACGGAGTCATATTGATGACGTTTAATAGGGTCCATGAGAATTTCAAACGCCTTCTGGATACACTTAAAAAATCCATCCTCATCAAGACCGCCTTGAGCAGCCTTCTTATCAGGATGATGCTTGAGAACCTTGCGTCTGTGAGCAATTCTAATTTGATCTTCAGTGGCCTTGTAACGGAGCTTGGTAATTCCCAGAACTTCATAATGATCTTGAGATTTCCAGTCCTTGGGATCGAGCTTCATGAGAGCAGGATCCTCAGGCTCCTCTTCAAGCAGATCAGCCTCATTGACATCTTCGACTTTCTTGACATTCTGTTGAGCTTGGATCTTCTCATCTTCAGACCAAGTGCGGCCACGCAAAGTACGACGAGCATGAGCAAGGAAACCAGGGCCAACAGGTTCCATCTGACGCTTCACAGGGGAAGTAAAAGCGCTAATAGCAGCAAAAGATTCAGCGGCCTTCCAGTCGGAAGGGAGAACAGGCAAAGTAGTCATGATTGCGATTGCAGGTGTGTATAGTGTTATGGAAGAGTGGAAAATTTTTTAAGTTAGATTTAGTTAACATTTATCCCCTTACCCTTGTTTGTGAATTTTTATGAGGAGTTTGGTTTTAAAACGCTGACATCAAGTCAGCCATTTATTGCCTATTTGTTTTATGAAGCAGGTATCAGGCTTTAGCTTGTAGTATTTAGTGATGATAGTTGAAAGTTTGGTAGTGATGTCAGAGAATAGTGTGTCTATAATAACTATGACATCAGAGTAAGACCGATATTTTGGAAACAATAGTCAAGTTAAAATAAATAGATACAAGAGCACTAAACGTAACTTTGAGGGAGCTCAACAACCCTGAAAATTCTAAAAATATTAAAACTATCAGCCTCTCGTCTTACAGAAATAAAAACAAAGTAATATGTTATTCAGCCAATAATGGCATGGTGCGTACATGGGCCATAACACCAAGTTTAAAAAATGCTCCGTGGGAGGCTCGAACTCTCGACCTTCAGATATCTAAGATATATGAGACTGACGCTCTACCGACTGAGCTAACGAAGCACTCAGAACTGAGAGTAATTTGTAAATGTTTGTAGTGTTATGGTGCTATAGTAAACGACTTTTTGGTTTAAAAATTGACTGAACAAACTATTGGGGATCGAAGAAATGGCGAACGACGACGAACAAGACGTTGCAATGAATATTGAACCTATTGAAGTTGATATTACTGATAACCCTGATAATCCTGACAATCCTGACCACCCGGATGGATTGGAAGTTGATGGTGGCGATGGTGTTGTTGCCACCGATGGTGGTAGTGAAAAAACCCCTGACAGTGCAACTC
>JAJLWW010000041.1:0-162881 GCA_030570935.1 Geotrichum klebahnii | reverse complement strand
TGGTGTTTTCAGTTGGAGTTGCACTGTCAGGGGTTTTTTCACTACCACCATCGGTGGCAACAACACCATCGCCACCATCAACTTCCAATCCATCCGGGTGGTCAGGATTGTCAGGATTATCAGGGTTATCAGTAATATCAACTTCAATAGGTTCAATATTCATTGCAACGTCTTGTTCGTCGTCGTTCGCCATTTCTTCTTCCTTTCGATGAATCACTCGTCGGTAAAAAAAATATATATAAAAATGATGTATGCCACGTTACCTTTTTATTGCCCTTTCTAGAAAACATTCAGTTCTATAGCGTCAGTGGTTTAGCGGTAAAATTCGTCGTTGCCATCGACGAGCCCCCGGTTCGACTCCGGGCTGACGCATTATTTTTTCAAGTTTACATGTGAAATTACTTCATTTTTGTTATAACCTAAAGTAATCATAATAATGATGATAATAATAATTGGCATGTATATTTCGACATGTCTAGAAATCTAGAAATGTTTCGGTTTTGTTTCATTTTGTTTCAACTTTTAGAGAACCATCATCTCTTCATTCCTCGAATCTTTTGAATGTTTGGATGGTTGGTTCCACTTGCTTAGTTTGATCAATTTGGATTGATGGGAGAGACTAAGGCAGCTAAGTCAGATATGGTTTTGAGTTCCAAATGAATCGAAACGAAACGTTGATCCAGCATCCCGTAACAGAAAGAGTAGGCACTGTGCTGAACTAAGTTTTAATTGACTGTTTTTGTTTTTTTGTTTCGATGTCTTTATATTGATTTCGGCATTCTGTCGCCAAAAGGAAACCGAATGAAAAGTGTCAGTCTTCTTACTTTTCGTCCAACTGGTTCCGTCGGCCATTTCGTTAAGAAGACGATGAAGAAATTGGCCATGACGATCTAAGACCACCCCCCGTTTGACTGCCGCCTTTTACCACTACCACCAGTATCAGGCCCACACAGACACACCAAAAAGTCAAAATGAGACAAAAATCAGTTTGTGATGTTAATATTCATTATATTGCCATTACTGCACATCTCGGTCAAAGATCTTCATCTTCATCTTCATGAGCTGTGAATTCCATTCACATGAAATCAATAAATAAATAAATTTTAATTTGGTTCGAGTTCAGTTGTATGAGCAAACAAACAAAGATACTCTCACGTACCATATTACGCGCCAGTTTCGTGTGGACTTACATAAGCATTTTCCAGAAAATCAAGGTTTTTGTCGTGTTTTCTCTAAATGCTCTCCTTACCTGCAGCAGCACCCGCCTTGAATTACCCTGTTTCACGTTTGACCCCAAAAGATAAAGGTCTAACCAGGTTGTAACCAGATTGTAACTAAGTGATTTGCTATCTCTTAACCACTAAATAACCGTCTTACGTCTCTGTTGACGCCGTTGTCCCAGAAACAGTAGGGTTAGGCCCAGAAGGACACCAAGTGGGTTTCCTTTCTTGTTCCTACGGCCATTTTAGGTTCTTTTGACGACTAATCAGAGCTAAGCGCAGCATATTGGGTTAGTTCAGGTATCAAAGTACCACAATGAAAAGCAGAGAAAGTGTCAGAAAAAGCAATTATTTCTTGGGTTTTCTTCTTGTTTAAACCTCCTGCGGAATTTTCCTTTGAATTTTTTGAATTTTTTGAATTTTTTGAATTTTTTGAATTTTTTTATTTTCTTCTGAATTTTCAGTTTTTTTTTTTTTTCTTTCATTTTCCGGCTTCGTCTTCTTATTCTTCTTCTCTTCCCATCTTCTCTCTCTTTCTCTCTTTTTTCACTATTCTTCTCATTCTTATCCTGCTCCTTCTTCCTCTTCTTCTACACTCCTTCCCTAACACAAACCCTTCGTCACCTTCCTTTCATTCATTCGCTAAGACAAGGCCCATTCATTCGCCTTAACACGTAACCTCTGACACTCGCTAAACATTCTCTTATTCACTCGATACTCAATTCCATTGCCAACTCATCCTTTATTGGTATTCGTAGTACTTAAGACAACCACAACAAGGGAAACTCCTTCATCTATTGACTGACACACCCAACCGTCTCAGCCAAAAGACAATTCACATTCGTCACTGTTTACGACGATAGCACCTGTCCCAGCAACATAGTGTCAATTCTTGCTGTGTCATTAGTAGTGCGTCCAAAATTTTTATATTTTTTTTAACCCTTCACTACCTTCATTACACATCAACTCACCTTCTTCTACAATGAAGTCTATACAAAAGTCCAGGCGACTACTCTTCCTGCTGATGGGTGCATCGACGATCCTCGCAGATACCTTCACTTCCTCCGGTTGTTACACTGACAACACCGGAAGTCTAGCATCCACGTACAACTTCCAGTCCTCTGGTTACTGCTATGAAAACTGTACTGATTATAACTATTTTTACATTCAAGGCAAAAGCTGCTATTGCACAAATACTGCCCCTTCTGATACAGCCTCAAACTGTGATACCCCTTGTCCCGGCTATGGAACTGTCATGTGTGGCGGTTCAGGGTCCTACAGTTATTGGGAAAATCTGCTCTATGTTGGTAGCGATCTTTCAAGTTCGTCCAGTGTTGAGTCTTCATCCCTGACTCAATCGGCATCTTCATTTTCTTCCTCAGCTTCGGCAGTTGCTTCTTCAACCAGCTCTTCCTCTTCTGAAGTTTCATCCTCATCCTCCTCATCTACCTCTTCATCCACTACATCTACTCATACAACGTCTACCACCACCGAATCTTCTGCTATTCTTACACCGTCTGTAGTAACGCTATCTGCTGGTAAACAAACAATCTATGTCACTGCTCAACCATCATCCACCCCTTCAGCCTCCAACTCTGTAGCTGAATCCTCATCAACCTCCTCGAGTGATTCTGCATCTCTAAGCTCTAACAATAATTCAGGAAAGAGCAGCGGAATCTCAGGAGGTGCCATTGCTGGCATAGTAGTCGGTGTAGTGGCAGCCTTAGCCATCTTAGCACTCATCGTCTTTTTATTTAGACGGCGTCATTCTGATGCTAAACGAACTGCTTATTCAGGCTCCCAATCTCCGGGTAGCGGGTTCTCAGATCCCTTTGGAGTACGCGTTGAAGATAAAACCGCGTTTGGTCATGCTCCACCTGAGAATAACTTTATGGCCGTTGATCAACGTTTGAATCCGGTCATGCTTGGTGAAAGAAGATTAAGTGAAGGAAGTATTGCCGATGAAAGAGATTACAGTAGAAAGATTCTAAGGGTGGCTAATCCTGATGCTTAAATGAAATATCCATTTAACTTTTAGTTTGGTTTATTTAATTTGCATTTTTTATCTCTTGTTTTTACATCAATTCTGTCATACGCTCCCTTCCTCCTATCTCTTTAACGCCCTCCCTCTCTTTCTCTCTCTTACGCCCACTCTCACTCTATAACACTTATATATACTCTTACATACTCACATTCATATAAAAAGGATTATTACTTCTCAAGGGATACATATAAAAAAAAGCATTCATAATATACTGTTACGTTACGCACCTAAATATAAACCTATTGAAACACCCTTACTCTACGCGTAAATGCGTACATAAACCCTTCCATTCGTACCCCCTACACAATAGTAATACGTATCTGCTTATGTACGCTTTTCCTGCATGCAATAAATAAAAATGGGCTCTCTTCATATTTTTTTGTTTAGTTTGTGTAAATTTTGTGTTTGTTTTTTTTGATAAAAATCCATTAAACCTAAAAGTACATAATCTCATAAATATATTTTTGCTATTATTTTGTAATTTGCTTAATCAACCTCTTCCATGGCAGACTCAACACTGGCCTCAGCAGCAGGAGCCTCGGCAACAGGAGCAGCCTCCTCAGTCTCGTCAATGTCAAGACCAAGAGAAATCAGGCGGTTGATTCTGGATGCAAACGAGTTGGGTTCGTCAAGAGTGAATCCAGAAGTCAGCAGAGCGGTCTCGTAAAGTAGGGTGGTAAGATCACGAACCGTACGGTCCTGAACACCATCAGCCTCGACCTTCTTCTTCAACTCCTTAATAATAGGAGATCGGGGAGAGATCTCAAAGGTCTTCTTGGAAGCCATGTAAGAAGACATGGAAGTATCACGGAGGGCCTGGGCCTTCATGATACGCTCCATGTTGGCGGACCAACCAAACTGGCCAGTACGGATGGCAGCAGGGGCATCAATGAGCTTGTGAGAAACAACAACCTTCTCAACGGCTTCACCAAGGATCTCCTTAAGAGAAACGGTAAGAGGCTCAAATTCCTTGACCTCTTCCTCACGTTCCTTCTTCTCTTCCTCAGTCTCCTCGAGCTCAAAGTCCTTAGTAATATCGACAAGCTTCTTGTCCTCAAACTCCTTGAGCTGAGTCATTGAGTACTCATCAATAGGATCAACCAAGTAAAGGACCTCAAAGTCCTTGGCCTTAAGAGCATCCAAGAAAGGAGACTTCTCAACAGCCTTGAGAGATTCACCAGTGATGTAGTAAATGTTCTTTTGATGCTCAGGCATGCGTGTAATGTAGTCAGTCAAAGAAGTCAACTCATCACCAGACTTGGTAGAGTTGTATCTAAGTAGCTTAGCAAGAGCGTTACGGTTCTGAGTATCCTCGTGAACACCAAGCTTGATGTTCTTAGAGAAAGCAGTGTAAAACTTGTCAAACTGCTCACGGTCTTCAGCAATTTCGTTGAAAGTCTCAATGAGCTTCTTAACAATGTTCTTTCTAATAACCTTAAGAATCTTGTTTTGTTGCAGCATCTCACGAGACAAGTTAAGAGGGAGATCCTCAGAGTCTACAACACCCTTAACAAAAGAGAGCCACTCAGGAATAAGCTCCTCAGCATCATCAGTAATGAATACACGACGAACGTAAAGCTTAATGTTGGTCTTCTTCTTCTTGGACTCAAAAAGGTCAAAAGGAGCACGGCTGGGAATAAACAGAATGGCTCTGAATTCAAGCTGTCCCTCAACAGAGAAATGCTTGACAGCAAGATGATCCTCCCAATCGTTAGAGATGGACTTGTAGAAAGCAGCATACTCCTCCTTGGTAATATCGGCGGGGTTTCTGGTCCAAAGAGGCTTGGTCTTGTTAAGCTCCTCGTTCTCGGTGACGAGCTCCTTAATCTTCTTGGGGGTCTTTTCCTTGGCCTCCTCTTCTTCGTCAACTTCTTCGATCTTGGGCTTCTTGTCATCGGAAACCTCTTCAGTCTCCTCCTCAGGAGCATCTCTCTCGACCTCCTTGGTGACAACAAGCTGGATGGGGTAAGAGACGAACTCAGAGTGACGCTTAACGACATCCTTGATTCTCTTCTCCTCAAGATACTCGAGCTGATCATCCTTCATGAACATGCGAATGACAGTACCACGTTTGATACGCTCATTCTCCTCATCAAGAGTGATGGTGAACTTACCACCGGCAGCAGACTCCCAAATGTATTGTTCGTCATCGTTGTTCTTGGAAATCACCTGGACTCTATCAGCAACAAGGAACAGAGAGTAGAAACCAACACCAAACTGGCCAATCATGGAAACATCAGCGCCAGCGGAGAGAGCCTCCATGAAAGCCTTGGTGCCAGACTTGGCAATGGTACCCAAGTTGTTGACGAGATCGGCCTTGGTCATACCAATACCAGAATCACGAAGTTCAAGAACCTTTTGGTCGGGCTTAGGGGTGATACGGATAAAGAGCTCAGGCTCGGTCTCAAGCTTCTTGGGATCAGAGAGAGCTTCGTATCGAATCTTATCAATGGCATCGGAAGCATTGGAAATGAGTTCTCGCAGGAAGATTTCCTTGTTGGAGTAGACCGTGTTAATGATCAGACTCATCAACTGAGAGATCTCAGCCTGGAACTCATATGATTCGGACTTTTCAGCAGACATTATAGATATATGCAGTAGTGCGAAAAAAAAAAAAATAAAAGGTAATGAAAGAAGAAAAAAGAGAAATTTTTCAAAATTTAAAGGGCAAGATCAGTGCTTTAAGTATTAAAGTATTGAGGCAACAAAAGGGATGTTGTTTTTTTTGTTTGCACTTCGAATGTTCCAACGAATTCCATAACCTTCATCACAACACTGGGCTTGTTGTCTGTCCCACATAGTTACCATAGTAGGTGCCCAGAGAGGTATTTTTCAGTCGCGTGAATGCAAAAACGTTGTTATTTTTGTGCATTTGGAAAATGCTCGAAGATTCAAGGTTATTGGTAGGGTAATGTATGCAGGGCTGTGATAACCATACTTGAAAAATTCAATGTTGGTCCTACATAAGATCTAGCTCCAGGCTATGAGATTCAAAAGAAGTATTGAGTTTCCCCGGTCGTGATAGAGAAATTGGGTGTTTTAATAGATTCTAGAATGATTGAGAGTGTTAGTGATCAAGCGCGAAGGTCAGCGTCAGCGTCATCGCCACCGCCACTTCCAGAAGACAATGCTCCAGAAAGACCCCCAGACGTTTTAGCTCCACCACCATTACCTGATGAGCCAGTCCCTGATACTACTCTTCCAAGTGTGCCACTGCTTCCAGAAGATACCGTGCCATATAGGTCTCCTGATTCTGCGCCAGCAGTTGGTGAGCAATCAGATTCTGCGCCAGCAGTTGGTGAGCAATCAGATTCTGTGCAAGCTGAAAATGAGCAATCAGATTCTGTGACAGCTGTAGTTGAAAATGCTCAGGCAGACACAGAGGATGATGGCTGGGAAGCTATCTGGGAGCCAAATGTTGAACAGTACTACTTTTACAACAGAATTACGCTAGAAACCACTTGGGATAACCCTCGGGTTCCAAGTCAGCAAGAACAACCTGAGCATATAGAAACATTGGCTGAAAAGTTAGCTAAGGACGTTGAATTTCAAAAGCTTTCAAAAAGTGAAAAGATCAAGAGGTATGAAGAGGAGCAAGCTAAGCTGGAAACACAATCTCAAGATGCCGAATTATTATCAGTCGATGTCGATGCAAAACAGCATGCTCAATTAATTGCCTCTGAATTTGGTGATTCCGCACATACTACTCGAAAAAATCAAGAGAAGCATCGGGTAACTAAAGGAGAGATGAGACAATACAAGAAACAGAAGAAGGAGAAGAAGGAAAAGAAGCTGCGAGAATGGCTCTTGGATTGAGCCTCTCATTATTTATTTCGTACATCAGTGATGGCCCTAACGATAGTATAAGATTACAGATTACCTTGATTGTACTGGCATGTTGTACTAACGTATAGTGCTACCGTATTGTACTATCGTATTGTGCTGACGTCTGAGCCATGATCTCAAAGTTTATAATGTTTGGATAACATTTGTAGAGTCTTAAGGCCTTGAGTTAAATTCGGGATCGTTTCAAGGGTAATTGCTTAAATCATTCAAGGTTAATCTCAGATCTAATTAATTTGATTGAGACTTCACTGTCCAAGGATGAACCCATATATATATACCACCCTCTAGTCTGTTCTAATAGCATGACCATGCCAACCCACTCATTGTTCGCATAGATATGAACTAGTAGGTTTTGAAGGTCTTGAATCCTTCTAGTAAAGTACTTCAAACACAGCTATTACATTTTAATCTGCCTCATCGGCGGCGGTAATTTCCCTGGGCCATTTATCACCACCGGCGGTCAATGGATCAATTGGCCCCGTCACTCCCAAGCTGAAAAAAAAAAAATTCCCGTCCCGCATCCAAATCTGCCTAAAACCTGCCCCTCACTTGCGTTGGGTGGCACACCATTTGTTGGACTCCAGCCCTTGCCCTTTCTCTGGCTACCCCTTACCCTCAGCCCACCCCTCATGGCTTTTTAATTTTTGCTTTTCGCTTTTCGCTGATTCTTGTTGTTGTTTCCTCCTCTCACCATCGTCGAAAACCCATTGCCCACCTCGCTAAAATATCTTCTTATTCTTCATCATGAGAATCACCGCTGTACGTTACTCAAGCGCTAAAAAATTGGCTTCCAGTTTGGCTTCTGGCCTCTCTAAGCCTACTTCCTCTGTTTTGGTGCCTAAGGCTTCAGTTGTTAGCCCCTCAATTGGTTATCAAGCAGCCCTTAGATCTCTCGACTTTTCACAGAAGCGACCTGCTAGCTCCTCTGGTGGTCCAGTTATGGTATGTTTTTTTCTATTTATTTACAATTGATTGTCTCCAGCGGCTTTATCAAGATTACTTCCCAACCATTATTGGCTCATTTGCATATCACCACTAACGTTTTCATTTGTTTTGGTTTAGATGACAGTTAGAGATGCTTTGAACTCTGCAATAGCCGAAGAAATGGATAGAGATGATGATGTCTTCCTTATGGGAGAAGAGGTTGGTCAATACAATGGTGCTTATAAGGTGTCTCGTGGCTTGCTTGACAGATTTGGTGAGCGACGAGTAATTGACACTCCTATCACGGAGATGGGTTTTACCGGTCTCTGTGTTGGTGCTGCTCTTGCTGGTCTCAAACCCATTTGCGAGTTCATGACTTTCAACTTTGCTATGCAATCTATTGACCAGATTATCAATTCCGGTGCAAAAACCTACTACATGTCTGGTGGTACTCAAGTGTGCAACGTCACTTTCCGTGGACCCAATGGTGCTGCTGCAGGTGTTGGTGCTCAACATTCTCAAGATTACTCCAGTTGGTATGGTCAAATTCCTGGTCTTAAGGTTGTCTCTCCTTACTCTTCAGAAGACTGCCGTGGTTTGCTGAAGGCTGCTATTCGCGATCCTAATGTAACTGTCTTCTTGGAAAATGAAATCTTGTACGGTGAGAGTTTCGAGGTTTCTGAGGAAGCCCTTTCTCATGATTTCGTCATTCCATTTGGTCAGGCCAAGATTGAGAGAGCCGGTTCCGATATCACTATTGTAGCTCACTCTCGCAATGTCGAGATTTCTCTTCAGGCCGCCGAGCGCCTTAAGAAGGAATACAACGTTGAGGCTGAAGTCATCAATCTCAGAACCATCAAGCCTCTTGACATTCCTGCAATTATCAAGTCCGTCAAGAAGACAAATCGCATCATTTCCGTTGAGTCTGGTTTCCCTGCCTTTGGTGTCGGTTCTGAGATCTGTGCCCAAATCATGGAGTCCGAGGCCTTTGATTATCTTGATGCTCCCGTAGGCCGTGTTACTGGTGCTGAGGTCCCTACTCCTTACGCTTTGGAGTTGGAGAACTTTGCTTTCCCTACTCCTGACACTGTCATTTCTGCTGCTAAGACTGCTTTGTACTTAGAGGAGTAAGTGTATATTAACGAATCTTCATGTTATAGCGCTGTTGCTCAAATAGCAAATTTTCTTTTTTCTACTAGACTTTGAGCATATTTTCCTTATTCGTTTATAGTGGTAATATATTATGTAAGGATCTTTGGTTTCCCAACCTAAAAACTGTGTAGTGTTGAGTGTGGAAATTCATACGAAGCCAAGTTTTATTATGGAGACTATTTGGCGATGCTATATGACTTGAATATGGAAAGTAACTCAAAAATAATTACAGTCAAATTCCTTTATCAAAAGAATAAATATAAATTAGGATATAATAGTAATAATAATAATAATATGAATCAAGATCTCCTCTCGTGCTATTCTACTCGCCATGCAGCTGTAGGAAGAGACTGTAAATGGGTCATTTTCTGTTTGATCCAGCCATAGAATAAAAGAAACCCAACTGTTACACACAGAACATTGGCAACATAATAGCCATCAACTGAAACATCACACGAACCTCCTAGTTCTTTACATTTACCCTTTGCTGCTTCAGTTGCACAAGAAAAGGGCGAAAATGTTGCACTAGACTTATTATCAGAAGCACGAGATTCAATGATGCTGGATAGAGGCACACAACTGGCAGATGAGAACCAATCAACAGCATATAACACTATAATACGAGGCCATTGACCACCTAAATTAGAAATAGTGTTGAGGGTGGTCATATAAGTGCCTCCAATTAGTGGATCTGCGATCTGAGTATGGAACGCGTTAATGGATACAAACTGTATAGTAGACATGAAAGAACCGAGGACGTGAGTGCAAATAATGACCAGCAAGTAGCCAAATCCTACTTTGCCAGATTTTGGAAAAGCTACTACAGACATCATGGATAATATAGCAGCTCCAAGTCTTCCAATAAAAGCCCACATCCAAGGTCGCAATGGGTAAGTGCCCGTTGACCATTTTGCAGCATAATAGCCTAAAATAATTTCAATAGGAAAATCTATGAGCACTGTGAGGGCAAGATCTTCCTTAGAAAACCCCTTCTCCAAAAGCTTTAAGTTTGTAACAGCTTCGTTTGCTTGAAATCCAATTTTGGCAATAAGATGAACTGCAATCAGTACCTGGATGTTGCGCAAACGTAAAACTTGGTACATGGTTCGATAGACACTCATAATACCTCCCTCATCGGTTCTATGCCTATCCTCGTGTTTAAAGACAGCAATTAGAATAGTCACGACCAAGTAGATCCAGCCCCAAATGGTCAAGTACTGGTTAAGGGAAACAAGCCCGCTATCAAGAGGAGTAGTGCGAAAGTATTTATTAGCAAATTCTGGGGAATTGAACGCTAGAAACACCGTAAAAGACATGAAATATCCAGTGTTAAGCCCAACTGTTTGGGCAGTAGAAGCATAAGACAATGCTTCATGTGACAATAATGTTAATGCCCAACCATCAACAGCAATGTCCTGAGTAGCGCATAAAAATACTAGCATGAAAAACAAAAACGTGATAGTAACTAGGTTTTTTTCGGCATCCTCCAGAAGTGCTTCTACGCTTGTACCTAAGTATAATAGAGCCATGGAAGAAATTGTCTGGATAGGCACAATCCAACTTTTTCGCCGACCAAACTTAGGACTAAACACTGCATCCACAATAGGACTCCATAGAAGCTTGAGCGAGTAGGGATAGGAAGCTAATGTAAAAATTCCAACTTGACCATAACTCAGTTTACTTTTGAGTAAAAAAGGAATTGATCCGAATGCAAGACCTACTGGGATTCCTTGTAACAGATATAAAAACACGAGAATAAAAAAATTTTTGCGGTCAACGGCTGTGAGTTGAGACAAACTCAACGACTTCTCTTCAGGGGTTGCCAAGGGTGCGTACCCAGGCTCATCAAGCATAGCAGACGCCGCCCAATTGCTGCTAGCTGATGGAAGATCTGGAGACGGAGCAGCGCTCCGTTTCCTTTGCGAAAGTTCTATACTTTCCATTATGGCGATTTGATTCTATAAAACAAGTACCTCCAAAATTCAAGGTAATGCTTCTTGAAAGATTAGTAAAAAAATTCAAATAATTTGAAAAGAAGAAAGAGGAAATGTCTTCTAAGATGAAATCACCTACCTACCAATCTCAAATCTTAATTTCTTGGAGGAACTGTATAAGAGAAACCGAGATTCCATGGATTCTTGCGATAATCCTAATAACAGGTTTAGTTATCTTCAATCAATTATATCACGTGACCTTTATAACTTGCCAGCGTGTTAATGGAGTTCTATTGAAAAGCTCATTACCCTGAGTCGAAACTCTAAACTTGTCACAAAGATTACTGATTTCATGTGAAATATCAGCTAATTGCAGGAGACTTAAGGCTAAAAGTGATACAATTGCCAATATTTTTACTTCTCATATCTTTGATTCCAGTCAAATACAGGCACTATTAAGTGTACTTTTTCATGACTCTTAAGGCCGAATGGGGGCGAAATAATCCAGTCTAATATACTCTTTTTACCACTTTCAACTAAGGATTTAAGGTATTTAGGTTACTGAAACTATACATTAATAGGCTGATTAACGTAGAGAGTAGAAGGATAGACGAATTTTAGCTGTTGAAATAACGAAACCAATTGTTCATCCGGGCTTTGAGCCATCACTTCATTTCCAATTCCGGCAGTGTAGTATGATCCTTCTGAATCAGTCAAAGGAATAGAAAATTCCTTACTGCTACTCCTACTATCATCCTGGTTGTGAGTGAGCCGTTGGTTAAGCAAAAGAAGTGAATTTATTGGGCTGGCTTTTCTCGATGGACCAGATGGTTCATTCGGTCTCAAATGAACTGAATTGTTGGTAAGGGCTTGAGAATAACTTGGAAGTGAAGATGGCCTATGTATTATATCTAGTTCTTCGGAACAATCCGTTTCTTCTGGATTAGTGATCTTTGCTGAGAAATTTGGAAATGTATAAATTCCGGATCCATTGTAAACCAAGTTGTCGCTTGTTGGCGTATCCCAGCATTCAGCAAAATTTACTCTTGAGCGGTGGCGGTAAGATCGAGGACCTAGGCGATTTAATACTCGTGGGTATTTACGACAAAGTTTGTTCCGAACTTGGATAAAATTTTGAATTATAGCATCACAAATTGTCTTTAGTTGTAGAGAACTTCTTGTAGCTAGTAAGTGATACTGAACATGTTTGGGTACCGTTCCACTTGCAAGCTTTCCCATAAATCGAGTGTTATCCATTAGCTGTATTGTATCATCAAGAGACAAATCGGGATATAGCTCTCTGATGTACTGTGAAGCAATGTACTCATCGATATCAGGGGTGTAATACCGTTTGTTATGGCTGGTTGTATGGTAATGAAGCCAACTAACAAAATCTTGAGCCAGCGTGGAAGAACCGCCAGTTTTGTAATCTTCTAAACTACCTCTCATTTCCATAATTATAAGCAAAAGTGATGGACAATTGTAGAATAGTTGGTAGCTGAATATATACTTGATATTAGGACGAAATAGTTGTAGCGACTTATGTGTCGTAACGATGATATGAACATTAAAATAGTTTTAGAATGCGTAACAATACATCTAGATATTAAAAAAAAATTATACATATTAATACAAAATTATCGTAAAATATATCGAGCTTGTTCCATAGCACCGCGCCCAAAAAAATCGGTCACCACCTTAAACTTCGAATCGCTTCCATCTAAAGCAATCTTGAACAGATCGTACCTGTCACTTGCATCGTCTTGGCCCCGCCTAATAGCAGCAATGGCTTCAATATCAGGCAGACAAACTGGGCACTGCGGATTAGACTCGTCAGGACTGTTGAGACAGCGCTGGTGATAAGAATGCTTGCAAGCGAAATGTACAGCTGGAAGATCAAGTGAAGATTTGCATGAAGAACACACCGAGTATTGAATGACCATGGGATCATTGGACAATTTATTGATTTCTGTCTGCTTGGCTTTGGTTTCAGTTCGGTAACTTTCAGACAGCTTAAGGTTATTATCAATTTCGATCTTCTCCCTTTCAATTATGTCAATCAAATAACTTTTAACGAGACCAACAGTGGCAACAGAGTTCACAGAAAGAGCTTGTACAACTTGAAGAGGGGCCATTAACTTTTCATCCCTTATCTTGTTAAGCACAAAATTAAACTCCTCACCAACCTGATCTAAGATTTCTTTCGAAGAAGTAAAAAATGTGAGAGCTAATGGATAGAGCTCCTTTTCTTCATCACCATACTTGTGTAAAATTTCAATGGCACCCTTGGAATCCCCTGATGCCACACATGATCGGAAAAGGTCAATTTGAAATCCTTCCTGTTGATTAGTTAATATCTGGCCTTCTTGGAAAGAATTTAAATGAGATAATAGAAGTATAGTGTTTGGATCAATAGATGACTTAGATTCTACTCCAAGCTGCTGGGCTTTGATTTCCCATTCCTTCTTCTCTTCTTCCGACCCAGGGCGGTTCGCCAGGTTTAGATACATTTCAAATAACGTGCTCAAAAGGTCCTTCTTGTCTTTTTCGTTTCCGTCATACTCATCATATGCCTCAAGACATGCTTCCAAGAAAATAACAAACTCATTTGGATGGTCAACGAACGACGAAAAAATAAGACGTGGCCTAGGTGGTTGATATGTTGGCTTGGCATAATCTGGCGCCAAAGCAATTGCATCAGTATCTGACGGGCCTGAAGCTACTGAGGCAGCAGATGACATATAACTAACAAAAGCTCGGTAACTTTGTAATACAGGACGAGTGATATAACTTTCCTCTTGAAGTTCACTATCCACATCACTCTTCTCTTTACTTTCCAAAATATCTTTTGGAGTATATTTTCCAGTGAACAGATCAATCAGTAGTAAGGTGGTTTGATTGGGAAATTCATTCAGTAATACTCTACTGTTTTGGATTAGAATTCGAAGAGCGTCATCAACGGGCAGGCTACGAACGTAGGCGAGGCAGCCCTTGTAATCATGTAGATCTTTTAGCTTGATTTGAACCACTAGTTGAGATTCCCCCATTTTAGTAGCTAAAAACGAGGCCAAATTGTAGTACTCGCTTTGACGACAAATCTGTATAGCAGTCTCAAAATCAAACTTGCCACCATTGTCCTCATTCTCGATAAACTGCTTCAGTTTTTCGTCGTCCTTGAGTTTAGCATAACTGTTGAGAAGAAGGGTCGTATGCTCCTTTAATGCCAATCCACGGTCATGCAGTGCCTCCAGATATGTAGTTAAATTGTGAATATATTGAGATTCACGATATTTCAGAATAATTTGACTGGTATTACCCAAGTCTATAGCTTCAATAAAATGAACAAGAGCATCAGTAATTTCTCCATTATCGTAGAGGTAATTTCCAAAGTCCCTTTCGATTTCGAGAATTATCTTCTTGTCTATGTCAAGACTTTTTCCCAATTGAATCGCAAGATCATACAAATTCCTTTGGGTTAATATATCAAGACGCGTTTGTAAATCTTTTTCGTCAAACTGATAGAGCACTCCATCTGTTCCAAGAATATAAAGTCGATCCCATTGAACAAAGATCGCTTTGACTCCTTGAGAAATTTGACCACTGTAGGCAATATATTTATTGGCGCTATCGACAATCAATAGTCGTGATGTAGAGTAGGCATCTCCTACGCTACCTAGAAGAGCATTCAATGGTGAATTTGCATCACCAGACTGAGGATTATTACTAGATGATACCATGACAATGTATTGCTTATAGCAAAACACCTGTTTCTTGGGAATGTTGAAAACAAATGACGGACCTCTACCGGATGGCTGGTAAAACGATACCGCGTCATCCCTGGCAACAACAAACATTTTTGAATAAGTATCATAAGTAGCACATCCCAAATCAGCACCTTTAGATTTCTCCAGAACTTTCTCCGGCTTGCCATTATTTTTGCCAGAAGTAGAGACAGTGAGTATTTTGGATACTGTAGCCACAAATAGCGTAGGGATTCCGTCTTTATCATGAAAGGCGATTCCAGTGATTGGACCACTGCTGTCATACACCAGCCTCTGCCTCGACCCTCGATCATGAATAATATCACCACGAACTAAAACTACTGCACCATCTGCAAAACCAAGCGCTATAATACTGTAGTCATCAGATATATCCATAGCAGTGATAGGAAAAGTGTTGTCGCCGTTGGTCACGTTAACAGTAGAATGACAAGCGGGGTCATTTGTTTTCTTATCGCGTTTATCTAAATTCCAGAGTTTAATAATGGGACCAGTTCCAATGCATTCTGCCATAGACATGAGAAGACTAGTGCCAGATAAAAATTTAAGAAAAGTGATTGACCAGCCCGGCTCGTAGGCTGTAAAAGAGTGGGTGAGCTGTTGATCCTGATTAAATTCTCTAATAGCGGCATTGGAAGTAGCGAAAAAAACAGAATGTCTAGCAGGACATATAGCGGTCAATCCAGGGTCAGAATAAAGAGCACCATCATCTGCAATGGCCGGGTCCTTGATTGGAGTAATGTCAAAGAAATTGAAATGCCGCCACTATGTTGGTTAGACCTAGTGTTCTAGTGTCAAGAAATTTACTTACGCTCGTTAACGCCATTTTAAAGCCCTAAATAGCAGTCTGATTACAATGAAAATCCTAATAAAATAGATTCAAATAGTAGAATCAGTTGCCTGTTCAAAGCCAATAAGTTTGAAATATCTAGGAAGCTGGATGTCGCTAGAAAAGGAGAGCTAGATTCTTATCAATCACGTGACATTACCCGGAGCGGGAATACCCAACTGAAAAACTTAAAAAAAAAATTAGAAGACTTGAAGGAATCGAATCTCAGATCCTTCCTTAATTTTATAACCATATCAAGCACCAACTACTAATATTTAACCATGGGTAAAGCTAAGAAGACCAGAAAGTTTGCCACTATGAAGCGCGTCATGAGCGCCAAAGATAGTAGACTGTAAGTTGAGTGAAATCTTTTTTAGAGAATGTATCTAACTAGGGATAGGAAGAAGAACCAAGAAGACAAACCCAGACCTAAGAAGGATGAGGAGTTGGTAAAAGAGATGTATGTTTTTAAGATCGGCTGGTAAATGTTATCTAAGTGCTAACCGTTTTACAGTCCTCAGGTGGCGTCCTCGCTTTTCTTCCAATACAACGAGGCTATCAAACCTCCGTACCAAGTTATTATTGATACCAATTTCATTAATTTCAGTATACAAAAGAAATTAGATCTGGTGCGAGGTATGATGGATTGCTTATATGCCAAGTGTATTCCTCTCATCACCGACTGTGTTCTGGCAGAGTTGGAAAAACTCGGCCCCAAGTTTCGAATTGCTCTACGACTAGCCAAAGATCCTCGAGTGAAACGTCTCACTTGTAGTCATAAAGGCACATATGCAGATGATTGTATTGTCCAAAGAATCATGCAGGTATGAATATTAAACATTTGATCTATGAGTATATTGTCTAACGGTTCTAGCATAAATGTTATATTGTCGCTACTAATGATGCTGATTTAAAAAGAAGAATAAGAAAGGTTCCAGGAATTCCCATCATGAGTGTAGGTGCTCATACATATGTCATTGAGAGACTTCCTGAGGTTTTCTAGAGAGCAAGGGAAAGGATTATTGTTTTTTTACTATTTATTTCATATTTCGTCCGTTTTATTCATGAATACAAAAATATTGTCATTTCTACACAGATAATGGGCGGGAAACGCACTGTAATAATAGCTTCTTGGATAGAGGCAAGGACAAGACGTGAGCAATCCTGCCAATCTTTGACGGCCGATATCAAGACCCAAGTAGCCTGTATAGTACCAGAGGGTTCAATGATCCAGACCCTTCAATATATATCAGTTATTAAGAAAATTAAATAGGCCCAAATATAATATATTATTGAAAGCACTAGCTTGAAATATCTTATTGCCACCCAGCCCAACAATTTGTTCTACTCCTGATATGCTTTCAGTGCCTTGTTTATACATATTTAGAGCCCTGTTAATCCTTCATGTTAATTTATTCAACCCTCAACTCTGCCATTGCCTCTTAGAATCTTTTCAGAGTTTATTTTGATTACCCTACCTGAGAATTTGAAGAAATCTGATTGACTCTGATCACCACTTAGGCAGAGCTTTCCTAGACCACACACTTCCTTTATCTACTTTTTTAACTCAGCACATACTGAAAAAGAATATTTGAAATATTTTGGCCATCTTGACTTTGAATTCTAGCGTTTTTAACCTGGTTATGATATCTGCTGATTATAATATTTAAATTTGGTTAACTTCTAACTTGGTCAATTGTTGGGCTTTCAGGACCCTTTATTATTTCTATTCCTGCTGAATTATATTCCTTTCCTTCCCTAAGGATTTTGCCAACCACATACTTCACCAGTGATAGACAGTGTTTGATTGACTAGTACAATATATCCACTTAGACATTATACTGGATCATGAGTAGACTTTGACCATGGTTGACGCAAACCAAACTTACTATGAGACGGTCAAGCTGATCCAGGAGAAGCTGGTTGTAAACAGTTTGAAGTCTATTCTTCGACAGCTAGAAATGTCAGTGACAGGGCGCAAAGCTTACTTGCAGTCTCGATTAATTGACTATATGTCTACTGGAATTAGGAGAGATGATACAGGACGCGTTGATAATGTATACAGATTGGTTATCGCAGAGTTGAATCCAACTTCACACAGTACTCCATCTGCCCCGCCTACATCAACCTCATATTCCTCTCAGATAAATCATGCTGCTCGCTCTTCTATGCCACTTCACCAGATGTCCACTAACTCATACGATTCATATAGCTCTATGCAAGCTTTCCAACCAGCTTTCTCTGTCCCGAAGATCACCTTTCAAGAGACACCATTTTATAGCCTCGAACGAATTCTGGGAGATCCTTTATATATTCCTATCACGCTTAAAGACATGCCAAGGAAAAACTCTATCAGATTCACTCTTACAGAAGCGGACATAGAAGGGATTAAGAATTCGAAGTTCAGTGTTTTGCTTCTATGTACTAGCATCAGCGACCCCAAACTGTTTCAAACCTCTGTTCTGCAATATCCTCAACAGCCAGAAATTCGTATTAATCAAGCTCTCATGCAAGTTAACGTACGAGGATTGAAAGGAAAGCCAGGCACAGCCCGAGCTCCAGATATCACTAAAATGCTTTCACTGCAAACGCAGCTGCCAAACAAAGTCGATGTAACTGTTCAGGACGTCACGCAGCCTTTTGGCATGTTTGCATATCTTGTACGACCTGTGAAACTAGAGGCATTGGTAGAGGCTATTAAAGAACGAAGTCATATCTCAAAGGAGTCTACAATTCAAAAAGTCATTAGTGAAAATAATGATGACGATGTTCAGGCAATTTCAACCGTACTATCGCTAAAATGTCCTTTGTCATATTGCAGGATATCATTGCCCGTTCGGTCAGTTTACTGCGACCATATGGAATGCTTTGATGCTTCATCATTTCTTATGTTACAGCAGCAAGCGACCACATGGACATGTCCTATTTGCAACAAAGCTTTACATTACAATGCTCTTGCGGTAGACGAGTACCTTCAAGAAATATTGGTAAAGACTGCTTCTTATGACATTGATGAGATAGAGATTGGAGAAGATGGGCAATGGAAAATGCCTCGAGACGCCCAGCTAATCAATAGTGGGGATGATGACTATGATAGCGATGAGCAACCCACGAAAGCAGAGACCAAGTCACGCAATTCGTTTATGGCAGATGATCCTATTGTAATTTCACTGTCCGATTCTGACGACGACGATGATGTCAATGAAGTAACTCAACCTTCTCTACTTCTTCCGCCTGTCCTAACTACATCCTCTGCAGTTCCAGCACCACCAGCTACCACCGCTGGACCTACCTTTACTGCATCTCCTACAGTCCCTCATTCAGCATCACCTTCCACAAACCCTTCCGCAGCAAATTATTCACAATTGCCTGCTATAGGGTCGTTCCCCATACTAAATACGGGTGGATCTCATAATGACTCTATATTGATGAACTCATTGCAAAACTCTACAAATGGCATTGCCAACGGAAATCGGACATCTAATGGCAGCAGTTTTAGGCAGTCTGGTTTAAATGGACCTCGACCATTTCCTACCAACTTTGAGGATATTTATGACACACCTTTACCGCCCTCTTCATTACTGCAACGCTCTGGCCCTAGTCAATCGAGAGGCACACCTGTGATTAGCGGTGCTCCCACTTCAAACGAAAGATCTTTACTACCGCCAATACATGAAAATCTAGCTGTTTCAAGACCATCTCATACTGAGGATGGAGATATATTCTCATCACTGCCAGAATGGGAAACATCAATGTTCAGCCGGTCACGAAAATCCGACAACCCGCAGAACAATTCTACGAATAATAATAGCAATAGTAGCAGCACTAATAACAATGGCAGCAATACAAATAACTCTACCCCCAACAGCAATAGTAATCCACTGCATAGTGGCGCATCTTCTCCTGCCACACCACACTCATCGTCTCATTTGACACCTCCAATGTCTTTAGATCCTCGATTTCAGCTACAGTACCGCAATGCACCTTCTTCTGCGGTGTCTAGTACCTTCTCTAGGCAAGCGAATAATCTTCCCTTTTACAACGGTGGGTCAGCTCAGTCACAAACAAATCAATCTCAATCTCAACAACAGCAACAGGCGTCCACAAAAGTAGGGTCTCTCTCATGGCAATTACCTTCATTCAGTTCTTTAATTCCTGGGAATGGGGAACCCCCTGAAACTAGTGTTTTGACATCAACAAATGGCACTAGCAATGGGAGCACAGTCGCGGCACAAGCAATTATATTCTCTCATGAAATACAACCTCTGATGCCGAGCAAAGAGGAATCCCCAGACCGACTTGAACCTGCTGACATCTCTGCCACAACGACTTCCAGAGCAACAAGTGATTCAATTGCTATTGTAGCTGAATCTTCTACTGGAATGAAACGAGGCATGTCTGAGGTAATCGATTTAACGTTGAGTGATGACGAAGACGCTGATAATCCTCCGAGTAAGAGGTAAGACCCCATAATTTTTTTTAACAGACTAGAGATAGATTATGTACTAATAATTTTTTTTTTTGAAGATCAAGACCCTGAGATAATTCCTGATGAAGAAATTTTTTATTTATGAGCATATAATGTCTGAAAAATGTAGCGAATTACAACAATTTGCATTTAGATAAACAGTTCCTATACTGTGTCATAATTTTGAAATATAATTTATTTGATGAATGGAATTCGGGTAGGCGTTGTCTTTTTGTATTCAGCATATTCTCTGCCAAAGAAAACTAACAGGTAAAGCTCTTCATCTTGGATGCGCTCACTGAAAAACCTCCACAGGGCTATAGAAAAGAAGACAAAAGAAATAGGATTGGCGAGTAAAATTTGAGTTCCAAGGGCCCAGAAAAAGAACCCAGAATATGACGGATGTCTTGAAAAGCTGTAAACACCAGTCTGTACCAAAACATGTTTTGCTTGGTGACTTCGAGCAATGACATGAGAAAAATTGGTAGAAGCATGAATCATGGCAGCTGATCTCAAAAATTGACCAGCGACAAGCAGCAGAAGCCCAAGAACTGCTGTTAGCGTAGTTCCATGAGTTAGTTTATACCAGAATGTGTTTGTCCCTTTTGAAGACAAGAAGAAGAAGTGCTCAAGTAGAGCCTCAGAAAGTGCAAGCGTGTGGGCTAGCACGTAAGTGGTACCGTTACGTAGGAGAAATGAAGATGTCTTCACCTTGGGCCGATTGTAGCGTGCAGTGATATAGTATTCTAAGAAATGAAAGAGTGTCAAGCTGACCACGTAAAGAGGGAGCTGCCAGTATCCCGTTGGCGTAGCTCGCAGGGATTGTATAACGATGAGGCCAGCGATGCCGCAAATGACTCCAAGGCTCATGGCCGTCAAAGCAACTTCTTCGGGCTGATTTTGATCCTGAAAAACCTGGTATGCCGGTCCGGGAATTGGCTCGTCGTCCGAGTCAAACTCATCGTCGTCGGGCTCTTGAGCTGTCTGCTTTGTGTGGGGGTCGAAATCAATATTATTGTCTAGATCAACTCCATGTAACCTAGCCAGCTGATCAACCATGTCATCGCTTAGCGCACTTGTAGTGGTTGCCCGTCCTTCAACCATTTTATTGACGAGATGATAGCAAAATCAAAAGGAAACTAAATGAAAAGAAAGAGAAAAAAATCTAGAGAAAGCCTCAATCTTTAGAAAGTATATTTCGATTCTAATTCAGCATTTTTTTTCAGTTTTATAGTTTTTTTTCCTTTTTATTTGGCATTTTCACTTGAACTTTTGTTTGTCCTGTCCCAATTCATTCCATTTCAAAGGACACTTCAACCACCAAAAAAATCACAACCCTTTGATACAATCTGAGATGGCCAGCACTTCATCAGCTTCACATATCCGTTCGTCGTCAGAACAGCAGCTCTCAAGCGCTCGACCGGCTGGTTACTTGCCCGGTCATCATTCAACTGCATCTTCTGCCACTATCGCAACTTCCCAGCCTCACAATAAGTCAACTATCAATGATTCTCTGTATAACCCGCATCAGAAACAAGTGAATGCCTCATGTTTCGATTTCCTAGTAATTGAAATAGTGCCACTGGCAATGCGAATTGTGGACGAGATTCGTGAGCAACAACAACAGCAACAGCAGAACAAACCAGAGACAACTTCAGCTGGGGCAACTCCTGGAAACCCCAAGTCTATCGCAGAGGGAGACGATGATGTTTATTTCAGGGTTGAACAATATGGATATAGACTAGGACGAGGGTTAGCAGAGGTTTTCACTCGAGAGCGTGGCCGGTTTGCAAATCAGCTTGACGTAATGAAGTTTATTTGCAAAGAACTTTGGCCACTTGTGTTTAAAAAGCAAATCGACAATCTTAAGACGAATCATAGAGTGAGTAAGATGAGGAATATCATTTTTTAAAAAGTCATGCTAACCCCCTGTTTTTTTAAAGGGCACTTATGTTCTGATAGATCTTAATTTTACAATGTGCCAAAGGATGAGTACAAGTTTAAGTCCGCAGGCAACAGTGAAGCAAGCCATGCCGGTAAGTAGTTTCAATTATGTGTGGAATATTTCCATATCTAACATTTAGTCTAGTACTTGTGGTTTCCAATGGGTCTAATCCGGGGATCACTAGCTGCACTAGGAGTCGAGGCCAGTTTGTCATTCGAATCGAACCAACTGCCCAGTGTGTCCTTCAATATCCATACTACTCGATGATGTGAATGTATAGATGATAAATAAATATAACAACAAGTAATAAATCGCCTTGTCATTTAGTATCGTACCTGTGCCTTACAGTTCTTCCCCAGAGCCTTGTTCTATAGCAGAGCGCGGGAGATGGAACCATGACGGCACACGGTTTAAATTAATGGTAATAGAGGTTGTATCAAAAGACTCAATGTGAAGCTCCACGACCATACGGCCACCTCTAGGACCAGCGAACCGGCGATATTCCTCAGATATGCTAGCCAAACTCCAGCCCTGAAGCCTCCTCGTGCATCCAACAACAGTTCCCGACCGGTGGCGTCCCATACCACAGCATACCAATAACGGATGAGCTGTCTTATCTAAGACCAAATTCAGGGCCTTGATGATCGAAGACTCAGTGAGCTGGTCCCATGGGTTTGACCCTTCTGTGAGCACACCCAGATGATGCACAGTGATCCCGTGATCGTCGGCAAATGCAATCATGGCATCACTTGGATCTTCAACCGCCAGCCAAATAATGGTACGCAACTTGAGCTCACGAAGGAACGGAAAATTGATGGGTGCTGGCTGACCACAGCGAAAGAAGTGGGTTTCGACAGGGGCAAAATTGATGGGAGGAACGACACGAGCAGCTGCAGTTCGCTGAGGATACTGCGTTACAGTTGCTTCCGTGCTAGCCATCGGTATGGTCGGCTCTGATGCCATTTAGTGAGGTCGAGATCTATGGACGATTTCGGATGACGGTGATGATGGACGATGAAGGGACGGAGAGTTTTGTTTAGGTATGGAAAAAAATATGGTTGGTGCACGTGACTAGAGGCCACAGAAGTATCTTAATTTATTTTTGAGCCCTCACCTCTCCTTGATGATCTTTTCACCTTCACGTTTATAATCCAAAGGAAACAAGAAGTCAGACACAGTTCAAGTATTGTGTTTTGTATTAAAAGAGACCAAGGAATTCAATCGATTAAAAATGGTCAAAAAGTCCGAAGCTATCCGACACAAGGCAGCTGCCTCTTCCACGTCAAACCCTTCCAGCGTCACCGCTTCCAATGAAAGCTTCGTTTCTGTCTGCAACAAGCTATGGACAAATTACAACACAACAGCTCCAAAGAGGATCAAGCTGATTGATTCTTTCATGACTTTTTTGGTTCTTTCAGGAGTCTTCCAGTTTGCTTTTGTTTTGGTCTTTGGAACTTTTGTAAGTTAACAATGAGCCACGTCTAAAGAGATTATGTTCATAATGACGAAGACAATGACGGTTATAATATGACATGATGTTTTCATGCTGCTAACTCATATTCTAGCCATTTAATGCGTTTTTGGGCGGCTTTGGTGCTACCATTGGACAGTTTGTTTTACTAGCAGCTTTACGGATGCAAGTCACACCCAATAACTATGGGCAATTCAAGTCGGTGTCGCCAGAGCGGTAAGCTTCCCTTTTAAAATTATGCTCTACTTTTTTTTTACTCTTCTAATACTTTTTAATTTTCATAGGGCCTTTGGAGACTTTGTGTTTGGCAGTTTAATGCTACACTTTGTGGTTTATCACTTCATCAACTAAGGGCCAAACCAGGCCCAAGGATTACATTAAGTAGATATAATAGTATACATGCGCTCAAATCATAAAAAAACACACACGAAGATATCAAATATTAAACGAAAAAGTCCAATGAACATAAAAAATAAAACATCATAACAAACCCTTCAAGAGTCTCCTAACAAATAACACAACAGGAGTTTCTTTCTCGCTTGGGTGAAAGTTTATCTTCATGAAACTGCTGAATGTCATCCAGAGAGTTGGTTGGTGAGTGTTTAGAGCTACCCATGGAGCTCGGTGAGCGAGTCTGCTCATACTGTGTAGGTACGTGTCGTAGTCCGCTACTGTTGAGACGCAAGGACTTTCGTCCACCGGCGCCATTGCTTTTGGTGCGGGCTGTACCAAATGGTGCGACACCCCCAAGACCAACCTCTGGGTCTTTATTGTAAATTCGGACCTGTCGTACCAGGTCATAGAATGCATCTTCTACATTCACTCGTTTTTTGGCAGAAGTCTCAATAAACTGACAGTTATTAAACTGGCGAGCCAAGGCCTGTCCTTCTTCCACTGAAATGACTCGTGAAGCTTCCATATCACTCTTGTTTCCTACAAGCACTACAGGAAAGCAGTCTTTATCCTTAACACGTAGAATTTGCTTATAGAACGATCCGATTTCTTCAAAGGAAGACCTGCTTGTAATGGAGTATACCAAAAGGAACCCCTCACCAGTTCTCATATATTGCTCACGCATGGCGCTGTATTCCTCCTGACCGGCTGTATCTAGGACATCCAGTAGTGCTGGCTCCTGGTCAATAACACATGGTTTTCTGTAGCTATCTTCAATTGTAGGATCGTATTCATCTACAAAGTGAGACTGAACCATCTGGATGGTCAATGCCGACTTGCCGACGCCACCTCCGCCGACCACGACTATTTTATATTCACGAACTACCTGGGCCTAAAACGAGAGAAATAACTTGTCAGTTGCTGATTTTCATATTCATCATATTCCATGTTCGGATATTGGAAATGCGTTTTTTGCGTTTCAAAAGAGAAAATAAAACAACCGAAACGGGCATTTAGGGACTTACCATAATTATGAAGGATAAAATGCGTGCCGTTTAGATACCAAAAAAAAAAAAAAAAAAATAGGGGATAGAACTGAATAGAAAATAAAATAAGGTGAATCAGAAAAACGTCTGCACTAATAATACTTCCCACTGTTGATGGAGGAGATTAGGTCTTATTTTAACGGTTGTTTAAGAGTTGTTGAAGATCCGTTCTAAGGTGGTTTGAAATAAATTTGAGACAGGGTTGAGCTGGGATCCCAGATGGAGATTCAGGTAAAAAATAATGATGATGATGATAATAATAATAATAATAAAAGTAGAGGTAAGAGAAGAAGGAAAAAAATAAAAAACTTTTGAGAAGAAAAAGGAAAAGAAGAAGAATTAAATATAAAGAAGAAAAAAGAAGAAGAAGAAGAAGGAAAAAAAAGAAGAAATCCGAATGTCAAATGGAATTTCTAAATAAGAAAAGAGAAAACTTTCGTAAAAATATAAAACTGTCAGTGCCAGGATACTCCTTCACGACCTTCCATGTCCTGGATCGTTTATATATCTCACATTCTATGAGCAGGATAAGCACTTCGGATCCACTGTTCACTCACAGGAATACGAAACCATATTTCCATCTCAGACTGAAACTCAAGATACCGTACGATGAGTTCAAGGGTCCTTTTCAGCAAAATCTCTGCCAAAAGATTCCAGGTCTGGAGGCCGTCCGTTCTAGTGATTATCGAATTGCCTGGCTTCCTATAGAGCCCTTCAGTCTTCCGTGGGCTTTGTTACCAGATTGAGGACGCCAATGAACATGATCATGATCAAATGGATCAAATCCAAAAAATACTTCAACTGTCATCCCATATACAGAGTACATGAACCCCCCACCAACGTCATGTATAAATCCTTGTTAGTATTTATGTCTTCAGCAGCAGCAGCGGATTTCACCCTCGCTAACGCTCATTTTAACCCTTTTACTCCTTAGACTCAATGTAAATCCTTCTGTTAGGAAACCTAATATTTTTCTGCACGCACACAAAACGTATTGCCGATCAGGGTAACTGTCATATATATCGGCAATCTATATGCCTATATTGGACTTTATAGCTATAGATAAACAGGACCTATCGATATACTTGTACCGTATGAATATATATATTACATATATGTTTTTATATGTATAAAAGTTTACTATAAACTAACTTAACAATAAAGAGACAACTAGTTAACGACAAGAACAAACCAAAAAAAAAAATATACAATAACCTACTCTGTTAACCATAATAAAACTTACGGCGCAGAATCTCCACGTGCACCGGATTCAAGCACTGCGTTTGATGCTGCTGGCCCTGCAACTCCGGCCTGTACTGCTATAGGGAGAGTGACTGGCACGGTGGTCGGAGCCTTCGTCTCTGTATCGGGTGCCGACTGAGCCGTTTGCTGCTCTTCCTCCTTCTTCTTCTTAGCACAGTCGTTGCAAAACCACTGGCCCACAGGAGGTTGGGAGAGCCCGATACATGGTAGATGGAACCATTCGATTTTGCAGTCTGGTCCATCGCATCCCACCATGGCGCCAAACGACACTTGTTGACAATAGCAGTATACCTGCTCCTCATTTTCATTGTTATCTTCTCCATCTCCTTCTTCTTCAGCCTCTTCTTCCTCCTCCTCTTCAACTTCGCTACCATTATGGTTTGTGGTTGTCCTCCGTCCAGTGCCTCGAGTTCCTCTCCCGTTTCGGACAGCTGCGGCTGCCGCCCGCGACGACCGTCCACTACCACTACTTTCGTTTCCAGGAGTAGGGGTTGATCCATTGCCTACAGCTGCGCGCTTTCTTGAGGCGGTGGTTCCAGCTCCGCTTCGACTTCGTTTATTACTGTCACCACTCTGGTCTTCTTCTACCCCTCCGTTGCCATTCTCGCCATAGTGCTCTTGCTTGGCAACAGTCCTGGATTCATGCGCTTGGTTCTGGGACTGCCCGTCTCCATTACTAGCATTTACTGTACTTGTGCCAGTATTATTGGGATATGAGGCTGTCACAGCGCCTATATGGGGGTTTCCTTGAGTAGTAGAACTAGTTGAGCTGCCCACCACTCCAACTGATGCTCCCCCGCCAGAAGTGGCATTACCTTTTCGTCGCTTAGTCGTACTTCCAGTTCCACCACTCGTAGAGTTAACACCGGAATTAGGTTGTGTCGATGTAGAACCCGAATTGGATTGCTTGGTAGATCCTCCAGCCGTACTTCCTCCGTTTCCACGAGTAGAACTTCCTCCAGTTCCACTTTTAGAATTACTGGATTTTTCAGCAGCGTCAGGTCGAGGTGTTCCTCGGCCACCACCTCTAGACTCTGTACCCCCACTATGTGACTTGCTATTTCCTGATTCACCTTGGGTAGCTGAGGCTTGTGCTGAACCTGCTGAAGACGCTGATGATGCCTGTGCTGCAGACGCTTTTGCTGCTGCGGCCGCAGCTGCTTTCTTCGCCGCCATTGCTTCGCGTCGAGACTCGCTCCGTGAGCTTTGTGCCATTTTGGCTTCTGCTGGGGTTATAATTGGGAGATAAGCTGGGTGTTCGGCAGGCCCGTACCTTATGCTATGGGGAATTTCATCCTGTCCAACAATCAATTCATTAAAATCATAGTCAAGACGGGCTACATGCCTGCCAATAGCATCGGCTGCAACTCCTGCTACATGCATTTTCTCTTCAAGACAAGGCATGAGTTCTCGAATAAGCTGTCGAATTTGGGCCAATACCTGTTCTCGCTCTTGGATGAGCATTAGTTCTGCAGGGTCGGCTGCTGTGGCGGGTTGCTCGTGGACCTTTGGTACAGGTAACGTAAACAGGTATTTAATAAGTCGCGACAATTCTGGCATTGTGACTATACACTTCGCATCAATCTCTCTTAGTAGGGTGAAATGACGGATGATTTCCATGGGCAAAGCCTCCAGTGCGTCAGCCATGTCATTTAATCCTGGATACAAGTTGGTGGCTTGTGTTTGCTGCTGTTTGGCGTTCCCATCAGTAGGGCCGTCATTATATTCAATTTGTTTTCCCATAATGCCGTTATAGTACGCGTTTTCGTCAGTTCTGTTGGCTTCTTCGCTGCCGTTCTCTGTATCAGGGTTGTCGTTATTACTATTCGAGTTGTTTTTACTTCTGCTCTTGGTTTGTTTATTTCGTGCCGCCAGTCTCTGTGACGGCTGTCGTGAAGGTAGTGAATCGGACACCGGCATTACCTGTATGAAAGACTAGAGAAGAAATGGGTATAATATACCTCTGAATGTAGTTTCGAATAAAGCAGATATGAGTTTTTTTTGTAATTGTTTATTTTTTTCGATGGTGGTTCATTATGTGAGAAGAAAATGCAGAACATGGTTTTTTTTTTGGCAATTTGTAGGATTAGGGTTGGCGTTCCTCTTTGGAAACCTCTGGTTTGAGCGGCTTTTGTTGAAGTATAAAAATATTAGAAATTATATGGTATGGAATACAAGGAGAGCAACCAGTGAGTCAAAATGCAGGTAGACAGAATAAACAAGTAAACATGATAAACAGCATAAACATAACACAATAAACAACACACAATAGACATAATGTAATATAAAATAAAATAGAATAAAATAAAATAGGGTATGAAAAACAGTGTTCATCAAACATATATGCCAAGCGGGTTTTGCTCACGTTCAAAAGTTACTAGAGGATCATCCTTAGGTTTGATTAAAGCGTCTCGCTCCTCCAGTGCACGCTCCATTTCCCCCAGGAACCGCAAAAACGTATTAGAACTACCTCGTTCCCGCACAATTATGATACTAGTCACTACATGCTCGCTTTTGTTGCCATTAATATACAGGGGTTTTCGATAGAAAGAGTAATAAGATGATCTCACGGTATGAGACTCAATCTCAATCCGGAATTTGGACGACCTTAGAGAAAGCACGTTACGAGACGAAACTTTGGCACGAATGGTAGATGTTGTAGGATCTTCCGATATGTTGGAAATTCCATACTGCTGCCACTCAGAAAGGATTAAGATAATCATACGTCTCAGCATTGCCACTGACAATGGAGAGTAATAACCTTTGGTTTCGGACCGCCCATTCAAAATCTTCATAAACCAATTCTGCTTAGAAAACGATACACCAGCTGGGATTCCTCCTGCTTCGGAATCCTCCGCAATAGAATGAGCATTAGAGTAGCGAGACTGCCGTGACTGCCAGGTAGAACCGGAGTTTACAGTATCTGCATTACTGGCACCACTGACGACTCGATTTTTACCCTCAGGAGTTATTTTGGAAACTGGGATAGCCTTCACTTTTGCCTCCACCTCTACAGGTGTTGGGGGAGCTGTTCGTTTGGGCACTAACGCGAACTTACGTAGCAAACTCTTACTTCTGCTGGTATTGCGAGAGAGCTCTGTATGCTTGGGGACTGTCTTATCATTATTTGCTGAAGTTATCATCCTTTCATTCAAAGATAATCGCTTATCAGCGGAGGTCTTTGGAGAATCAGAAAGACGCGGCTGGGCATAAACACGAGGTTTTTCAAGTATTGGAGCACTATGCCTATGATTTGGGACCTTGTTGGATGCTGAGGGATTTGGTGCAAAATCAAATTTGTTCCGATTCGATGGCATTTGCAGACTGGCTGTCATTGTAAATTTGGCATTGTATGCAAAAGGAGGCGAAGACTGAATGGTACTAGACCGAGATTTCCCAACGGGGCTTTGTGACTGGAAACTATCAGTTTTCAACAGTTCTGAGATTCTCAAGCGACTATTCTCGTTAGATGTAACGCGAAAGCTATTATCAAATTTGCTGGCACTTGCGGGTTTACGTGCAGATGGAGTTTCAGGTAAATGCAATGTTTTGTACAGGTCGCTAGAAGCATCGAAACTACTAGGGCTATTTCTGGTTCGTTTGGAAAAAATAAAGGGTGAATGACGGTCACTTTGACTTCGGTTTTGGGTGGGAGTTTCCATGAAAGCTTTCCGTGATTGTTTGGATCGGTTATAATCTGGGTCAAATAGATTCGTTTCTAAGCTTCGCTTCATGTGAAGGTCTAGCTCTTCTTCAACAGCATCAGCAAACCTATCTTCCTCAAAAATACGAGGTAATAGAAACCCAGGATTACCACTAGGCTCTATGGGCGAAGAGGCAAAAAGAATATCAGGACTTTCCAACAATGGAGAAGGCGGATCTTGGAATTGACTTGGTGTCTGGTATACTTCTGGTGTTTCAGACGCCAATGGTGATGTGTGGTAATTGTAGGATGCAGAAGAATCAAAGTTGAATGCTTGTTCAAGCATAGATGCAAATTCAAAAGAATTGTGAGTTTCAGCAGTTGCACTTTGGTTGGACAGCTCTGCTTCAACCATTTTAACTGCCTCTGACGGAAGAGGTGGAGGAGGACTAGAAGCCCTGGATCCATGCCCACTTCGAAAGGAACTCACCGAGCGGTTGCGTAGCCTAACAGAACTTGCTGAATGAGACCTGGATTTTGATAAGCTCCCTCGCGACGCAGAACTTCGGGATTTATTACGAACGTATAGAATTTGTGAATGACTTCTGCTTCTACTTCTGCTTCTCGAACGAATTCGGCTTCTAGACCGGCTTCGTGAGGCTTTAGACGTGCCAGAAGTAGTACGCCTATGTCGACTCAAATATGCTGGATTTTTGGTATTATTTAGTGGTGTGCGACACCTGCTGCCACTTGCTAGTGACTGCATGGATGATTTTCGATTAGGGGAAGGCTCATTCTCGTCAATATGATCGTGTCTATACTTCATTAACAAGCAATAAAATGTTTTCTCAGAATTCGCTTCTTTGGAAAGTAATTTTTCAATAACGGACTCTTTTGAAGCTCCATGCCAGAGGGTTTGCAGGTTTTTGAGAATTTCTATGTCGACATCCTCAGCACTGTTAACAGGTCTAGATACGAAATCAGTGCTAACAGGACTGGGTACCTTAAAATTATTGCGCTTGGCAGGGTACTTGTGTAAAAGAGGATGCTTGAGAATTTCAGCCATAGTAATTCGTGATGCAGGGTCTACTCGGAGCATTTTCCAGATGAGATCCTTAGCTAGGGGGGAGAGATTGGCAGGCATGTGAAACTTGCCATCTTGTACTTTCAAAAGCAGTTTACGAATGTTGTCGTCATCAAATGGAAGATGCCCAGTGAGAAGAGCAAAAAGAATGATACCACATGACCAAATATCAGACGGAGCTCCGTGATAGTTTTTTCCTGCAACAATTTCAGGTGAGGCATAATGAGGGGACCCACAAGATGTTTCGAGCATTTTTTCTGAAGTTTCAAGAGCAGCCATGCCAAAGTCTGCAATTTTTATATTGCGATGCTTGTCCAAAAGTAAATTTTCAGGTTTAAGGTCCCTGTGACAGATGTTGAATCGATGACAATAGTCGACACCGTATATGATTTGACGAAAGTAATTTACGGCCTCTCTTTCTTCCAGCTTACCTTTTTTAATCAGATAATCAAAAAGCTCACCACCTTCGATATATTCAAGTACAAGATATCTAGAACGTTAGTACATGTGTTAAAAATCAAAAGACAAAAATATTCCTTACAATTCGCCTTTGTTTTCCCAAACATCGTATAGGGCCATAACATTTGGGTGCTCAATAAGCTTCATAATGATGACCTCTCGTTCTATTCCATAGGGGGCCTTATCGAGTTTGTCTGAGTCGGTACAGACAGCACTTTTGGGGACAATTTTAACAGCAGCCAGTCGGCCAGTAACAGTATGTTTTGCAAGACGAACTCTGCCCGAGGAGCCTCGCCCAAGGGTTCTGCCTAATCTCCAAGGCCCTACATGAGTCTTTGTTCGTTTTGAAGCAGAGGATGATGATGTTTGTGACAGGCGTTTGTCGTCTGAAGAGGCCAATGAGTTTCGGTTCGAACTATCTTCCAGCATGTCAGTCGATTTGATTGCGGGAGAAGGAGTTGTTGGAATGTTTACCGTTGGCGCCACCTTAGAAGGCGTATTTTCAGCCATGATATAGTTTAGAAATGAAAGGATAAGAAGGAAGAAAAGAAAAAGAGGGAGAAATGTTTATTATTTCATAGGGAGCTGCAGGTGTCGGAGAGGCAACGGGTGTTGATGACCTGTATTGTGAATTCTAGGCGGAATGATAGGCAGCAGCAATAATATACGGGGTATTATGATGCTAACAATTAGCAATGTGTTCTAAAAAAGACAAAAGGTTAGATCCGACGTTAACCAAACAACTTAAACCAGACGAATAAAAATCATTAAAAAATAGTAAAAACCTACAGATAACCCCAGTGCAATTGAATCGTCTCAAAGTATGAGAATAAGAGAAAGACTGTATATGAAGTTAAGAATGACGAAAATGCTTGAATTTTAACGCAGCAATAGAGTGTTGAGAGGATGGGAAAAGTCGTGAAAAGAAGGAAAAAAAAAAATAAACAATTATTTATACTGATCACGTGATTAGGTTGACAAAACCATGCCAAATGATTGATAAAATAATAAGCAAGCTAAGTAGCAGGACAAGTGACAAAACAATGGGTGTGAAATTGTCTAGGGCATCAGGAAAAATGGACCAGGTGGGGTTAGCCTAGGTATGTAACCTTTCAAGTAACTTATAAGCTTGCTTGACCTGATACCTTCAAACAACTTGAGTTTCTGAAAATAGTTGAAATGCTAAACTTTTGCTCAAATGGTCCCACAAGCTGTTTACAAGCATTCCACAGCAAAACCAGGAAGTTTAGCTGAGATAATATAGTTAATTCTATGTATGCATTGAAACATACTAGTCACAGGCTACTGGGAACATAACAGGATTTCAAAACAGCCAATGGGACAATTGGACATATCAAGCTTCGCTTAACGATTTATCCACAGTGAAGCACTAACACAAATGCCAATGCTGGCTATCAATTAGAGAGTAATTTTAGCACACCGTCGGCTAGTGCCGTAAGTGGATTCATCTAATGTAAAATGAGGGACCAGTCCCGTACTTTAAAAGCTTCCAAAAAAAATTCATTTGGGACATGATCATAGCATCACACGTGTAATTTTGTAGGATGATGATAAAATCAAAATCGCTTCCAGGGCTTCAATTACCAAAAACACTTCTTAATGATCTCTTCTGGTCAGCCTAAGACCCTATCTGCTTCAAAAAGACCGAAACAGGTCGATATGACCAAAGTGGTTTTGTCCTAACTGATACGTCACTTAGCTTACCTAAGCCATCCACCTCCTTCATCTTCCACCCTTTAGACTGGAAACACTCTCAAAGTCTCCTTCTTCTCCCTTCATTAAATTTCATTTTTTCTTTCACTTCGTTCATTATCCACTCTTTCCTCCCCTAGATCCATCCACTATGGCATCCAACCCTCCTTCCACTGGTAGTCATAGACGCACCCCGTCTACTACTTCAACCATCAAGCCTGGTCTGCTAACAGTCTCTGTGGCCCAAGCAACAGGATTGTCATTGCCTCCAGGCTTTCAGGCTAACCCTCTTATCCAATCATACCTTTCTCGGATGTCTCCGTCTAAAAGCTCACTCTCTAGAGGCGTTGGATTGTCCTCTTCTGCTGCAAATTCTTCTGTTGGTGGTCCTGGTTCGATTGCGCGCAACGGTAACGGAGTAGATTCATCAGCCTCTAACATCGCAGCGCTAAATCGTCGTCGTATGCCCGTATTTTTGGTCATTGAGTTTGACAAAACCCAGATCGTTTTGGAAGCCACAGGTGGGCCTCTGGAGTCTCCTGTTTGGAACACACTCTCTAACTTTGATGTCTCCAGAGTTGAGACATTGAGCCTTCAGATTTATACTCGCATTCCTATTGTTAATCAGACGTCTTCCTCAACATCTTCTTCTGTTCCTGCCTCTGCATCTCCCTCATCATCTTCTACTTCTCATCCTTCTGAATTTTCTAGTGGCAATGCCGCCCATCGTCGCTATGAAGAAATTTTTCTGGGTGCATGCAAAATTTCTGTAGATCCCTCAAAGGTGTCTGCTGGATCTGCCACTCTATTTAACGGCTTGATCCCTCTTTCAGGGGGCTCAGGAAAGCTCGACATCCGTATTGACTACCAACCTAATAAGAATAAGCCGCTGACTATTGACGACTTTGAGCTTTTGACGGTTGTTGGAAAGGGCTCCTTTGGAAAAGTTATGCAAGTGCGCAAGCGCGATACCGAACAAATCTATGCCCTCAAAACCATTCGCAAGGCTCATATCGTTTCTCGCTCAGAGGTAAACCATACTCTTGCTGAGCGTACTGTGCTGGCACAGATCGATAATCCATTTATTGTACCCCTGAAATTTAGCTTCCAGTCCCCTGAAAAGCTCTACTTTGTTTTAGCTTTTATCAACGGTGGAGAGCTTTTCCATCATCTACAGCGCGAAGGCAAGTTTGATCTAAATAGATCCCGTTTTTATACAGCTGAACTCCTATGTGCTCTGGAATGCCTACATGAGCATGACGTCATTTACCGAGATCTCAAGCCAGAGAATATTTTGCTGGACTACACAGGTCACATTGCCCTGTGTGACTTTGGATTGTGTAAGCTCAACATGGCTGGCCAGGAGCGAACCAACACCTTTTGTGGAACTCCAGAGTACCTTGCACCAGAACTTCTGCTAGCACAGGGATACACAAAGGTTGTAGACTGGTGGACACTTGGCGTTCTATTTTATGAGATGCTGACCGGACTTCCCCCATTCTATGATGAAAATACTAATGACATGTACCGTAAAATCCTGCAAGAGCCTTTGAGGTTCCCTGATGACATGGACCGTGAAGCCCGTTCTTTGCTCATTGGATTATTGGATCGTGATCCTCTCAAGCGTTTGGGTGTTAATGGAGCGGCTGAAATCAAGGCACATCCATTTTTTGCTCAGATCGACTGGCGTCGTCTCATGGCAAAGAAGTATGCCGCTCCCTTTAAGCCTGCTGTTGAAAGTGCTGCCGATACTAGCAACTTTGATCAAGAGTTTACTAGCGAGGTTCCTGCTGACTCTGTTGTAGATGACTATCTCTCAGAGAGCGTACAGCAACAGTTTGGTGGATGGACATATTCTGGCGACTCAAAGTTGGCTTCTACTGGTAGGTGGTAGAAAGATGGAAAGAGCATTAAATCAGTATTATTTTTTTTTTTTTTGCTGTAATTTAATAAATTGGATTTATTTTGTGATAACCATGACATGGACCTCGTGGGACTTGTGATGAGTATGATGATATCTTGGGGCTTTCCAACTGAACTTTATCCTCATCAATTCTCAATGAGTGAAATAGTATATAAGAGTGTTAAGAACATAATAGTACAACTAACTGGAATATATATAGAGGATTAAACAAGAATATATTGACTCAGTTCACGTTAAGTCTGAGGTGAGTGGCGACGATGCAAATTCTGACTCCTCAGAATTTGGCGAGGACTCCAAACAGTTAAAAAAAGAGTACCATAAGTTTATGCTAGAGGAGTCTGCAAACTATAGCTATGAGAAGGGGCCTGAGGATGAAGTTAAGAAAAAAAGAAAAAGGTTCAATGAATCTGCAGATAGGAGTGTGTCAAAGGCCAAAGTGCGAAAGAACCATAAACACCAAAGTATGAGCAAAAAAGAATTGGAACTTAAGGATTATTCTCGAGAGGGAAGCGTGATATCAAAAAAGAGAGATTGGCTTTCTTCTAACACATATGGTGAAGGACAAGAGGAAGAAGAAGCAGAAGAAGAAGAGGAAGGAATACAGCTTAAACACGAAGATCCCTCAAATACCCTAAGATTACCTCCAGAAGCAACCCTGGATGGTATGTACTCTCCTATCCTTTATGTATTAAAGGTACTAATGGGTAGACTCTCCGAATGCTTTTTCAGCACTCATGACCAACTTTAAAACCAAGTACAGAGCCAATTCGACTCTGACTAAATATCCTAGTTCGGAGGAAGATTACTATTCTTACTACTTTGCAGACCCTTCTACGAGATCAGATACAACTCGTGTACAAAATCATGAATCTGACGAAGAATGGAATAAGACTGGATCCAAATATTCCAAAATGACTCCAGAGGAATGGGAACAAGCTGGAGAAGAGCTGTCAGAAAGAGCAGCCAAATTTATATTGAAATTGGTAAATTTCCGAAGGTTAGCTTTTTCCTTTTTTTCATTTCTAATCTAAACTTCATCAACTAACAGGGTATAGAAGCAAAGCAGAGAAGATCAGAACCCTCGACGCTCAGTTAAATAAAAAAGCAAAGGAGTTGGAAGATCGAGACACTGCACTCAAAGCTAATCTAACAAAATTCAAGGCCAAGGCTTCTGACATAGTAAGTGATCTAGATTTAACAAAGTAACAAATTTGTTTACGAGAACATAGAAAATATCGGCAAGTTTCCTTTATACATTTCTTTGGTGTGTATAATACATAAAAACAAACTTAATAAAAAAAATAACAAGAGAAAAAACTCATCCTAAGGGCCCATAATCAGATTTTGTTTGAATTGTGTGTGTCGCTCAAAAATTGTATTATAAGCTTAGTTTCTCTTGCGGAATCGTCGCTCCTGGGTCTGGGAAGAGACATGTGTGACGTTCAAAGGAAGCTTGGAGAAACCAAGTCCCTTAAGAAGCTCAGCGGTGTCCTTGTCGACATCCAAAGCACCATCAGTGTTGGAAAGATCAAGAGCAGAGACCTCAGGAACGTACTGATCACGTCTCTCACGCTCCTCCTCCTGAAGCTTGAAAGAAATACCACGAACGGGTCCCTTCTGAATACGCTTCATGAGATGTGTGGTGTATCCGGCAATCTTGTTGCGAAGACGCTTAGAGGGAATGTAGGCAATCTCGTCAGCAAGACGCTTGTTGGTCTCAAAGTCGAGAGTGAGCTTGGGGTAGTAACCCTCAATCATCTGCTTAGCAGCACGCTTGACTGTCTTAGTTCTAACGCGACCCATTTTGGCGATATATGTGTGGTTGTTGGATGTTCGTTAGTTGTCGATGGAACAGGATTCGAGAAAAAAGAGAGGAATTTTCAAAAAAAAAAAAAAAAAAAAGAAAAAAAAAGAAAAGGAAAAAGGTGTGTCAACCTGAGTTCATAGTGGGTTAGGGGCAAAATCATCATAGTAAGTGAAGGTTGAAAAATTAAGAGTGAAAAAGAATAAAATCATTTTTGTCTGAAACAGGAAATATTGTGACTGCTATTAATTACTAATGATGATATAATAAATCATTAGTCAGACAGAATTTATTTGTCATCGTTGTTTAATTTTAGAATTGGTTGTCTGAGCAACCCACGACAAAGAGTGCTCGAGTTCATATGTTGCAATACCACCACAGAAGGACAAAAAAAACCAAGGGGCAACTTCGTCAAGCTTCCATCCATCATTAATCCATCATCGTCATCAATATCAATCCATCGTATTTTTTTATGAATACTTGTAAATCTATCTTCCAACTTTGATTTATTATCTAATAGAAGTCTTTTAGACCACTATTTTTAAAAGTACTCTTGAGTCACCCTTGGAAAGGCTGAGAAGCCCTTTGAATATCAACCCTTACCACGATGACGGCGAGTAAGAAGAAGAAAACCACAACTACGGCTACAGCTACAGTTAACCCATTGAAACTGACAGGTGAACCTGGAGCCAAGTAAGTAGACAATTGTGCCTTGAGACTTGGGATCTGTGACTTAACACTTTATTTATTAATATAGGTTTCATTGTGATATTTGTACTCGAGATTGCACAAATTTAGTCCGAATCAAATGTGCAGAATGCCCAGATTATGATTTATGCATTCAATGCTTTTCCCAGGGCAAGTCGTCAGGAACGCACGAGCCATGGCACGATTATATGATAGCGGAGCAACATGCTTACCCCGTATTTGAAGAAGACTGGGGAGCTGACGAAGAACTGCTCCTCATTGAAGGCATGAAGACTTATGGAGTTGGAAACTGGCAAGACCTTGCTGATCATATTGGAGGACGGAGTAAAGAGGAAGTTGAACAGCATTATAAGCGGATTTACCTTGAATCCGAGACCTACCCAGTGCCCAATTTGAAGCGCCGATTTACAATTGATCCCAGTGAATTTGCTAAGCGGCGGCGAATTAGAATTGAAGAAAGAAGGGCACGGACAACTAAAATACCAGCTCCTGCACAAAAACCAAACGCTTCTGTACCATCTTGCCATGAAGTCCAGGGTTACATGCCTGGCCGTCTAGAGTTTGAAGCAGAGTATGAGAATGAGGCCGAGACGACTATCAAAGATATGGTCTTTGAACCGGAAGATACTGAGGCTGAGGTGGAATTAAAGCTAGCCATTTTGAACATTTATAATTCAAGATTGACAAGTCGTGCTGAGCGGAAACGGGTTATGCTTGAGCACAAACTTCTTGAGTATCGTCGAAACGTGGCCATTGAAAAGAAACGATCTAAGGAGGAGCGAGATGTGTTAAGCAAGGTGAAAGCATTTGCTCGATTGTTGACGCCGCAAGACTATCAACAGTTTGTGGCTAATATTATGACTGAACTTCAATGCCGGCGAAGAATTGCGGAGCTGCAGGAATATCGTCGTAATGGACTGCGTACACTTGCAATGGCTTCAAAATATGAGACTGACAAAGCTGTTCGATCTAGTAAGATGGGACATGCCGTTAATTCTAACAATACGATTTCTGGGGCCCGACATTCAATGACCTCGTCAAGATATTCGTTAGACCCAGTAACTCCTCTACGAGAAAGTCGGGTGCTTCTTGCGGGCAGCTTACATCCTTTAAATCACAGCACAGTTAGTACTGCCCAATATTTGACCCATGATACTATTGCAGAAGAAGCACCCGCTAATGATACCACGACCAATAACAACACCAATAATGCTAATGATACTAATACGACCAATAATAACAATCTTGCAATTACTCCCAGCCTCAATATCAATGCTATAAATACCAACACTCTGACGCCCAAGACTGCCACGCGGTTGGCCGAACTTGACAAACGAATATTCCGCAAACCAGTTGCAAATCCGCTCGACATTTCAAGATCTGCAGATGTAGAATTACTTTCTCCGGAAGAACAAGTATTATGCTCGCAATTAAGGATTTTACCAAAGCCCTACTTGGCTATTAAAGAAACCTTGTTTAGGGAGCTGATTAGATCAGGAGGTGTTTTGAAAAAACGAACAGCTAGAGAATTAATCAAGATTGATGTGAACAAAACAGCACGTATCTATGAGTTTTTTCAGGCACAGAGATGGATTGCCTGAAAGAGTTCGAGAGGTCAAGAGGTTAAGAAGGTGACAGGAGGGAAATTTTTTATTAATGATTACAATAAGTAAAAGAAAAAAAAAGATAATAATAAATAATTTTAGAAAAAAGAAGGATTACTTATTATTTAAAATGTCGTTTAATATTAATTGTCCAATGCTTAATCTTTTTTCGTTAGTGGTGTATTAAAAGAAAGCGAAAGGAATGCCATACAGACGTTCATCTGTGCTATTATTAGAGCTTGTAGACGCTCTTGAACGGTCTCTAGTGGAAGCCACACTTGGACGTCGAGGTAGATGGTTTTCTCGATTATAAGAGTGTAGAGGTTCATCAAGACTTGGAGGAGAGCATGCCAGAGAGAGCATGCCAAAAATATTGAGTGTCCTACTTTGACGATCGAACGGAGAGTCCTTGGACATGAGTTTGAGTTTTATCAGGTATTGTCGAAGGGCCTCTTCACTTTCACCGTATGTTGGTAGTTTTTCATCTTCAGCGTTCCAATCAGCCAGATCGAGTGCTGCGCACGTAGCACACACTGGTCGCTGACCTCGAGAGCAACACGCGTTTTTCGTTGGAGTGACATATTTCGGTGGAAGAGATTGACGGACCATTTGTTCAAATCGAATATTAGCAACTAGTTTTAAAAAATGCTGTGCTCTTATCTCAGTTCTAAACTGTAGGGTAGTAATGTAGGGTCCATCGTAGCACACAAAAAACCAGGTGCCTTGATCACTTTCAACCACTTTCATAGTATCAATTGACGAAATGAAGACTTCGAATTCAAGCTCATGAATAGGTGGGGCATCAGGGCTTGTGGGCTTATATTTTTTTGGATTAGGAACGAATAATAGTCTTTCACTGGTCACATAAACAGTACCTTTTACTCGTGATCGGGTTAGATACTCATGGTCCGTTTCCCTTGTCACTTTATTTCCTGGTAAACAGCCATTATTGTCATTATTGACATTACTCTGGTTTAGAATCGTGGCATTGTCATTTTGAGAGATATTGGAGGGCTTATATCCGATATAGCCAGAGGGAAGTATGTGGGGTACCACCCGATTTGGTTCTTCTTCTCCCGTTTTGCTGGGGGAAGCCCTAACAGCCAATCTGAGCTCACTTGCGCATTTCATGGAGAGTTTGTTAGGAAACCTTTGGAGTAGGACTTCATTTGGATGCAAAATAGGGGTTATTTCAAACTTCAAGTCTGCATGTTGTGTTGAAGTTAAGTCATAAATGGGTATAAGAGGGCTATTGTTATTGTTGATATAAGGATTGTTGTTATCATTGCTGTTGTTTAGAGCGAACGGTAGATATTGGTAGGTCAAAGGTAAATTAGGTTTACATGACTTTGATTGTAGACAATTCTGTGAGATGGTGAATGATGGAGATGATGTGGGTTCTGAAGGTGTATTTTGTTCTTTGGAATGTTGATTATTATTATTGGTATTGGCATTGTTATTATCATGTCGTGGTCCATTTGAGGAGGAGGTCGGGTCATCTTCGCTGGGCTTTATGACTGCTATCCTGCTTCTATTTGGAAAGGACCAGCGAGCGCCAAAGAAGGAGAGCATAGCGAGAGTGGAGCAGGGTCTTAAAATGAATGTTGAGTATGGGTAATGAATAGTTAGAATTTGAAGAGAAAAAAAAAAGAAGAGAGAAGAAGAGGAAGAGAGAGGGAAGGAGAGAGAGGAACAATGAGAAGAAAATAGGAGGAATAAAGTTTGAATTAAACGTCGACTTATACAACTTTGTCAGTTTATAATTTTTATTTTATTTTTATTTTTATTTTTATATTTAAAATTTATTATTTGATTATTTATTTTCATTATTTTTCTTGTTTACTCGTAGAATTCTAAAACTCCGAGTTCTGGGTATCGGAATTTAGGTGGATTAGGTCCACTGCTGGTGTCGTCATTGTTCATTCTTTTGAGAGTAAAAACTTGGACTATTTTAAATAATAAAAATGATAAAATAATAAAAATAATGAAAATATCATGAAAATAAAAATAAAAGTATTTTGCAACTTTGTGAATTCTTTATCTCCAATTATCAACATTTTAATTACCGTTAAATCCAAAGACTGTGGTTCAGCTAGAGCCTCTACTTGCCTCTAATTGAGCCTACTTGAGCTTACTTTAAACCTACGTGATATGCCAGAACAAAAATAAAAACAAAAATAAACTTCATGTACCTCTTAGACTCACACAACAACAACATAAACATTCAGGAATTTACCATTCATTTTAGGAATCTCGAACCATCTATAAAGTGTTCCATAGTTTTGAATACTTCAAATTACATGCTCTTTAGACCTTCAAGATTATACGTATGGTTGCTGTAGTTGTTGTGGTGGTACGCATTCATTATGGTACCTAATTTAGTAGGCTAGACATATCTATCTGACTGAAGACCAAATTATCTCAATAGGGGATGAAGAAGGAAATCAAATAGATAAGAAATAACAAATAAATAAAAAACATTAAGGAATTACATGCCAATGATAGCCTTCAAATTTAAAAGAGAGAGGTTTGAGTATTATTAGGACTATGAGGTCTTGGAACTATTCGAAATGAGTTATCCAAGAAGAGTTATCCGTTTACCCTATATTTACATCAATATATACTTGGCAAAGCTTTCTTCACATTACTCAAATGCTCTAAAGGTAAGACTGAAATTTGTTCAAGACTTGACGATATAACAAGGCAAAGGCCAAGTCAAGCCTCAAGCCAAGAACTAGTCAAGTCAAGCCCAAGGACTGAGCCAAGGACTGAGCCAAGGACTGAGCCAAGGACAACTCAAAAGTCAAGACTATGTTTATCTGATTTCAAGGCACATTCCTAAGTATTATTAACAGAATTTGTAGACCTAAATAAAAGTAATCAAGAGTTGGAGTGACTGCTATTGTTCCTCGGCATTATCAAGGAACTAAGCTCATTCATGCTTTGACTCAAAGATAAAAATGTTTCACAAAGTGAACTGTTCCTCCAAACAGCTCTTAGAAAGGCCGATGAATTATCCCTTCATCTTTTTATTTCTATTTTAATGTTTTATTTTAGGAACATACAGTTCAAGGCTTATCAAGTAGTGCTGGGAAACTGAGTGAACCAAGTTGACTTATGAAAGGCTAACAAACTAGTTTCAAACAGATTAAAATCAAGCTACCAAAATAACACTCTCTTGTTTCGCAAAGATTCTATCCTTTTAGGGATATTAATCTGGACAAACTATTATGAAAATTTGCCTACTTATTCCATCCAACAATCAAATAAAGTCTCATAGATTTGATAGCTTCCTAACATTATGTATAACCACTCAAAATTTTATTAAAGCCGAAATAACATCCACAAAATGTCATATGATACTTTCAAATTCCAGCATGTATTCACAAAAAAATATCCATTAATCGAGTATATCAAACTCGAATGCTTTCTCAAAGAACTAAATTACATTCACTTTTCAGAGAAAACACTGCTGGATGGGAGTTATATTTATCGTACTCACCATAGTGTACAACGATTCCTAGAGCTTTGACGTTTTTTTTTTTCTTTCTTTTCAACGTTTATCGCAATTGATATTTTAATAGATCCTTTTAGAGGTCATTGTGGGATCCATAACGGTAATTGATTCCAGCGTTGTGAATACATGGTTTTGAAAGTCCACGATATGAATATCATTGTAAGTCCATGTAAATGGTAATTTGAAAACTAAATCACAAACGCCTTCATTAACATCTTCTTTGTATTCAAAAGCCTTCATATTCTTCCTCTAGAACTCCATCTTTTGAAAAAAAGTACGAGCATCCAATTACGTTCACAGGTAACTGAAATTCTAGTGATGATCGGGTTTGCCCAGAACAACTGAAGGTGAAGAGTGGTATTATCATGATATCTCATTCTCCAAAGCTCAGGCCCATTTTTCCAACAGAATTATCTTCCTGAGATAATTCTTTCAGATTCATCCAAGTGATATCACAACCTGCATGCAAACTGGACAATGATTATGGTTCATGTCTACCCAGCTCGCAAAACAACCTTCGTGACAAACATGGTTGCAAGCGAGAACCCTAATAAACGCATCTTTGCTTGTTGGATACTGAGAGGAAATAGACTTGGAGCAAATATAACATGTATCTACGGTGGGCTGGGGAGGTATCTGATCTAAAGTTCCTGGAGGTGGTGGAAGGCTAGGAGGAGGAAATTGAGGAGTTTGAAACGGTTCTACCTGAGTATGTTCTGAGGAATGCTGTAGTAGATTGATACGACTTTCATGAGAATTATTCGGGTTCGAGGAAGAATAAAATTCGGGATATGGGGTGCCAGGTTCAGTCATAACACTGAGGCTATGTGAAGAAGAATACCCGTTAGGCCCCGTGGTTGGGTATGGTCGAGCTTGGTATGGAGGTAACTCCCATCCTTGTTCTGAAATATCACCAGATACATGACTATGCCAAGTCAATGGTGAAAGGTGCTGTTGTTGTAGTCCTTGAGACTGGCTATGTGGCGCTAAAGGCGACAAAGCCCCGTCGTATCCATAATCAGGTGGGATATTTCCATTCGACTGGTAGTTAGCGTCATTAATATCTGTGTCTTGAATAGATTGATCACTGAATAGGGTAGTCCAAAGGTCAGTCCAGAAATAAAATGATTGATACCAAGAGAATTGAGAAAAAAAAAATAATTTAAATTTAATTAAAATAAGCAAAGACATACCTTGGCTTGGATCTATGAGGCCTGTAGTTAGGCAGTTGAATAGAAATTAAAATGATAGCAACAAGTAGAAGCCCAAGTACAACTCCAATAATCGCATACACCGACATGGCTTCCCAAGTATTTTGATAGGATTATTTGAGGAAAAAAAAATAATTTAAGATTTCATTTTGGAATAACCCAAGGAAATACTTGTATATTTAATATATTTACGAAGAAATAAATATTAAAAATAAAAGAATATTATAAAATGATTATAATGATGACCTTATAGATGCACTAAGAGGAGGCCTGACCCTTAGACCAATCTTTACTAGTACGTTAAATCGTATAGAAACAGAAGGAGAAGAACCAATATTGGGAAGCAGTTTCAATGGATATTTATAAAAAAAAACCTCTCAAGAAAGAAAACAGAATAATTATTAGGCTGCTTTCAGGTTTATCTTTTTAGGTTTTCCGGCCCTTGGTGCTTGCAGAGATTACAATCTCAGCCTCAAGAGTATCAAAGAACAAACAAGAGCATTAAGCAACAAAAGCCAAGTTCAGTAGGGTGCGCGGTGCACGAGACCAGATGTATCAAAAGCTGCTCTTTAATAGGATAGGTAAACATATCTATATATATTCGTATAGTACCGACTCGTTTAAAAACATGCTTACTAGTGCAATTCGAGGTTTTTTATCACGCTCGCTCTATCCAGGAAGGCGCCCAATACTCTGTCTCAAGGCTATGCTCATCTACCCAAAGAACTCCCGCACGTACCATATCGTCTAATACTGTTGACGACCGCACTGGCTCCCAATTCAAATTATCTCGCAATATTGAGACACTGACATAGCCCAACGCATCGCAAGCTGCCAGCACTGCCGACTGATCAGACGAAAGTTCAGAAGGGACTGATCGAATATATTGTGTACCAGCCACCTGAACCAAATCAAATCCATTTCCTAGAACCTTCAGTGACTTGACAGCCCGTTCAATATCGTCATCACTAACATCAACGGGGGGTGAACTGTTCGCCAACCGTCGCTTAACCTCGTCAACTGCAATCAACCCACCATTTGTATCCCTAGTTATCCGACTCAATTCAATAACTTTGACTGCAAGTTCAAAATAAAAATCGTTAACATCCTTGCCCAACAGGTTGGCCCACAACGACCCTCCTTTTTTATTGTTGCCTCCAGGTCTACTACTTGCCAGCGGGTCCACCCCAATATTAGCGCACATTTGTGCAAACTGAGTACGAAATGAAGGATTGGTTCGGATCTCTTGTGCATGTTCGACTGCAAAATATGCTAACGTAGAACGAAAGACTTCGAGCTGGGTGGAGAGTTCTTTAGATTGACGTTGAATTAAAGAGGTACTGAGATCTGAATATTGCTGAGCTGACCGTTCCCGGTTCTCAAAGGCTGCAATTCCGACCTTCCTCATTGCTTCATTTAATATAGTATTATTGTTATTTTTTTAAACAGGCTGCTTAGGAGGGACGCTCACACTAGATAATGATGAAATCAATAAAAAGAGTCGGCTCTGCGTCCGTTATAATGAACCTAACCCATATTCCACGTGACGATGCGGCTGACATTTTGGTCTAGACCAAATTGCCCAAGAATCTTAATGTGAGCAGCGTACAAGGTAAGTATAAATAAATCTATACGAAATAGTTATATTTATAGGTATAAATATTTATTATATAGAATAAAATGAAAAAAGATGAAAAATAACGGGATTTTGTAACCAGGTTTTATTAATGGTAACTCCAAACTTTCGTTTTTATGTTTCTTCTTTCTTTCTTCTATATGCGTTGTTTCTCTCACAATCAAGGGGCCTTTCTCTTTTTCCGCAAATTGAAACATATTTAATATTAGACCTCTTTTAAGTTGTTGTACACTTACTGAAAATTGGAATTTGGCATTTCGGCCTTTTCATATTTTGTATGTGTGACTAAGAGAAAAACCTGAGAGCAGAAAGGATTTTTAATCTAGTTCTGCATAGATTTAAAAAAAACTTACTCTTACCCCTTCAGATTTGATTGAAATAACTTTGAAGACTCTCCGTTTTGATGATGCCGTTAAGTTGATTACCTAGTCTAATTGTAAAAGGTTTGGGCTATTATTTTACAGTGATTATAGCTGGAATGTGCATTGGATTTTTACAAAATCTGTTAGCTGAAACGAGACTCTGGCCTTTTAGAATACGTATTAGAAATAATCATTTTACTATTTTCTTGCATCTATATTTCTAATATTTTTCTAAGTGAATTATAATGGCTAAGCATTTAATTTAAGGTCTGAGAGTAGAATTCAATTATGTAAACCCAAAGTCTTGAAAAGCACACACCGTAACTAGAAGTCACTTACAATTTGAACTGTGATTGTAATACAATTGTGAAATTTGAAATGAAAGAATAGCCCAAAACTTCAATTTGAAAACAACAATAGCAAAGCAATTTAAAATTTCCTTCTCAAGAGAAATCAGGAATGGTTTTCCTTCTTGCATACTGCGAAACAGAAAATACAGCGATGCGGAAAGACACATCTAGGTATACATGTAAGATGTAAAGATGCAAGTGCATTATATGAGTATATAAAAACAGTTCTAGTTTAATAAAAGAAAAAAAAAGACTCCAAATTCTAGATTCTGGAATCCTGCCACTTTATCTTTTTAGAAGTACAAAACTTTAAATATTTATCCCATTATATTTTCCCTCTAAAACACAGATGGTTGATGTTTCCATCGCATTAAGACTTCGACAAGACACAAAAAACATTACAAGAATAGGAGAACAATAAATCAGGATTGATGCAAAGTGAATTAAAAATGGAAAATGCCCGGATAGCCTTTTTTTAGAGGTCTTTTGATCCATTAATATATAAATGGTTGGTCAAGCCCAGTAAAATTATATATTTTTTTCCCTTTTCTCATCATATTTATTCTTGAGCAAATACAAAAGCCATTTTTTTTAAAAATTTGCAGCACTTGAACCCATTTTTTATTTTTATTCATTGCGATTTGTTAAAAAACACATGGCCTCAGCAATTTCGCCAAGTTTAATGTCGGATGAGTCCTTGGATGTCATTTATGACTCGCATCAACAATGTAAGTTCATATATGAGGATATGACAACTTTAATGAACAACTTTGGAGAAGAAGAAGAATGGTCGGACAATGATGAGGATGAAGAAGACACAGAATGTTACAGGTAAGAACTATATGGCCTTTTTTCAATTGCCACGTCTGGTACAATTATAGAAGCCTTTAAGCTAACACTTGAAAAAATCCAGACAACAACAAAATTTTCCAAATGGATTGGAAAAAATACTCGATGTCGTTGCCCTAACTGGATCTTATAAGACTGATCCAGGAATGGCTATCCAAGAATTAGCATCAATTATATTTTCGCTATACCAAAACATTGACCATTTATCAGAAGAATTCGATGACATTCACAAAAAAATGAAGATAAACTTATTAGAGCAAGAACAGAAATATAAAAACAGCATGAGAAACACAGGATCAGATTTATTACCGTATCTCCCAGTTCCATTCAAAACTGGCGTATGTCCAAATATTCCGATCAAGAGTTTAAATGATATTGTCAATTTATCAAGAGAAGAAGTGAATTACATGCTAGAAGGGTATGGTGTTTTGTTTGATTCAGTAAAGGAATCTTTGATATATCAGAAGCAGAGGTTAGCTATTGCTTTAGGCTTGGACCCAAATTGCATTTTATTGCTTGAAGCAAAAACAAGTTGAATTTCCAACACCCATTAATATTTGCATTTATTACAATTTATTTATATTTATTACTAAAAGATGAGAAGGGTCTCCTTTCTGCCACAAGAGTGGAACGTAACTAAAATTAATTTCAACGCATAACAAGTTTACTTTCAAGCCTAGATTAAAATCAATCATCTCATGAGTTTTTTCGTAAAGTTTCACGTGTAAAGAATAAGAAAATCCAGCAATTCCATTCCAAGATGCATTGGGCAGGTGAGATCTACCATTTTTTTGCAGTCATACCAACTTGGATGAAAAGAAAGGCCAATATATGGTGAGAACAAAATATAATTAAAAGTCAGAGAAAGAGCACAAGGATATACTTAAGCAGATCCCATATTAGGGAATAGAGTAGAATAATCACCCTAAAATAGCTATTTTGACGAAACACAGAGAAACGGGAGAATTTCATTTAAGCTATTTAGCTTGAATAAACTACAAAAATTTAAGTATAAAAATAGATGAAAGAGAAGTTTAATATGTAAGCCACGCTTTTTGCAAAAGCTATTAGAGAGAAATAATTATTATTAGTAGTATTTATATTCGTATTAGACATATTCAAAATTAGATTTCTGATATTTAGGCTAGATACCATGATAATTAACACCAAGGCAATTGAAAATATAGGTAGTAACTTAAAATATGAATATTCTCAGATAAAATTTCACCAAAACAACATAGAAATCCAATCCTTACTACCAACTTCTATCTGAGATCAATTAAAAGTTTTTACATACATTTTACAACCCACATGATGCATTTCTCGTCATACGTTGCCGCTATTTAGGATTTATCTTACTAGGCTTAACCACAATTAACATTTTGCAAACAAATTTTGCAATGCTTATTTTCTCTTCAAGCTTTGATCAGACATATCACTTGCTATAATTAAAATTATAGAGTTAATTGAAACCTTGAGAACACAACTTGAAGGAGATTTAAAATTTCCTAAAATGGAGTATTTACTAAAAAGGAAATTTTGATTTTCCATTTTTATTTTTTATTTTTCTTTTGCTTGCTATGAACAGCCAATAATGATTTACTAAAAAATATAATAGGAAGACATACATCAAAAGAAACATTAATGAGTAAACTTGAATGGTTTTATACTTTCAACATCAGTTCAACCTTTTCTATGCGATTAGATTGTGACGATTTAAAGCAAAGGGTATTTAGTAATCTAGTTCAATAAGAAAACAAATAATTGAACACACAACTAACTAAATAATAGTCCAATGAACAGATTTTCGAATAAACGTCTAATGGGCACGCATAATGCTCTTTCATTTATTGCCTTGTCTACTCTTTCTGATCGCTTGAAAAAATTTATGAATTAGATCTAAATAACTAGATTTGGTGAAAAAAATCATGATGCAAAGAAAAAATAATGACTAGTGAAAAAAAGAAAGATAATAGCAATCTAAGCTCGGAAAAGTTGATGGAGTAGATTTACTTTAGATATAAAAAGTATATAAACTTTGACTATACAACAAAACTTGGATAAATGAATATTTACAAAATATATTTAAATCATTACATATAGTGAATGGAATGCCCCCAAATAGGACCCTTACTAGTATGCTTGTGAGACCTTTTTTATTATTATTTTCAATTGATTTTGTATATGGAAACGGCTACAAAAATTATTTGAAAAGCAGCTAGCTACTGATATGAAAAATTAGTAAAAAAAGGGCTTTCCAGGAAATTTATCGTGAATTTATTATAATTAATTCAATCGGATTTCATTTAAGACATGTAACCAAGGGAATCTTAAAAAAAACCCCTAGCCCCAAGTATTTTAAACTAAATAATTAAAGACCAAATAAACATAACTTAATATTTCTTTTACTTATTGTTACAGGTAATTATATCAAATTTATGTAATTTAGTCATATTTAAAGTATATATTAAGAGCTTAAGGAAAGGTATCCTCACCTTCTGTCTCTCCCAAACAAATGTCACAACAAATAAGATAGAAAAACCTGTACTGCATGAAACATGATTTCATTACACAGGAGAGCGGAATCACTGCTATTTTTGAGTCCGTTTTAGGGCTTGCTATCGTATTACGCACTACTGAATTATTTAGTATGCATTAAGTAGTGTTTATTTGGGCTAACCTAATATAACATATACTATTTGGGATAGTTCGACTAATTTGTCCTAAATATCAGACTGATTTCATTAACTCAACTACAAAATAACTTCGAACTCAATAAATGAAATGAAGACTGTGCCATTACCTGAATGCACCCAATTCCATTTTATGATTCATTGGCTCCCAAACTTTCTACCTATGGGTTTCTTCTCTGTCCTTTGAGCCGGACTCTGTTTATACCATTTCCTAGCTCTTTGGTTTCCATTCTATCTTTTTCTTAAAAGGAGGGTTCTCTGGTTCTCTTCCATGAGGGCTGGAAATAAGAATTTTTCTCTTTGTTCGTTCTTTTTTGGAAATAATGAAATTCTCTTCTCATTACTTAAGAATATCTCAACCGCCATATCTCAAACTATGTAATGACTGGTTTGAGCTTTAGTCCGAAAGTCTTCTTTTTTTGAAATCAAGAACCTCTTCATTTCCTTTTATTCTTATAAATCCGTACTTAATCGTGTCATACCGACTAAGTTTTCTATGACTCTTTTCTTTTACACTTTTCTCAAACATTATTTACTTCCTCTATAACAGATGTTATAAAAATCATATAGTTATAGCTTTTTGCTGTATTAAGATAATACTGGTGACTACTATAACGACTAATACTACTTGTATTTCTTGTCTGAAGCAAATGGCAGTATGGTGTGTTTTCTAGATACCAGTCCTATTTTGTTCCCATCAATATCTGGGCAATACCCATGGACCATTATCAAATCAGTATCTTGAAGTTTTACCAAAAGATTATCCATAGTTCGATGAGACTGGTCATCAACCGCACAGTGGAATAGTTCAAGGTAGGGATCAAACGGAATAGTGGTACTGCTGAATATATGGTACATGAATCGAATTGAAAGTAGTACCAATGAAATTCCAGCTGCAATACCAATAGAAATCAAGGCAGGCATTGCATCAATTGTTTCAATACTTTTTACCAAAATAGGTCGAGGGAGGTCCTTAAGCATGGCAATCATGACATGTTCAGGTGATTGACTGGTTCGAATTAATGTCGACCTAGGTCCAAAGGCTTTTAATTCATCTATTCCAAGATATTGCGGATTGATTTTTCTCTTGGGTACAAACACATTTTGAACAGAATAAGAAATATAATTGAACAAGATGAGAGCAGAAGTTTTATATTCATTCGTCTGAGCTTGAGGCACTAATTTTTTAGTTCCAACAATCTCAAATAGCAGGTAGTCATAAGTGTACCGCGGAACTATCCCATAAGCTTCATCATAATCAATTTTGTAATATATCAAAGTTATGGATAAATCTGAGTCTAAAGTTTGCCATTTGCTCAAAAACTCAAAAGCCAAGTCCAAACTCAAATTTGCTGAAGTTCCATTAAGTTGCAATGACACAAGTGTGTAATTTTTCACAGATTGCTCTAGATGAGACCTAGTTGTATTTGGGTAAGTGCTAATTTCCACAATTACCTGAGAATCACGCTGTTTACTAGTCATGAAATTGAAGTAAGCACCTTCATAACCCTGGTAAGCTAAAACATTGGTGGACTGGTAAAATCCAATGGAGGGATAATATGGATATGTATTTGGTGTATTCCCATTTTTGCAATCGACAATACTTTGTGGAACTCCATTAGAAACTTGAGATTTGCGAAACTCTTGTCCACAGCGGCACTTAAAGACGAGGGAGGTATTAGTGACATTTGGATCTGAAGCATTTATTTCTGGATTATCATAGATGTTTTGATAAGTTTGATTATCGCTTGTATAGATTGTAGTTTGAATTGGTGTATAGTTCGAATATTCATAATTTACTGAAGGAATATATGTGTTGTTCCTAAACACTTTCATTCCCTCAGTTTGTTCCACCAATGCCAGAGGAGCACTTATATTAAATGTTGGGTTCATTGGAAAAGAAGCAACTGTAAAATTGAATGATATGTCACTTGTTGAATATTCTATCCACTTGATATGTCTTTTGGACAGCTGGAATAAAAATACGTCTGATCCCAGAATTAGCAACCATAATGTCAGAGATAAGAAAATAGTTAGCCAACTAAGTCCAGACACTCTTATTGGGAATTTGGGAGTATATCGAGTGTGCTGCCATATTCTTGTATCCAGCAAGGACGTGATACAATTGGTTATGGATGAGAAGAAGGTTAGCTGGAGTGCTTTCCGAGGGGAGAAGATTGTCAGGAATGCTGCTATTTGTGGAATAACCATTGAAATAGCTACTTTTGAAGCAAAGGCCAATGCTTGAGCTACAGTTGGAGACACAAACATAATGCAAAAATGAATTTGAAGATGAAGGTTATGAGAAGTAAATAAAAGTCTAAGTGTCAAGATAAAAAGGTAAATTGATATACTTGAAATTTGATATCTTGAAAGGTTGTGGAATATAATTAACATAATAATAAGTAAAATTTTATTAAATTAAAATAAGTCACAATTGGTGATAATAAATACTATTAAATTCTACTAAATATCTTCAAACCCAACAATCTTATTAATGGAGCAGGCTTTAATATATCGTCCTACCAGTCTTTAGTGGAAGCCTGCATTCATAGATTAAAGTTAAAGTACGGATACTGCGGCTTATTATTTTAATGCACTATGTAGTATTGCTAGAAGAAGTTGAGAGTGAGATCTAAAAACACAAATTTAGCCGCATGAGCCAGTATTGGCATCATGTCTTGTACCATAATAATAAGTGATATCATGATAATACCATGATAATACCATGATAATACTGGAATAATATTTAGATCATATTCCTAAATTTTTTATCATAGCCTGCCATTTCTCAATTCATGAATGAATTTTTTTTTCTACTTACTATCCTTTCTCTTATTCTTCGTTCTTTAAATCCTTCCCTCAACATCTCACGTTTATCACATTCCTCAGTGATGCAAAAATTTTTTGTTACTTCAGATACTGCACAAATTGTTTCATTTGGGGCCAAAATTGTGGTAGGCCTCACCATCCCTCAAATTGCATCCTTGATATCGTTTGTGTCAACCCCTAAAGCCCTCATCTTTTTTTTCTTTGGAGACTTTGGAAACCTATTTGCACTTGCTAATGATATCCGATGGTACCCTTCAGTTCGAAAGCAGAGAAAACGAAAGAATTCCATTCACTCAGTATCCATTATAATGGTGGTGGTAGCTATAATGTGTTGCTCAGCAGTGCTAGTGACAGATTTACTTTTGTTTCAGCTACCGACTCGTAAGAATGACTACAAATTAAAACAAACCAAAACCAATTTTTCTTTTTCTGATAGCGTGTATCAACTAGGCGAAAGTAATTACCTCTATCCGGCGGTGATGAAGTCCAACAAGACCGCTCAAAATGTTTTTGGGAACATTGAGTATGCATCCACTGATGGAGGAATTTACAAAAATTACAAAACTGTCCAAAGTTATCACTTCACAATTGACGGTCCTCAAGGAGACATCAATGTCACTGAAAACTATACTGGTAATCCTCGATGTACAGTAGCTCATAATATTGCTCAAGATTTTGCAAAAATTGGAACTTCACCTGTCCAAATCCACTGTTATCTAGATAATGTGCGTGAGGATGCCCCAAATATTGTTGAAACAAATGTCAACACTTTAGGTTTTAATGGTAAAAAAGTAGTGTCTTATTACCAAACTAAAGAGGGAGCAAATTACTTGTTTGTGGAACTAGTGCAGCGTGACTATGACCGACTGGAAACTAATGACGGAAGCAGTGGAGTAAACTTCTTGGAAGCCAAAATTAAAGGATTTGAAAAAGGTGGATACACCCTAGAAAATGCTCTCATTAATTTTATATCCATTAACATGACCCAAAACACATTATCATTGAGAGAGCTACTTGAATATTCTGGAAGGGATGCTAGTAAAAACAATGAAACCCAGGCTACGGGCTCCTTTCTTTTCTCTAAAACAGAATTCACCCTCAAATATGGAAGAATTCCAATGTACACAAAAAAGTTTATATTATGGGGTACATACTTAAACCCATTGTTTTTTGCTGGACAGGGAGGAGGGGATCTCTATGCTTATACTTATGACACTCGACAATACTTAGTGATAAATCGATATCTAAGGAGCTCGCTTTATGGACTGACCTCGGCAGACTTTGATTATGACCCTGTATCTGTGCAAGTTTCAACTGATCTATCCGATGATAAGATTGTGCTTGCTACTCTACAGAATCCTAATTATCCATTAAGAGCCATTGAGACTGAAATGGTCAACATTTTACCTGGTGTTATTGTTATTGGATTTTGTGGTCTCTTTATTTTGATATCGATTACCGTCAACCAGGTCGGACGTTACAACTCCAACACACATTTGCCATTTGATATCAACCTTGAAATATTTCACAAGGCACTGGAAAACTTAAATAATGACAATGCTTGGTATCTTCCCGCAAAGCTTGAGGGATCCAAAAATATTGCAATGGCCAAAGGTGTTACACTTATTTCCAATAAATATGCAGTTGGATTAGTTTCAACTGGTGGCGTGTCAGGTAATAGTTCAGGAATTGAGCTACATTCGTTAAATGAAGAACACAACAGACATTTCATCTTTCATGACGTGTAAGTATCACCTCCTTTTGCATGGTATCAATTAACTAATTTTTTTCTCTCTGTATTCACATTTTAGGCCAATTACACCGACTGACTCACATGCGCATCTCTTATAACGTAGCAATTAAGGTGAATTTCAGGCTTTATTACTTCGAAAGACATTCTTACCATTGCATTAATCTACTGGCTTTATATTTTGCAAGCCGGTTTTAACTAACAAAATTGACTAAACAATGGGTCTCAGATTTAGGACCATTTTTAAATAAGACTTGTTAATTGATTGGCACTTGTTGTTAAGGGAATTAAGTGTAAGAGGCCCTTGATTCGGGTCCAGTTCATTACATATCTTGATAGAAAATTTCAATGGTCCAGGGCCTACATGGTATCTAAATATTTCATGTAGAAAGTGTAGAACAATGCCCACGTGTACGACATATAATTTTGGTCCGAGTAGTATGGATTTATATCAATATGTGGAATTATGAACCTAGATTTTCTTGTATAGGCAAAGCTTTGATATAAATTTTTCTCTAGTTAATCAAGGTTTTTCCTACTGATTTGTTTTGTTCAAAATGAATAGGTATTTTCATGTTCTGTAGAGTTAAACTGACGAAATGTTAAACATATGTTGCAAAGATAAAAAAGAATTAAAGATTGAAATAATAGTCTTTTATTATTGATATATTTGCTAACAAAAAAAAAACAAATAGAGTAGAGGTCTCTACTGTAAGCCAGTCTAGATTTGTAAATTTCTATGGCCCTTTGTATTTGTCTTCAAAAAGCCAAAATAAAATCCTTTGAAAAATGCTGTTACTGTTTGATAATTTTGTAAAATTATAAATATTTCATGTTTTATAATATCTAGTATGAGGGCTAAAAATTGAAATAATGTTTCATACCCGTCAGTGGTTGAACAAGTAGTTATTTATTTTTCAATTTACATAATAGAAATGAGCTTTAGATTATTTCTTGTATGTATATGGATACTTGAACAAAAATTTAAGGTATCGATAATACCTTTACATGACTTATTTACAGTTCATAAGAAATTGAATTCATATACATCCCACACAAATAAGGCCTCTTAAATTCCAAGTCAATTATAATTAAGCAACAACTCAAACCCTACTGGATCCACTCTTGAGCCCAATTGCCATAATGCCACCGGAACTAAATCAAAATGCAATTGCAAGATTAGGGATCAATGAATTATTAAAACCTTTCTTAAAAATGATGGACTAGCAAAAGTAATTCAAAACTTCGTTGTCAAGGTGCACGCTACCCCATGTTCTGGGTTTTGACTTCTAAACTTTAAACTAGAGTTTTCCTTCTAGCCCTTAGATTAGCTTTTGTTTCATTTATTTGCCTGCTTGCTTGTTTTGTTTTTACTTTGCTTGAGCTGAGATCTCTGATTTCATTTGTTTATTTGATGTGGTTTCTTGGTTTTCTTTGTATTTTTCTCCTTGAGTTGAGGATTCTCACATATGCTTGAGAGTCTTTCATTCCATGATTTTCAACTATATTTTGACCAATGTAAACTATGGTCTAGATATCTTTGTTTTATATTCATGGATCTTTTTTTCATAGTCATTTCGTGGTCTTTCCCCTTTATTCTTTTTGCCTTTTTTTGCAGACTTTTTTCTCTAATCTGAATTTATCACTTCAGACACAGGAAGCCTTTTATGAACGAATTTTAATCTTCTCTTTTCTATAGCAATTTAGTGCAATATCATTTCAGTCATTTTAACTTGTATTTTGCTTGGGCTTTACAACAAATGTATAAGTTTTACAAAACATTATACCACCAATTTACAACTTTTTCTGTTATTAAATGGCCCATAGCTCATAAAATTTTAAAAAAGTTACAGGTTTCCAAACATTCTTTACATTATTTAATTGAGTTATTAGGTATAAATCTCACCAAGTTCATATTGAAACCTAATTAATATATATGAATAACAAAAGATCTTTGATATCTCAGCTTAACTAAATTTCATGAGATCGACTCAAGAATGGCTGTTCAAGAAATTTAATTAGGTCATGAATATGCCAAAACGTTGGCCATCCTTAAAAACAATTCAATGCTACTCGCAAAGAATTGAAAATAAATTTACAAGAATATTTACCAAAATACACAATCAGTACGCGAGAAACAGAATCTGGGTTATAAACTCTGAAATTTTTGGTTTAAAAGTGTAAATTCTAATATTTCAAAAAAGTTTTAAAGCATATTACTAGTTTTTTTTCAAAAAATTAAACGAAGTATAATATCTAATGAAAGGGGTATGGGGTTTTGGTGCATAGAAAAGAATTCCTCAATATATCAGGAGCAGAAGTTAACAATTGCTTTCAAAACATATATTCTTATTCAATCTGGTTACTTGAATTACAATCAAAATAAATTCTATGGAAAATACTTCTACTGCTGGCATTCAATTATCATTCAAATGATTTTAATATAAAACTAATTAGCATAGAGAATAAATATAACCAAGCAATACTGGCATTTCTTGGTTTGATAATACAATTAGAATTTAAAAAAGTCTCTAAAATAGTAGTAAAAATAACATTAAAAATGAATTTTTTTTTTAATTTTATAAAATATTTTTGAATAAGCTTTTTTACATGAAAGCCATGAATTAATATTCAAAAGGACTAAAAGTTTAGATTTCAATTAAATGAATATAAATCACTACAGAAGGAATCATTTTTAATTATTCATTTTGAAGATTATTTTTAAGTCACATCTCTTGTAGTAACTTATTTATTTCTTGTGTTGCTATTAGTGGAATTTAATTTTGCGTTATGTTTGGCCAATCAAATTGTTTCCTTTTACTGATATATCTATAGTCAATATCAAGTATCAACATAGTTAATACAATGCTCTACACCAAATACGATATATTGAAAGGAGATTATTTGGAAAATATGGGGATGATTAAATACCAATTATATTGGCACAATTCTGGACTTCTATGAAATACGCCAATCAAGTGTACAATCACCGTCTCCTTACCACTTATATTTAATACTACCATGAGATTTATATTAAACTGTACACTATATTTATTGTTCTGCACTACTTCTACTTTTGCTGCTATTGAATGCTCCTTATATAAGTCAGTTGACTCCTTCTGATTAATTAGTTGAACATAAATCGGTACTAGGAGGTTTTGTTCTCATCTAATGTTGATCAAGATATTGGTGGATTACCTGCTTGTATCACCGTACCACCACCACCGACTATTATTCATGATCCCCAAATATCAAGATTGATCATGAGATGACATACTTTAATATGTTTATATAGTAACCCTGAACAAAAAATATCAAAAACACCATGTTAATTGGAAATCTCCTAAAATGGAATATTACCCAATACGGACAGGATTGCTTTTTATTATTTTTCATCCTGCACTTTGAGTTCATTATCAAGCAGATATTATTCGTAATCACATGAAGTAAATTTGATTAGGCTTACAATTTAAACATGAAATTAACCTTTTTTGGTGTTTTAAGCGAACCAAATAACTTGAAATAAAACTATATGAATCTTTGTTAACAAAGGAACCACCTGCAAGTAAATAACAAATATGTTCAAGAATACCTTTTGAATAAACGTACAATAGTCTCATAGGATGTCCGACATTTATAATTATATCTACCTCTAATAATTACATGAAATAACTCTTTGCATTGGGCTACAATCCCCGCCTTTGGTGTGAAAAAAACTTAAGATACTAATGCAATAATAATATTGTTCTTGATTCCGTAAAGAAGCCAAGGCAGTTATTGTATGATGGCTGATTTCTACACTACACGGTTGCTGGCCCATTGAAAATTTGATTCAAATTTTATTCTTGGAGAGGAGATTGAAATAATAAACAAAGCAGCAGCCTGTCACTAATGTAAAAATTACTAAGCCGCATATTAAAACATTTATTATGGATCTCATCATAATTAAGACATGAATCCAACAAAAGTCTAGACAAACTGTCTCACTCTTAAATTTAAATTGTAATCACTTGCTACGTTGTAAATTATGCCAAAAAATTAAAATCAATTAAGCTAACTAACAAAGTGGAAATAGAAACCCTAATTAACAGAACTTCTTCCTATAATTCTTTTCTATCCTCACCAACTTATGCTAATATGAAGTTATGATTTTTAAGAATATTTTTTTGTTTTTCGAAAATAAAAAGAAAGGTGATTAACTGTCTTTAGATTTATTTAGTTTTCACAGCTTTATTTGGGGTATTGTTAAAAGAAAAGCTTAATGAGACATTTGGATACAAAAGTATGCCTATACTAGTTTGTATAATATGGTAGATATTAAGCATGACAGTGTTCTAACATGACCTAGCTCTCTGTCCGCTGCTATGTAGAAATTTGCTTTAACAGCGATAAAAAAATCACACTTTTAGAATTAAATTACAAAATAAGAGCTAACGTGTAATGGATAATTTTTGAAAGAAAAACACATATTAAATATCACATATCATAATGCAGGTATATTGCTGCTCAACCTATAACGATCACTACTTGTATATCTTGTCAGGAGCAAATGGAAGTATCCTGACTTTTCTGGACACTAATCCAATTTTATTTCCATCAATATCCGGGCAATATCCATTAACCATAACCAAGTCGGTATCCTGTAACTTTACCAAAAGATTATCCATAGTTCGATTACTATGATCATCAACTGCACTATGGAAAAGTTCAAGGTAGGGATCAAATGGTATAGTTGAGCTGTTCCCAATAAGATACATGAGCCGAATTGAAAATAAAACAATTGAAATTCCGCCTGCAACAATAATTAAAATCAAGGCAGGCCATGCATCAATCATCTCGACACTCTTCACTAAAATCGGCCGGCGCTGTTTACTTAGCATGGCAATCATGACATGCTCTGGTGATTCACTTGTCAAAATTGATGTAGACCTAGGACCAAACAAATTGTCTTCATCAATTCCAAGGTATCTAGGGTCAATTTTTTTGTTTGGCACAAAAACGTTTTGAACGGTATAAGAAGTATGGTAAAAGAAAATAATGCCAGGATTAGCATAATAATCAGTTTCACTTTGAGGTGCTACTCCTGAAATCCCAATAATATGAATTAATAAGTAGTTATAGGTATACCTTGGAATTCGTCCATAAATATAATCTTTGTCAATTCTGTAATAACCTAAAATAATGGGTAGATTTTCTGTTGAATTAAGCCAGTCACCTAAGTAATCAAAAGCTGCATCCAGGTCTAAGTTGAAGGATTCTGCATTCAGTTGCATAGACACAAAGGTATAATTTTTTACAGATTCCTCCAAAAAGTTCCTAGTCGCGGTAGGATAGGTACCATTTTCCACGAAACGCTGAGAATCGCGCTGTCCGCTGGTCATAAAACTAAAGTAGGCGCCATCGTCTCCCTGATAAGCTAAAATATTCGTGGGCTGGTTAAATCCAATGGAGGGATAATATGAAGGTACATCTGGGGTCGAATCATTGAAGCAACTGAGAAGAACAAGAGGAAGTCCATTACCAACTTGAGTCTCATCTATCTGTTGACCACATAAACAGGTAAAGTTGTTTGCTGATGCCATCACTTCTGGAATATCGTAGAGAATTTCAAAGGTTCCATTGTCGCTTGAAGTATGTGATGTTCGATTCGGTATATGATGAGTGTATTCGTAATATTCTGATGGGATATAAGTATTGTTGTTAAACGCTTTTATTCCCTCGTTTAGGTCCACCAGTGCCAAAGGAGCACTTACATTGAATGTTGGGGTCATAGGTAATGAAGTAACTGCAAAATCAAATGATAGATCACTATTGGGATATTCTATCCAGCTGGTTTGTCTTCTGGCCAGCTGGAATACAAGTACGTCCGATACCAGTATGAGCAACCATAGTGCTAGAGACAAGAAGATCGTCAGCCAACTGAGTCCAGACACTCTTATTGGGAATTTGGGAATATATTGAGAGTGCTGCCATGCTCTTGCATCAAGCAATGACGAGAAGCAGTTGGATATGGATGAGAAGAAGGTTAGTTGTAGAGCTTTCCGAGGGGAATAAAGGGTTAGAAATGCTGCTACCTGAGGAATAACCATTGCAACAGCTACTTTTGAAGCAAAGGCCAAAGCTTGAGCTACAGTTGGAGACACAAACATGATCAAAAACTGAGTCTAAAATGATGAGAATGAGAATGAGAAGGACGCTGAAACCTGAAATGAAAGAGATCAAAAGCAGAAAGAAAAAGAAGAGAAATAAATGATGAAAAAATTTGGAGAATTCGGTTTTTTTTCAAAATATGAAAACAATTATAAGTATGCCAAAAAAGAAGATTTCATTACCATGATAATCATGGGTGATAATAAATGATATTAAACTGTACCAAATATCTCCAGACGAAACTAAGCCTTGGCATGCATGTCGCTATGTCGTGCTACCAGGTTTTGATTAAACCTAAGGTTTAAAGTGGAGCATAATGTGCGGCAACCCACGGCTGGGTTATGCGCTGGATGTTGAACAAGATCTTGAAATAAAAATATAACAAGATATGCGGCTTTTGGATGCAAAGCCCAATCTTGGCGGTTTCCGGGGTATAATGGAATGACATGTATGCCATGATATTACGATTATAATACTGTCTTGGATCCTTACTATGGAACCAGGGCTTTTATTTCTTTAAGAATATATTTTCCTCATTTTTATTTTAATGTAAATTTTCATTTTTATTTTTGTTTTATTCCTTCTTTTCTTCCTTCTAAACATCAACGTTGCATTTTATATTCATTATTAAATATTTCAATAATGCTCCAGCTGTTCGTGACTTCAGATACAGCACAAATTGTTTCATTTGTGGCCAAAATTGTGGTTGGCCTCACCATCCCTCAAATTGCATCCTTGATATCATTTGTATCTACCCCAAAAGCACTTATATTTTTTTTCTTTGGAGATTTTGGAAACCTATTTGCACTGGCTAATGATATACGATGGTACCCTTCAGTTCGCAAGCAGAGACAAAGAAAGCACGAAGTTCGTTTTATATCCGTTGCAACGGTGCTCCTGGCTATTTTGTTTTGCTCAGCAGTACTGGTGACAGATTTACTACTGTTCCAGCTTTCAGCTCGTAAGGATGGCTATCAATTGAAAAAAACACAAACCAATCTTACATTTACTGATAGCTACTATCCAATTGGCAATAGTACCTTTATCTATCCATCTGTGATGGAGTCCAATCAAACAGCTCAAAAAGTGTTTGGAAACAATAGGTATGCGTCAAACGATGGAGGGGTTTACAAAAATTATACGACCTTGCAAGATTATTACTACACGATTGACGGACCTCAAGGAGACGTCCATGTATCTGAAAATTATACAGGAGACCCTCGGTGTACAGTTGCTCACGGTGTAATACCAGCCTTGATAGCAAACAGAGTTTCTCCTGTTCGTGTAAGATGCTACTTTGACAATTTGGTACACAATAGTTCAAATATACATGAAGAAACTGTCAACACCTTAGGATTTAAGGGTCAAAAAGTGGCCTCTTTTTATCAAACTAATGAGGGAGCAAATTACTTGTTTGTTCAGCTCGTGCAGCGCGTTCATGATCATCTTGAAACATATAACGGAAGCAACGGAGTATATCTTCTGGAAACCAAAGTTAAAGGTATTGAAGATGCAGGATACAAATTAGAAAATGCTATTCTAAATATTGTACCAATCAACATGACAAATAACACAATGAATTTAAAAGAACTCATTGAATCGTCAGTATCTGAAGCTTTGAATAATGACTATCAAATGGCATATGGTAACTTTCTCTTTTCCAAAACAGAATTGACATTCAAATATGGAACAATTCCAATGTATACCAAAAAGTTTATATTGTGGGACACCTATTTCTCTCCGACACTTTTATCTGGAGAAGGAAGAGGAAATATTTTTTCATATAGTTATGACACTCGTCAGTACTTAGTGAAAGGTGGACAACTGAGGGAAACACTTTATGGACTCCACTCATTTTTAATGACTCGAGCACCATTATCTGTTCAAATTTCAACTGATCTATCTGACGATGAAATTGTTCTTGCTACTCTACAGAATCCTAACTATCCATTAAGAGTCGTCGAGACTGAAATGGTTAACATTCTACCTGGTGTTATTGTAATTGCAATATGTGGTCTATTTCTTGTAATAGCCATTACAATTAATCAATTTGGACGCCACAACTCCAACACGCATCTGTCATTTGATATCAATCTAGAAATATTTCACAAGTCCCTTGAAAATTTAAATGGTCCCAATGCTTGGTATCTTCCCGCAAAGCTTGAGGGATCGAAAAACATAGTAATGACTAAAGGTGTGTCACTTATGTCCAATAAATATGCAGTTGGATTAGTTCCAACGGGCGGAGCAACAGGTGATAGTTCCGGACTTCAACTTCATTCATTAAACCAAGAACACAAGACACACTTCAGCTTTCAAGATGCGTGAGTATTAATTCCTTTTGTAAAGTATGAGTCTATACTTTAATAATTGTGCTAATTATCCTATTTTTTGCTTCATTCTTTTATATCGTAGTCAACTTTCACCAGTTGAATCACATTCTCATCTTATATATCCAAGCAGAAATCAGGAATATCAAGCTCCACCACCTCAACCATCGCTTTCATACCATCAATCATATTTTTTACAAAATTATCCCTTAGATCAGCAGAGTTTACTAAGCAATGGACATCGAATTTAGTTCTTCAATATTTATTTCTTATGAAGTAATACCAAAAGTATATATGGCAATACCAGAAATTACGAAAAACTTTGGTTAAAATGAAATTCAAGCAAAGAAATATATGAATTTCTGGCCCTCCGTTTATGTGTTACTTGATTTTTAATGTCTCTTTTTGATAATTTCTATATCAAATTTATGTACTTGATGATTTATTCAATTATTTCAGTAAAAATTTTAGTGTCGTAAAGTACTGATGAAAATTAACGTGGGTAGGTTCAAGAAAGTATAAATATGTATAGACAGTATTTACACGTATAATCATTATTTTGTTGAATTTTACCTTAAGTTTTGATTATTTGTGTACTGAGAATATTTAATTTAGTAAAGTTTAATTATATTCAAGCCGGTACGGTAAAGCACGGTTTTGTCACTGCGTTAAAATAAATAGTAAATTGACCTTAAATCATGTTGAAAATTGCTAGACCTGGAACATGGATTGAGAAGATATCAAACTTTGGTTTTTTTAGTTTTGGAAGCATGATCAAATTACCAATGAAAGCATAGTGTAATTGTCTTTTTAAAAATCGAACCTGTAAACCAATGTAACTTTTGTTTCGCCAATGTATAGAGGTAATAATTCCTTCTCAAATAGCATTGAGTTAAAAATTTACAAAAGAGACATCAAGAGTCTATAACTTGTATATAGGAGACTCAAAGAATTTTTTGTGAAGATAGGTAAATGATTCTCGGTTAATGGATATAAAAGATCGGAGAAAGTAAAGCCAAGAAAAAAACTACAATTCCAAATTCTAGATTCCCGCTTTTAAAATTCAACTGTAATATTGTCTTCTTAAATTTATATGCTTCTTTTAATTTTTTTTCTCCAAAAGTTTACCTTTGAAAAGTTTAATATAGTAATCTTATATATTTCTTTCAAATTAAGATATTAAATGCTTCGACTTTTTTAATTTTATAAAGGCGTTGACAAAAAATGCTTCCCTAAATTATCAGTAAAAGGAATACTATTATTTATTCAAAAAGATGAATTGGAATAAAAAGTGTCAGAATATCAGCTTTTCTAACCCAAGTTTAGATCATAAGATGAATCAAGAGAGTTTTTCAAGAAAAACTCTTGTTTCATATATATTTCTATATTTTTCCTATCTTAAATTCAATTTTTTTAATATTTTATATTAAAGTTATGAAGCTTAATACTGAAAATTATTCCAAATCAGGTCTCAATAAAAAAGGTTATCAATATGAAATTTGAAAAATTCGTATTCACATAACCTTTTTTGACTTTTTCCATTTACCAAATCTTGCAATTAACCTCAGTTATATCCTGTATATTCATGTTATTACTATAAGTTGTGTGTTTTGATTTTATGGATTGTTTTATAGACCAAATTATATTTCGTAACTTATAAATGAATCTAATTATTTTGAAAACATGTGTATTGAATAAAAGATATAAATTCCTTTATACTCAGGTTTCTCATTGACTTGTTTGTCTTATTCTAAAACTATTCTTGAAAATTAAAACCAAACATCATAAATTAAATAAAAAAATAACTGAAAGATATATTTTAAAAAAGATTTAGGTTAACTAAAGGACCAAGAACATCAGTTATTGATTACCATAATTTTAAAACATTTCTTTTGTACTTTAATTGCCGTTTTGTAATACTTGATATTCTTTATTTCAATTAAAAATACTATGATTCCTAATTACACCCTTTAAAATAATCTTTCAGCTTCATTTGTGACGTTGCGCTGTGAAATATGGTATGATGGGAAATTTTTCCTGCTGTTCAATCTTAGAACCATCAGAGCTCTTATAGCACGACTTGAGAAGTAATAAATATAATACTAATGTGCCATGACTTTTCGTAACACTCAATGCATTATTCTGTCCTCTGCTCAAATATCTGTTTTGCTTTTTTAATTATCACTTGTACATTTTTTCAGGAGCAAATGGCTGTATTGTGACTTTTCTAGATACCAGTCCGATTTTGTTACCATCAATATCTGGGCAATACCCATTGACCATTATCAAATCAGTATCTTGTAATTTTACCAAAAGATTATCCATGGTTCGATGACTCTGGTCATCAACTGCACTATGAAAAAGTTCAAGATATGGATCAAACGGGATAGTTGAACTGTTTCCAATATGATACATGATACGAATGGAAAGCAGTACAATTGAGATTCCACCTGCTACAATAATTAAAATCAAAGCAGGTAAACCATCAATCTTCTCAACGCTTTTCACCAAAATAGGTTGATTTGGTTCACTCAGCATGGCAATTATAACATGCTCTGGAGATTGACTAGTCCGAATTGAAGTAGATCTGGGACCAAACAAGTTGTCTTCATCGATTGCAAGGTATCGTGGATCTATCTTTTTGTTTGGTACGAACACATTTTGAACAGTATAAGAAGTATGGTAGAATTTAAACTTACTGGGGTGTGAATAAGACTTGGCTTCACTAATATTTCCGCTCATTCCAATAATGCTGACAAATAAGTAGTTATAAGTGTACCTTGGAATTCTTCCATGAATTAAATCTTTGACAATTCTGAAATAGCCAAAAATGACATTTAAATTTTCAGTGGAATTTTGTGATTTACTCAAATAATTAAAAGCAGTATTCAGGCCGGGGTTTACCGACTTTACCGACGTTGAATTTAGTTGGATAGACACAAAGGTATAGTTTCGTGCACATTGCGCCAAAAAGTTTCTCGTCGCAGTAGGATAGTTATCTTTTTCGTCGAATCGCTGAGAGTTATGCTGTCTACTTGTCATGAAACTAAAGCGGGCACCATCATTGCCCTGATAGGCTAAAATCTGGGTAGGCTGGTTAAATCCAATGATAGAATGGCAATGCACTTGGGGTTGAGTTTTTGGAGCACTTAAGGCTAACTTCAGGCAACCCATTATTGACTCGTGAACTTTTAAGTTGTTGACCGCAATAACACGTAAAGTTGCCCTCTGGTGTGAATTGGTCTGATACAGTTACATTTGGCATGTCGTAGAGAATTTCAAAGGACTCATTATTTTCGGAATGAATTACAGTTCTCTTTGGCTCATAATGGGTGTAAACATAATATTCTGATGGGATGTAAGTATTGTCGTCAAACGCCTTTATTCCCTCGTTTAGGTCCACCAGTGCCAAAGGAGCACTTACATTGAATGTTGGGGTTATCGGTACTGAAGTAACTGCAAAATCAAATGATAGATCACTATTGGGATATTCTATCCAGCTGGTTTGTCTTCTGGCCAGCTGGAATACAAGTACGTCCGATACCAGTATGAGCAACCATAGTGCTAGAGACAAGAAGATCGTCAGCCAACTGAGTCCAGACACTCTTATTGGGAATTTGGGAATATATCGAGTGTGCTGCCATGCTCTTGCATCAAGCAATGAAGATTGGATATGGACGAGAAGAAGATGAGCTGTAGAGCTTTTTGTGGGGAGTATATTGTGAGGATTGCTGCTACCTGAGGAATAACCATTGCAATGGCTGCTTTCGAGGCAAAGGCTAAAGCTTGAGCTACAGTCGAAGACACATACATAATTATGAAATGCACTTGAAGCTTTTAACACGCTCTGGTAAAAACAATTAAATTTACTGGGAGAATAAAAGCAATATGAAGTAACAGGAAGAGGAGAAGAGAAGAAAACAGAGAAGAAAAAAGCGGTATCTCATATTGTTAATGTTAGCAGGAATAAATGAGACCAAAAGAGGGATACCATTAAACAATATAGGAACATGACACACTTGATAATGATTGATTTTTCTCTTTTAATTATTTTTTTGTAAAATTAATGTGATTTAATGGATGATAATTTTCGTACAAAAAAATTGAAATTTCCTAAATCCCTTTGAACAAACCCAACTCTTGGCACATGTATCACCCTGCCAGTCTTCGACTCTACAGATTGTACGCAATATGGTGGGTTGTCAGTGTTCGGCTCTTGCTGCTTGTTTTACTATCTTGAATTTATTTCTGTGTCTGACTTTAAGCTGTGGCTAGCATGATCTTGGCGATTCCTAAGCTATTATCAGGCATAATATGAGACGTCATTTTGAACCTTCGTGATGAAAGCATGATCTCGTCCAATTTTCTCTATTTACAGTTTCATTTTTCCTCTTTTTTCCACAAGATATTTGCTCTGAACCTTTAGTTAACATTTCTTCTCCTAGTTTACATTTCACAATGATGCCAAAAATCTTTGTTCCTTCGGGATACTGCACAAATTGTTTCTTTCGCGGCAAAGATTGTCGTAGGCCTTACTATCCCTCAAATAGCATTCTTGATATCATTTGTGTCATCACCTAAAGCACTCATCTTTTTTTTTTTTTTGGGGATTTCAGAAACCTGTTTGCACTGGCTAATGATATACGATGGTACCCTTCGGTTCGCAAGCAGAGAGAAAGGAAGCATGCAGTTCACTTTGATTCATTTTTAACGGTGCTAATTGCTATTTGGTTTTGCTCAGCAGTACTGGTGACTGATTTACTCTTGTTCCAGCTAACAGCGCGTGAAGATGGGTATCAATTGAAGCAAACACGGACCAATATTACTTTCAATGATGACTACCAACTAATTGGAAATAGTAGGTTTCCCTACCCGAGATTACTGCTGACCTCCTCCCCCCAGACAGTTTTTCGTAACATTCTTTATGCGTCTAATGATGGAGGAGTTTACAAAAACTATACGACGGTGCAAAATGACTTTTTCACAATTGACGGTCCTCAAGGAGATATCAAAGTGACCGGAATTTATAAAAGAGAACCTCGGTGTACTGTTATGCACCGTGTTGATCCATCACTTGCAGCAGATAGAGTTTGCCCTGTACATGTTATATGCTATTTATACAATTCGAGTGACGGTTCTATATCGATTGACCAAGAAGTTGGAAACACTTTAGGCTACAACGGCAAAAAAGTGGCTTCTTATTACCAAACCAAAGAGGGGGCCAATTACCTATTTGTAGAGCTAGTTCAACGCAGCTATGATAATCTGGAAACTTACAACCGAAATTCAGGAGAATATATCTTGGATGGCAAAATTAAAGATCTTGAAGACCAGGGATACAAATTAGAAAATGCTGTTATGAACTTTATGTCAATTGACACGACAAATAATAATTTGAGTTTGAAAGAGTTGCTTAAGTTGTCAGTAGAAAACGCATTGGAGCTCAACAAAACCCGGGCTGATTGCAACTTTCTCTTTTCTAAAACAGAACTCACATACAATTATGGAACAATCCCGGTGTATACAAAAGATTTTATAGTATGGGATACTTTTTTGGAGACAGCTTTTTTTTCGGAGGAAGGAGGAAGTGGAAATATCTTTTCATGTAGTTATGACACTCGACAGTACTTGGTGAAAGGTCGCCAGCTCAGAAAAACTACTTATGGAATTAAAACTGCATTCATGGTAGATACCCCAATTTCTGTTGAAATTACAACCGATTTATCTGATGATGAAATAGTTCTTGCTACTCTTCTGCATCCCAATCATCCATTGAGAGTCGTGGAGACTGAAATGGTTGGCATTCTACCTGGTGTCATTGTTATCGGAATTTGTGGTCTATTTGTTATAATTTCCATTGCGATCAATCAGTTCGGACGTCATAGGTCAAACACGCATTTGCCTTTTGATATCAATCTAGAAATATTTCACAAGGCTCTGGAGAACTTGAATGGTCTCAATGCTTGGTTTCTTTCCGCAAAGCTTGAGGGATCCAAAAATATTGCAATGGCTCAAGGTGTGTCGCTTATGTCCAACAAATATGACATTGGTCTAGTTCCAACTGGTGGAATTACATCCAATAGTTCTGGCGTTCAACTGGATTCGTTAAATGAAGAATCTAAGCCACAGCTCAGTATTCAAGAAGCGTAAGTACCAATTCCATCTGGATGGCATATGCTAATAATTTAATATCTGTGCTAATTTTTCTACTTATTGCTTTAATCTTTTTGTTTCTTTTTATATAGTAGCCCAATTTCAACTGTTGAATCACATACTCATCTTTTACAGCCTAGCAGATACCAAGGATATCAAGCTCCACCACCTCTACCCCCATCATAGTCATCCATCAGTCACACACTTCACAAATGAATCTTGCAAATCAGCTGAATTACTAAACTATGGGTAATAGATTTATTTCAATAATTATAAGTTATATGACAATAAAGATTCTCTTGAAAAATGTGACTAAGGTTTATAAGGCAAAAAATTGCGAATGTTGCAACATGACTAAATTCAATCAAATTAAAATGAAAGTGCCATGACTGTCACAGTTTATGTTTACTAGTTAGTAACATTATTGAGCATCTAGACCATATTTCATTCTGAGGGGTCGGGACAGATTTTAGGTATCGAGGCTGTGTTCTTAGCTATATGAAGATATGGCGAATGGGTGACTTAGACTGCAAATAAATGATGTAAAAACTTTTAACTAAAGTCTTATCGCAAACTTTATCATCTAGCTATTGTGAATCTTTTATACAATGCAAGTACTCAACCTTTCATATTATAATATCCAAAAATTTAATTCATTTATTGACTAAATAAATTTGCTATGAAATGAATAAATGAAGACAAATATATCTAATTCAAGGATGTATCAAACAAAGGAAAATCAAATTAATATGCCAAATGATAGAGAAGCAGAATTATTAACGTCTTGAATGGCCATTATACTAACACAGAGTTGAATAGAAGACTAGTGCCAAAAACAAGACTATTCAATTTGAGTCTAAGCATTAACTACTCAATCGAAGCGTACAAATTAGAAACCAGACTTAAGGCATTAATAGGTTATCCAATTGTTAGCACTACGAGTAACTTTGATCTCATCTATTTTATCTTTTCTTTACTTTATGAGACTTGTAGACTTTATGATCCCAGGCTCTAATTGCTCACAATTAAACTGCACTCTTAGCAATCCTTTCTGCCAATTAAAACCAATGTAAGTATATTCCATTTTTCATGGATGAGATTTTCAGATAGTACAATTGGCTTGGTAGTCTTCTGTATCGGCTATAGGTCCCTCGTTAAACTGATTGTATTCATGCTGTACCTTATCCTATCCTACTTTCTAGTTTACGTAATTGGCAAAACATCAATGTTTTATTAAATCAAGTATTGCACATTCGATATGACATTTATCATAATAATAGAAAAGTTAATAGAAAAGTTAGTAGTCCGTGTCTCAGCTAATATATCCGAGTCATTCATTTTATTTGCATTGATCCGACTGCTAGCCACCTTCCTTAGTTATGGATCAGCTTATGAAAAAAGAGACACACTTGACTCCCTCGTAAGACCAATTGACCTATATTTAGCCCTTTAATGTGATGATTAAAAAAATCAAGTCTCGGACCGTTGAGCCTCACTAAAATATAGGGAGCCTTGCAGCCCTAAGTATCAATCTGGAGAACGGAATTCCGAACCTTGATTGGCTCAGTACAACTAGAAGGCATAATCAGAAACAGAGACATATTACCTTGGTGATGATACTACCACTTCCAATAGATCGTAGTAATTAGACCAGGTTTGACCTGAAGGCACTTTTGAGGTATTTCAACTGGGAGTCCATTGCATTGCCTGATGGAACGTACCAGTTGACACAGTACTTGAAGTTGTTTTTCGTTATTTCTTGACCTTCTTCAAGGTCTCATGTGGGTACTTACCCATTTACAGTCCCATAATACATTCCAAAGAGTCCACTGGGATGCCTGCTCAACTTTATTTTTGATATAAAAATAATCAAAAGAGACATTAAATTTCTATTTGCTGGTTTGGGACTAAATATCGCCTTGCCTTGGATTGATCCAAAGCTGATCTTTATAAAAAGGTTTCGACAAAGAGAGTTAATACACTTAACTCAAGAGGAAGGGTCCACACGTGAAAATCCATGTTCCTCTATTTCCGAATGAGGATAGTTCAGTTCATTGAGTGAATTTTTTTGTGGAAGCATCAATCCCTTGGTTTTTCCTACTACCAAGAAGCCTGAACATAAAACCTAAAGAACGCGGTCCGAATACTGATTAACTTAGATAAAGCCTCTTAAAACTCATTTTGCCTTCAAGAATAAGGTAATCTTCCTGGAATGTTATACTGATAGTTCATACAATTACTGAATCGCAAAGCTAACGGAAAACGCAGCAAGCCGCCATGTTCATCATGTAGTTGATTAGGTGGGGGTGTGATTATACCCCTTGCCCATGTACCTGATACCATTGTATTAATTGTATTAACGTCTACTTTGATTCTCGATCTAACTATGAAAATTAAACTCTTGCAGCCAAATCTGGCATTGCTGCAGTTCCAAACCATCATCATCAGTCACTGAACTACGAAAAAAAATACGAATTTCAATCAACTAAAAAAAAAAAAATTAATTAAAAAATGTGAACAAAAACCCACATATTCAAAATCCCATGTATTTATGCAATTAATTATTCCTATTACTACTATTACCACTAATGTTACTTGAATATCTTGTCTGGAGCAAATGGCAGTATGGTGTGTTTTCTGGATACCAGTCCGATTTTGTTACCATCAATATCTGGGCAATACCCATTGACCATGACCAAATCAGTGTCTTGTAACTTTACCAAAAGATTGTCCATGGTTCTATGGCTTTGGTCATCAACTGCCTTGTGAAATAATTCAAGGTATGGATCAAACGGAATAGTTGAGCTGTTGCCAATATGGTGCATGAGTCGAATGGCAAGCAGTATAATTGAAATTCCACCCGCCGCAATAATTAAAATCAAGGCCGGCCATGCATCAATCATCTCGACACTCTTCACTAAAATAGGTCGCTGCAGTTCACTCAGCATGGCAATCATGACGTGCTCTGGAGATTGACTTGTCAGAATTGATGTTGATCTAGGCCCGTACAAATTTTCGGCATCTATTCCAAGATATCGTTGATCAATTTTTTTGTTTGGTACGAACACGTTTTGAACTGAATAAGAAATATAGTTGTAAAAAATAATACCTGGAGATGCATAGTAATTAGATGGATCTCGAGGTGATACTCCAGAAACTCCAATAATCTCAAATATCAGGTAGTTGTAAGTGTATCGCGGAATTCTTCCATAAACTTTGTCTTGGTCGATTCGGTAATACGCTAAAATCATGGGTAAATTAACTGTTGAATTTCGCCAATTACTCAAATAATCAAAAGCTGCATCAAGGTCTAATACTATCGATGTTCCATTCAGTTGCATAGACACAAAGGTGTAGTTCTTTACTGACTCCTCCAGAAACTTTCTGGTAGTAGTAGGGAAGTTACCAGTTTCGTTGATTCGTTGAGAATCGCGCTGTCTACTTGTCATGAAATTAAAGTGGGCTCCATCGTCACCCTGATAGGCAAACACATTGGTGGGCTGGTTAAATCCAATAGAAGGATAATATGGTGCTGTGCTTGGAGTTAAATCGTTGAGACAATTGAGAACCACGAGAGGAAGTCCATTAGCAACTTGAGCCGTTTCAACCTGCTGTCCGCAAAGACAGGTAAAATTGTCTTGAGTTGTTAACCCAGTTGAAGAGGTAACATTTGGGGTATCGTAGATGATTTCATAGGTCACAGAGCCAGAATTTATTACAGATCGATTCGGTGTGTCATTAATGTATTCATAATATTCTGAAGGGATATAAGTGTCATTGTTAAAGGCTTTTATTCCTTCAGTTATGTTGACCAGTGCTGAAGGAGCACTTGCATTAAAGGTTGTACTAATGGGAGAGGAAGTAACTGCAAAATTGAAAGATATGTCGCTATTTGGATATTCTATCCAGCTAGTATGTCTTCTGGCCAGCTGGAATACAAGTAAGTCCGATACCAAAATAAGCAGCCATAGTGCTAGAGACAAGAAGATCGTCAGCCAACTGAGTCCAGACACTCTTATTGGGAATTTGGGGATATATCGAGAGTGCTGCCACGCTCTTGCATCAAGCAATGACGAAAAACAGTTGGATATGGATGAAAAGAAGGTTAGTTGTAGAGCTTTCCGTGGGGAGTAGATTGTCAGAAATGCTGCTACTTGTGGAATAACCATGGCAATGGCTACTTTTGAGGCAAAGGCCAAAGCTTGAGCTACTGTTGGAGTCACGAACATAGTGCAAAAGTAAGCCTCAAGATGAAGAGAATGAGAAGGAAATGAAAATCCAGGTAGAGATCAAAAGCAAGGAGAAGAAGAAGAAGAAGAGAATTAAAAAGAAGAAAAACGAGCGTTCTTGTCAGATTATGAAGTATTGCTATTCCTTAAACTCTGAAAATTATAAATAGGTTAGAAGAAAGAAAAAAAAAAAAAAAAGCCAATAATATGATAATTAGTGAGACTAAAATTTCGTTAGACAATATTGAACTCAACTTGATATCTCCGGGCAATAGTATAACCCTTGACACGCTCATATATCGTACTACCAGTCTTTGCCCGCGAAATCTGCGCACTATGGTGGTGGGGAATCAGGGTGCGGCTATTGCGGCTTGTTTTCTTTAGAGCACTGTTGCAATATCGTTAAAAAAAAGTGTGTTACAAGCTTAAAATAATACAATTTGGCTGCGGCTTTTGGCTGCAGAGAGGTCTACCTTGGCTATACCGGGACAATTAGATCATTTTACTGATTACATTGCCATGATCCACCAGGATAATTATTACCGTTATATTACCACCTTGAATCTTCACTGGAGTAGGAGTAAAACAGTTCTCTATTTCGAAAATATTATTCCCTCTATTTCTAGTTTCCTTTTCTTTTCCTCTTTTTTTCTTTCTTCCTTCCTTGCTCCCTTCAATTTTACTTTCACTAAGCATCTCATTCTAACAATGCAGAAACTGTTTGTATCATCAGATACTGCACAAATTGTTTCTTTCGCGGCAAAGATTGTCGTAGGCCTTACCATCCCTCAAATCGCATCCTTGATATCCTTTATATCAACCCCAAAGGCCCTCATCTTCTTTTTCTTTGGAGACTTTGGAAACCTGTTTGCACTGGCTAATGATATTCGATGGTACCCTTCAGTTCGCAAGCAGAGACAAAGAAAGCACGCAGTTCGCTTTGAATCTGTTCTCATGGTCTTGCTCGCTATTATGTATTGCTCAGCAGTACTCGTGACTGATTTACTACTGTTTCAGCTCTCAGCACGCAAGGATGGCTACCAATTAAAGCAAACCAAAACCAATCTCACTTTCACTGATAGCTACTACACACTTGGCGATAGTAACTACCCCTACCCGATGGTGATGGAGTCCAATCAAACCGCTCAGAAAGTCTTTGGTAACAACAGATATGCGTCCAATGATGGAGGAGTTTACAAGGATTATAAAAGTGTGCAAAGTTATTACTACACAATTGACGGTCCTCAAGGAAACATCCCCGTGACTGGTAATTATACAGGAAATCCTCGATGTACAGTTGCTCATACAGTTATCCAATCCATTGTTGGTAATGGAATCTCCCCTGTTCGTATTCGATGCTATTTTGACAATGTTATTAATAATAACACCAACATTGTTGAAGAAACTGTCAACACTTTAGGCTTCAACGGCCAAAAAGTTGCTTCGTATTACCAAACTGAAGAGGGAGCAAACTATCTGTTTGTTGAGCTAGTGCAGCGTGTTTATGATCATCTAGAGACTTATAACGGAAGTACTGGAGTCTACCTCTTGGACGAAAAACTTAAAGGCTTTGAAGATGAGGGATACGTATTAGAAAATTCCCTTGTAAATGGTTATGTGGTCAACATGACAAACAACACAATGTCAATGAGGGAGCTGCTTGAATCTTCAGCGACCGTGGCTATTGAACAAAATTACACCCTGGCAACGTGCACGTTTCTTTCTTCTAAAACAGAGCTCACATTCAAATTTGGAGCAATCCCCATGTATACCAAAAAGTATATTCTATGGGGTACATACCTAGAGAAAACATTTTTTTCGGGCCAAGGGCAAGGGAATTTCTTTTCATATAGTTATGACACTCGGCAGTATTTGGTGAAGGGTCGACAGCTGAGAAAATCCATTTATGGACTTAACATGCTTTTAATGAATAATGCCCCATTGTCTGTTCAAATTTCAACAGATTTATCTGATGAGGAAATCGTTCTTGCTACTCTTCAGGATCCTAACTACCCATTAAAAGTCGTTGAGACGCAACTGGTTGACATTCTACCTGGTGTGATTGTTATTGGAATTTGTGCTTTATTTATTGTTCTGGCCATTACCATCAATCAGTTTGGACGGCACAATTCTAACACCCACTTGCCCTTTGATATTAATCTTGAAATATTTCACAAAGCTTTGGAGAATTTAAATGGTCTCAATGCTTGGTATCTTCCCGCAAAGCTAGAGGGATCGAAAAACATTGCAATGGCCAAGGGTACTTCGCTTATGTCCAATAACTATGCGGTCGGTCTAGTTCCAACTGGTGGAGTTACAGCCGATAGTTCAGGAGTTCAATTGCATTCATTCAATGAAGAATATAAGCCTCACTTCAATTTACAGGAAGCGTAAGTATCAATTCCAGCTCTACGGTATATGCTGATACTTTAATAACTGTGCTAATTATTCCACTTATTTGTTTTACTTTTTTTTTACATCGTAGACCAATTTCACCTGTTGAATCACATTCTCATCTTATATATCCGAGCAGATATCAGGGATATCAGGCTCCACCACCTCCACCACCACTCCCTCCATCACACCCATACCATGAGTCACATGGTTCACAAAATTATCCCTCAGATCAGCAGAATCTACTCAACCATGGTTATCATAATTAGCACTATAATTAGGTATGACAATATTTGAAATTTCTTGTGTAATAATTTATTCGGTATATTTAGGATTTTATGCGACCAAACCAAAAGAAGCCAAAAATGTAACATGACGAAATTTGATTCGAGCAAATTTAGTTTGCAAAGAATAAGCTAATGATAATTAATTACCATTCTTATTATTATTATGATATTATCACGGGAAGATCGGGTCTGAGCTTAATTGTGAGAGGGTCCTATGTGAAGGCGATGAAAAAGGTCCATATGTCTGTGCTTAATATGGAAGCATAACTGGGACTTTTGATTATTTTTATGACTATTTGTGTGACTATTTATATGATTATCTTTGTTACAAAAATTAATATTTTTTCTATGCTTAAAGTTATCACTATTTCCACCACCAATTTTAGTACTACTTTTATGATTATATTATTAATCATACTGATATACACATTAAATTTTAGATATGATTAAATCTACCCAAGTACTTGTTTAACTGACAACAAATCAACAAAATGAGACACCCAAACATTTCTTCAACACTCCTCTACTTAGCACTCAAACTCGTCTTGCGCCACTACAGAACATAACCCAACTCATTCACAAACTACAATTTGTCCACTAGTATTTTTTTCTACTCTATTTCAATTGATTCGTTCTAGCTTGTCTATATAAATTTCTATCGGTCATGTCAACATTTTCACAGCTGCGTACGCAAGCCCGTAGCTTGGAGACGGAATTTGAAGGCCTGCTATCAACATATTCCTCTTTCACCCAGAGTATAAGTGGGAGCGCTATGGAAGATGAAAATCGAACAGTTAAATCCATTGAAGAGTCTCTCTCAAAGGTGAGTTTTATGCCTGCCATTATTCCTCTACTTGTAATCAACTAACTGATGTATCTACAGAGAGACGAGATTGTATCCGCTTTGAATAGAGTACTAGAGAGTGAAGCTTCACCTTCAACCGCAAAACTTCACCAGGTCCAGCGTCACCGTGAAAACGTGGCAGACCATAAAGCTGAGTTCCAGCGCATTAGAGGTACCATTTTGCAAGAACGCAACCACCTGAACTTGCTCTCATCAGTCCGATCTGATATTGAATCACATCGTGCTAGCACCACAACACCCAGCGGCGGTGGAACTGGGGGATCAAGGAATTCAGGAATGTCTGAGGCTGACTATATGCTAAACGAACGCTCACGAATTGATAACTCCAACAGCATGGCTGATTCATTATTGGCTCAAGCGTATGAAACCCGAGATGAATTTATGCGACAGCGAGCATCTCTTACTGGAATTCAGCGACGCATGTTCTATACCCTGTCGCATGTGCCTGGAATTAATACTATCATTGCTAAAGTAAACACCAGGAAAAAGCGTGATAGCTTGATTCTGGCTTCTTTAATTACTACCTGTGTCCTTTTACTTCTGCTTTTCCGTTAATATTTCATAGTAATAAAATAATAATAATGCCTAAGCGATCATGCCAAAAACGTTCTAAAGAAGAAGAAAAAAACTGTTCTAATGTCGTTCACAGGTAATAATCTGGGGTTCGAATAGCCAAGGATATAAATTCATCATATTTACAGATTGAGGATTTAAGGGACATAAATGCTTAATTGAGTATAGAAACCCACATCTGTTGTATTTTACACTTGATCAAAATGCTTAAATTTCAATCCAGAAGCCCTTCATTCTTAGCCAACAAGAGCAAAAACTTATAAATATCCTTGTGTAACTAAAAATTTCCTGGTAATGTTTTCAAGTAAAGAGTAAGATTTTGGTCTTAAAAATATATCTAGGAATAGAACTTGAAAAGGTAATACGTGACCCCGATCCAAATTTTTTATTCCTGGACTCAACTTCTCCTTTTGTCCTTCATCGGTTAATCCGTCGGTAAAAGTGAACTTTCAGAGACAACTCATATTTTATATCGATAGACTCCGCTCTTGAAATAAATTTTTTTTCTTCCTACATTTTTTTCTTCTCCTTCTTAGTTTTCTTCTTGTGACATTTCAATATCTAAGTTTTCAAATACATTACTTCTAAATTATCTATCAAATTATGGGTTTCACGGCTCTATACCGTTATTTTAAAACAAACCGTCAATTTCTCCATCTTCATTGACCTCCACATTCATAAACCCAGCATGAGTCGGTAAGCCAGGAATAGTCATGATCTCTGCAGCGAGAGCGTACAAGTACCCAGCTCCAACAGAAGCACGCAAATCTCGGATAGGCATGGTAAAGCCAGTGGGAACACCCTTCAGACTAGGGTCGTGCGACAGCGAATACTGAGTCTTTGCAATGCAGATGGGCAAATGGCCGAATCCCTGCTTGGTATAAGTCTCAATCTTCTTTCTGGCGGCTTCACTCAGTTCAACACCATCGGCACCATACATTTCACGTGCAATAATGTTAAGTTTCTCCTCAGCACCAGTGCTTTCAGTGTCATACAACAACTTGAAGTCACCACGAGGAGCATCGGTAGCCTTAATAACAGACTTGGCCAAATCAATGGCTCCTAGACCACCCTGTTCCCAGTGGTTAGTTGGGACTGCATCAAAAGCGCCTGCGCTCAAGGCCTCCTCACGAATGGTAGCCAACTCAGCATCAGTATCTGTCACAAAACGGTTAATGGCAACAACAACTGGGCTTCCATAGGCTCGAGCATTCTCAATTTGCTTTTTCAAATTGGCTGTACCCTTGCGCACTAGCTCAACATCTTCATTGAGATATGAGTCAGCGAGAGGAGCACCTGGTTTAACATCAGGACCGCCTCCATGAAGCTTCAAAGCACGAACAGTGGCAACAATAACTACGGCATCGGGAACCAATCCACTAGTTCGACACTTGATGTTGAAAAATCGTTCTCCACCCATGGTAAAGTCGAAGCCAGCCTCAGTAACGACATAACCTGCCTTGTCCTTATGGCTCTCGCCTTCACCAGTACCAGCCAACTTTAAGGCAATCTTGTCTGCCAAAATGGAACTGGCTCCAATACTGATATTGGCGAAGGGGCCTGCATGCACAAAGACAGGAGTACCCTCAAGAGTTTGCATGATATTGGGTTTGATAGCATCCTTGAGAAGAGCAGTCAAGGCACCACCAGCACCAATGTCGTCACAAGTAATGGGCTCACCTTGCTTGCTGCTGGCTACAACCATACGTCCGAGACGTTGACGCATGTCTTTCAGGTCAGTAGCAAGAGCAAGAATTGCCATACATTCACTGGCAACTGAAATGTCAAATCCGGTCTGACGAGTTTGACCCTTTTCAGCCGAACCCTCACCAACAGTGATAGTACGAAGCATTCTATCGTTGCAGTCTACAACACGTCGCCAGGTAATAGTTTCAGGATCAATGTCCAAGCGAGCAAATCGAGTGATTTCCTCAGTAGTAAGGGAATTGGGGTCAGTCTTATCAATTCCTAATTTCTTGAGTCTAATCATCATGCTAGGGGTGAACTTTCTCTCGCCCTTCTTTGAAGGTACAAGACGCTTGTAAAGAGCAGCGTCCTTTTGAGAGTTTTCATGAAACATTCTAGTGTCAATGGCAGCAGCAAGTAAATTGTTTGCAGCTGAAATGGCATGAATATCACCAGTCAAATGCATGTTGAATTCATCCATAGGGATTACTTGAGAGTACCCACCTCCGGCAGCACCACCTTTAATACCAAAAGTTGGGCCCATGGAAGGCTGACGAACAGTAGCAAAGGCCATTTTATCAAGATGACCGCCAAGGGCTTGTACCAAACCGACAGTGGTGGTAGACTTTCCCTCACCCAAGGGGGTAGGAGTGATTCCTGCAACAAGTACATATTTACCATTGCGTCTATGTTTAAGACGTTCCAAAACGTCCAGGCTAACCTTGCCCTTGTAATGGCCATACTGGTCCAGCTCATGCTCAGTAAGGCCAATTTCCTTTGCAACCTCTCTGATCTTCTTGGGCTGTTGAGCACGAGAAATTTCAATATCAGAAGGTACAGGAGATTTAAGCTCTAATGGAAGAGGTCGAATGCTTCTTAGTTCCTCCTGAGCTGTAATACGCTTTGCTGAATCAAGGACATTTTGAACAAGCATTGCAACGGTCATAGGACCAACTCCACCTGGAACTGGAGTAATTTTAGAAGCAACCTTGACAGCAGTGCTGTATTCAACATCACCTACAAGACGCTTACCAGATTTCTTGGTAGAATCAGGAATATGGTTGATACCAACGTCAATAACAACGGCTCCAGGTTTGAGCCATTCACCCTTGACAAACTCAGGGACACCTACAGCAGCAATCACAACATCAGCTTCGCGAACAACGCTAGGTAAATCTTGAGTACGGCTGTGGCAGACGGTAACAGTTGCGTCAGCATTTCTGAGTAAGTAAGATGCAGGGTTACCGACAATATCGGATCGTCCTACAACAACAGCACGCTTTCCTCTGATATCAACGCCAGATTTCTCGAGAAGAACCATAACACCCTTGGGGGTGCAAGGAACGAACATGGGATTACCACCTCTCTTTGCCAACTCACCAACATTAAGTGGGGCAAATCCATCAACGTCCTTCTCGGGAATGACAGCGTTTGTGACCTTGGTTTCAGAGATAGTCTTAGGAAGGGGAAGCTGAACAAGAATGCCATGGACACTAGGGTCATCATTCAAAGTATCAATGTCATTAAGGAGAGAAGCTTCTTTAACATCTTCAGGTAATTTTCGAAGTTCACACTCAATATTAGCTTCTTGTGCTGCTTTCAATTTCATACGGACATATGCAGATGAGTCTTGCCGGCTTCCAACCTGAATGATAACCAACTTGGGGCTAAAGTGAGGTTTCACAGCTCTAATTGCTTCAATCTCTTCATTTGCAGCCAAACGAATTGATCTATACATATCGTTAGTTTCCCAATAATTTCATGATAAAGCTGATAGACTTACTTTGCAATCTGTTTTCCATCTATGGGTTCTGCATTAAGCATTCTAGAAGTGAGTGAGAAGGCACGCCGTGAAATAATAGCTGAGTTTATGGATAGCTGAAGAGGTCTATTGGGGATCAAAGCCCTACGTAACAGACCAGCAGGTCTGCAGGACTTGGAGCTGGATCTAAGCATTGCTGATTTTTATTTCTTTTGGGGAACTACCAGTATTGAGTAGCTCTATTAATGTTGCTGTGAATTCAGCTATAGGGATATTGAATATATGTGAGATTTGTGTAAAACAAAGACTCAAGATTTTGAAGTTTTTGAGATATTAAATACTTGTAAAATTTAAAATTTTTCAAAAGAGTCAGACAGATTAACTTGTCTTGATGATTGCCAATTTTTTTCCGATCTTTTGTCCCAATAGACTTGACCTTGCCCTGAGAATATAGCTACCCGGGTTCATTGTACGGCATAAACCCCTGTCAATCGGTGTATAACTCGGGGAAGCACGAAAACGAGACCAAAAAATTAACGTGTATTTTGTTAATTTAGCTCTACAGTATTTCAATCATCTGGCTTCGGGCATATCGAAAACAGCGATGGGTGAGGACACGAGTTATGATTCTTTATTTTGCATGAGTGGAGGCGGAGGTGACTCAGGTAAAGGCAGTTCCGGGCGAGTTACAAAACCACGCGCTGAAGTTAAACTGAACCGTCATAAGAGGCGAACTGCTTCACGATCTAGTGTGCTCTTTGGCGAGGAAATGGAAAGAGACATGGCAAAGAACACACCACCGCCATTTACAATTGCAGAGGTTTCAAGGGAATTATTAAGGGAATCTCCTCACAAAGCCGACTCTATTCCTTCTTTTCATATTTCTAGCCCTTTATCCCAAAGGGTCATGCCCAAGGTGCGGGACTCCTCAGATTTTCCTGGTCAGCCACGGACACCATCTAAAAGTCAACTAGTTATTAGGGAAATTACACCTTCCGAACGGAATTTTATGACTCCTCCTGTTTCTGGATCACGAGCAGTTAATAAACAATTGCCACCTTCATTCACCACGCCGCTTGGAACGCCTACCTTTAAATTTGTGAAAAACGATAACCATGAACGACCAGTAACGCCAGAATCGGTCAAGCTACAATCTATGGATTCTATCTCATTATTTCCATCACTTAGCCAGCTTGGCCAACCCTCTTTTAGTTCACTTACAGTAGGTGCTACTAAATCTAGCACCAGCAATTCTCCAGTTTGTCAAGGAAACTTCAGCATGGCATATACAAGCAATGCCAAAACCCCAGTTATACACCCATTTTGGTCTCCTTCTCCTAAGAAAGTCTGGTCTTATTTAATTACTGGAGGTGTTTCAGACTTTTTACATTCAGCAATTGCTAATGTTGAAGACTTGGTAGAGCTTCAGAAAAACGGTTCGGTATATTTTTCCAGTGGAGCAATACCATTCACCTCGTCGCACGGTTTTAACAGAGCCCGAGTTGAATTTTGTCAAAGGTGGAATCGATTTAGTTGGAAAGTTGAGCTTTCGCAGAAAGACGTGGAGTCCACACTATCTGCGATTCTAATGCTACCTCATAATAATCCTGTAGAAGAGATCGAGCTAGCTGAAGGTATGACTGTGGATTTAGGTCCTGTATATCAGGAACTTCCTACTACGAAGATCTATTTGAAATGGCGTATTGTCGAGCCTTAAAAGCGACTTCTGAATTTTTATTTATTATTCCAATTCGGCCAAACCACTCATTTCATTGGTATGATTTAATGATATTGCATCATAACAGGCACTTAGCATTCAGCTATAAGAAAAGCTTGAGCATAATATATTATAACGTCTCTATCAATTGGCTCAAGTAAATTAGACTTCATTTGCTGAAATGATTGTAATCCTTCATAAACTGAGAGTACGGCTTAAATCTGACAATGGTTTTCAAGATATTACTGAGGAATGTGGCTAAACTTCATCTCACAACAGGTATAACCTAAATCTCATAGTCCTATGCTCATGTCCTTTTGACTCTTGCCATTCTAAATTAAGAAATACAATACTCAGGTCCTTGAAAATAATGAACTTCACTACCCCTAACCTTATACAATCACCAATTTTTCCTAGTTTATAGAGCTTAGCTCACAGTCTTTGATTTAAGCTGTGTCTATCCTGATATCAGATCACAGATCAATAGCCATCATGGCCAAAGAATATAAACTGTAAGATATTATTGATGAGAAGGATTATCATCATTCTCTTCTGTTCCCTCACTATTTAATTTGTGTTTTCTTACTAATTCATCCATGTTCAGTTCCCTCTCAATACCATTAGACACAGCTCAACATGCTGACGTTCTCCGTCAAAGTTTAGAGCCAGATCCTGAGCTGAAACCGGAGCAGATTTCAAAGAGGTTTGAGGTAACTGAAAATATTTTAAAGGTACATTTCGAGGCTACAAACAATAGGATTCTAAGAGTTGCTGTCAATAGTTTGCTTGACAGTGTTGGAGAGCTTCTAGAATGTGTTGAAGATCTCGAGCATATATAAAACCGAATCAAGAATTCAGATTTCATTCATTCGATTTAATATTTATTCCTGTTTTCTCATCCTGGTTTATCAATACCCATGAACAATTGAAGAAAATACTTATGATTACTCCGAAACGCTTCTGCTGAAACCTTACTCATTATCAACGTAAATATAGGTCTACCAGCGTAACTATGAGACAAGTAATAGTAACCATCAACATGGAACAAAAATCTAACCACGTAGTTTCCCACTAAGCCGCTGTAGTGAACAAGATTCCAGATTGTTACACCCACTCTTTCCATCTCCATACCACCCGTAACACTTTCACTTTTGGCTTTTCAAAAATAGAGCAAACAAAAAGCCTTTCATCCAGTCAAAATTTCAAGGTTGGGTGTTTTTTCTTTCTCTAATGCAATAGTTTCAATCGGCTTATTCATTTCATGAATCTTCGTGTCAAACCACTATAGTCGATTTTTGATATAGCATACTTGCTTGCACTTATCCAAGCCACCGGCCTACTACCGACCCTTGCATTGTTTTTAGCATGGACACCAATTTGAAAGACTTGAACAGTAATAATTGGCAGAAAGGAAGTAATTCAGATTCACCTCATCGTTATTCTGCTCCAGGACTTGCTTCTGCTCAACCCCAAAATGATATTAACACCTCAACGGCGACTTCTCATCGAATTGCTACTAGCCCTACAGTAAGCGACAATGTCAAACACCCAGAATACTTTCCTTCAAGCAGGTATTTGGCTCAAGCAGACCCGGATTATCATCGTGCTCCAACAGGTGTCTCTCGAGGGAATGGCGATAATTTAGCTGCAACTGATATTCCAAATACCGAACTTTTTCGGCCAACTCTCCGAGCAAAATCCCGTCAAGGAGCATCATCCAGTCAAAAACGTGATAACTTTATTTCACAAGTTCAATCTTCAGGTCTGTCAAAACCTAAAACTAGTCCAGTTCTTGTGGATAGCGCTGGAAAACATACTTCACGTAAAACGAAAGCTAATGAGGGTGAGGAGGCAAAACGACCCTACAATGAGGGTTACAGAGACCGCATGAGAGCGGTAGAAAATTCTAAACTTTTTTTCCGGATTCCCCTGGATGGGGCAGATACAGTTTCTATGCTGCAGAACCTTTATTCAAAAATATCAGTTTTCGAAAAAAAACAAGCCGCTGACCTTGATAAGTTAGTTAATAGTACTCCAGAAAGTCCTTTTGATGAAGAAGTATGGGACAATTTTGCACGACAGCAAGTACAGCTCGTTGAGCGTTACTCGGACTTTTTATATTATGCCACACTTCCTTCAGAAAAGGCTGTCCTGACGAAGGGGTTTATTCGAAAATATAAAATCACCACTAGGCTCTGGAACAATGGCATTTCAGTATTTGTTGACGTTTTGCGTTCCCGATCTCCCAGTTCCAATAAGGTTCTAGCATCGTTTGTGATTCATTGCATGAATATTTTAATGCTTTGTATTGATCCTGTTTTTGATGCGAGGCATATATGGATTGAATCATTAGGTGATTTAGCTCTGGTCTGCCTTATGTCAAACGTGAGAGCTTGTGCAAACTGGCGTGAGATGTGCTTGTATTGGTATCAAAGGCGTGCTTTATTGACACCAGGAACAGGCAGACTCTACCGACATATGGCCACAATCAGTGACTGGCATGTAGATTCTCTTTTTTATATTTGCAAAAGTTTAACGGCGGTTCAATCGATGCCTGTACCTACATCTGATATTTTATCTATGCTCAATAATACCATTGTGTCCGGCAACTCCTCGAAAATTCAAACTAAGGCTCTAATAACCGAATCAAAGTCAATTATTACTCTTATGGAAATGCATCTGCATTGTATTAACTGCCCTCCTCCTGATTCTGAACTGAGACTCGATCCTGCTTTAGCGCAGGATATTCAAAGCTGTGATTCCATAGTTATAAATCATGGAGCTGCTATTGCGTTTTGCAACATCACAGCACTACTGAAGTATGGAGATAGCTCGTGTACTCTTTTCAATTATTTCAAACAAACGAATAAAAAGAGATGGACAAGTTCGTCTGGTGCGAATAAAGATAGCACAGATCAATTAGATGATGGCACTGCGAAAAATGAAGAAGGAGAGATTGTTTTTCCCACCCCAGGATCTGAAGAGATTATTTCTTTGAAATCTGCAAAAGCAATTGCTAAGTATATTTTGGATTCTTTCATTTATACTACCGATTTTTCGGTGGGTCTTCAGCATGTCATTGTGTGGACTTATTTTTTACTCGCAGCAGCTAAAGCTCCATCTCATATTCGAGACTGTTATATCGACAAGGATTTCCCATTTAAGTCTATAGTCGAGTATTTGAACAATATATGTTCCATTCACGACAATAAGAGGTATTACTCTTCGCAAGAAGTTATTTTAGTTCATTCTACACCGCGTATTGGACCTGAACCTGACCAACCGGTTCCTGAAGAAAGATTTCAACACTTTTTGAACCTTACTCCTGAAAATGAAAGACCAAATATGGACAATTTTCCCAGTTTGTTTGAAAGGCCTCTCCCTGAGGAAGTTCATATTCGTGGATTTGTTTGGTATAACTTGATTCCTAATTTTTCGTACCTCAATAAAGAGGTTTCACCTCTGGATGAGCCTTATGTGGCACACTATGGAGCCGCATATTTAACCAAAATCAGAGTGAAAAGGTTGCGTGTGCTTGGTAGAGAATTAACTTTGCGTACTCCTTGGATCAAGTATGATTCTAACTCTAACCTGTTCTACGTTTCTTAACTGAAATTTTCTACTTGCTAGAGAGCAAAATCAGTATAAGAAAGTTGAATTATGTATTTCTCCAACCATAGATTTAGGATAGAGTACTAGGGATATCATTACTCCATCCTCTTGGTTTTATTTTGATTCACACTCAGCACGAGTCGAGCTCTTATCCAACTTTACACCCGATCCTTAGGACCATAGCACAAGCTTTCCCTACTCAACTCACAGTACAATCACTTTGTATTAGATAGCAAAAATTAGGTCTTACTTTTCTTGTTCAAATAGTTTTTATTTTTTGTTTGTTTTGTTTAAACAGTAACTGTATAGACTCAAAAACTTTCCACTTCAATAATAGAATTATTTCATTAAATATTTCCATTTAGAATTTCATTTGAGGCATGACGGAATCACTATGGAGTGTCACTAAGAATTATGAATTTCACAAGTCGACTTAGGCCCAAAATTTAGGATGGTCCAAAATTTTCAAAGGAACTGCGAGAAATCTAAGGTTGTTAGTGCTACACAAATTACCAAGATTCAATTTACAAGTGGAATAAAATGAAAAGGTGGTGCTCGGTTTCAAGTCGAGCCCATAGGATCAAAAACAATCAAGTCAAGATCCCAAATCAAAAGACTTTTTCTGTCATAAGTCATAAAAGTTTAGAAGCAAACATCATTACATCTTTATATAAACACACAATTTTTTGTCGCATCAAGCATTAACTTGTGAGAATATCAAGCTGGAATGATTTAGAGTTCCTCCTCAATGAGACCCTTCTCAGAGACGTAGATACCGTCCAAGAACTTACGGATATCCTTGTTACGGACTCTGGTGATCTGCTGGATATCAGCTGCAGACTGAGAGACATCCTCAAGAGAGTTTCCGGAAAGGATCAACTCATCCTTTTGAGCAGTAGAAATCTCAACATTAACACCCTCAGCGATCTTAATTTGACGAACACGCTTCTCACCCAAGAAGTTTCTGATCTCGACGATTCTGCCGTTATCAATAACGTTAACGTTGATGGGGAAATGTGCGTAGACGTATCTCATCTTGTACTTGTAACCCTTAGTAACACCGGTAATCAAGTTAGCAATGAGAGACTTGACGGTTCTGAGGGCAGCAACATGCTTTCTGTCTCCGTGGTGAACAGTGATCTTGACAGCTTTGTCAGAGATCTTGCTGAAGGTAACATCAATGTGTCTGAGGTTCTTGGTAAGGCTACCTCTGGGTCCAGCAACGGTAACGATACGGGCCTTAATGGCAACAGTGACACCTTCGGGAATGTCAAGAATCTGATCAGTTTGGATGAACTTCATTGTAGTTTTATGATTGAGGATAAGGTCTTACTGGCGTTGTTGTCTAGAAGGTCAAGGACTAGAAATATGGGAATAAAGAAATTTATTTTAACTCCAAGTTGCAATATTTTCATTGCCATACCTAGATATATTCGTTCTGAAATATATAATGCTTAATATGGAATCTCAAATATTTAGCAGTCACATCATTCAAAACACATTTATTAGTCAGAAAACTAGTAATCAATTTTAAATTTACTTTTTGACCAATTATATTTTTAAAGCTCAATATTCATTTTTAGTTTTAGAACATGGTCCAGATCCATCGTTTTTCTCAATACTAGGAGTCTACTTTACCCAATATTTATATGGAATTCCCATTTCATAAATTTAGGTAGTATACTCCATTATAATACTGCTTACCACTGTTCAATTGTTGGATCTTATTGCATTTGTAGCTTTTTCCCAATATAGATCCAACTTGAACATTATCAAATTGAGAAATAGAAATATTATTCAATAATAAATTCGTAAGTGTCTCAATTCATTAGGGCTAGCAAGATTTTCAAAAACCCAAAGACATAGCCTACAATTCAAGTTATCCCAACTTTAAAACTGGAGTGCTTTGTGATACCTCGGTTGAAAGCAAACCGCAAAATATTGAGGCCATTAAGTTCTATGACTATTGACTCCAATAGAAGACAAGCGGCCTAAATATCTCAGTAGGTATTTCTTTAATTGGCAGCAAATCCTTATCAAATTTCAACTCAATACCTGGGAACTAATCATCAAGCAATTGCGGGATGTTACTATTTATCGTCGATTAATTTCCTTCAATTTAATTGTTCTCGAGTTTACTGTTTTCCGTGATAGGAGTCTTTTCGTGAATGCGCTTTACACGAATTGCAGTCGTTTGCTTCAGAAAGATGATGAAAATCACCAGTGCTGTACCAAGAATAACAATTTTCCTAGAGACCAGGTCAAATCGCCTACTCAATTGATTTATATATCAGTTTATAGTATGCGTCACCTATATAATTAAATCGTAAAGACATAGAATTGATATTTCCAATATTATTGAGATAACTCACAATTAAATTTCAAATAAGAAATGAATTACAAAGTAATTAATTTAATAAAAGTTCCAAGTCTTTTTTAATCACTAGACATAAATATTTATGGCAGTTACATTAAAATTTGTTCCTGAAATATGTATATCGTTCCCAAAATATAATGACATGAAATTTTTCTCAGTCTCATATAAGCAAATTCTGGCTTGACTTTCAAGAATCTTACCATTGCTCTAGTTATAGTAATTTCAGCAGGCTTACTGGTACGCCAAGTGGTTTCTTGGTCGTTCACTTGTTAACTGTGTAATACTTGGGCAATAAAATGGAATTGTACATATACATTTTCAAAACATTATCAATACCCACACACGAGTAGAATTGAAAGTCTTGTGTTCTTTATTCTACTTTTTCTAAGGACTGTTATTTAATTTACTTCCCTTGCCTAACGAGTTCCAAAACCAGACTTTAAGTTTCTTCCTTATATGCTTTTTGATAACCTATTAGAACCGCCATTTTTACAACTATTCAATTAAACCCCAATGATTTATTTAAGCATAGGTGAATAATTCCAACTCTAGTACTCAAACTTGTACTTAAGAGCTAGGAACACAACGATCATCATTTCTTTCAGTCTTTTAAGGTTCACACCAACTAATCTAGTTAACTGATTATAATCTGGGTTGGGGTATTTTAATTGCAACGGGAGACTTCCAGTTACTTTTTTTTTACTTTTTTTTCTCCCACCACCATCCCCACTCCACATCCCAAAGATATCACGAACTAACAGAAGACTTGTTCATTTTGCACCACTGATAAGAAATATAATTTTGAACATTTTTTAATCACTTTCACGGCCGCAATAAAGATCATTTTGAAAAGCCCCACTTTAAACCTGTATTCGGACCAAATATACTTTTGAATCGACCTCGGCGTCTCTATCCTTCTAACCGAAAATTTCCGTCCATGGTAACAGAACTAAATTGAAAAATCAAAAACATTGCACAGCATTCAATGATAGCACCGTCCAATATCGTTGACCTGGTTAAAACATCTTCTGGTGAAGAGCAACTCCGCGCCTTACGTACGCTGCGAAATTCTCTTATTGGGCATGATGACGAAAAACTCGAGCATGCTCACAACGACACAATTCCAGTCTTGCTAGGTATCATAGTAGATCAAAGCATACTGGAGGCTTGTCGTATTGAAGCAAATATTCTGATAGGAAGTTTTGCTTTTGGTACGTTTTCTCAATCTGAATAATATTTTGAAAATATTTCATAGCTAACTTGGTACAGGTTCGCCTGAAATATTGGAGGCCATTTTAAAATACCCCATAATACCAACTCTCATGTCTAATTTATATCCGAACCTGCCTTTACCCATGTTAGCATCTTCACTTAGAACGCTAATAACCGTGCTTCAGGTTCGCCCCAATCCAAACATCATTGCATCTTACCCTCAAGTTGTCGCTACGTTGGACTACTTACTGGCTTCCCTCACTACGCCTGTAAGCATCCTAGATCTGTGCTGCAAATTGATTCCTTTACTCGCTCCTTCTAAACTCACTCATATTTCTTCTCTCACCGAACCTTTAATCATGAAGACCTCAACATTAATGCGACAGGTCACTTCTGTACCACCTCTGACCCGCCCATCTACCAAGGTACCTCTGGAATCAGCACTATTTGCTCTTGCTCATATTATTGAAGAACCACAGGCACTACAACTTCTCGCTTTCAATCAACTTCGCGCCTCAGCTACTGGAAAATCGACCGTCAACCCCCAAGAATTCATTGAATCCCTATTGATGCTCACGCGTTATCATGATACTGGTGTGAGAGTGGCAGTTGTATCGGTTTTGATCAAAATACAGTCGTTTTCTAATGATCCTAATCAGATTCACAAGCTTACTCAACTTTTGCTTCCAACGCTTGTTCCTCTTTTGGACCTGCCAGAAAAGGACCCCAGAGTGTATCGAACACTAGCAATAGTATGCCGAGATGATCCAGAAGTTGTTAAGATGGCTTCTGAAGCCAATGTAATCGAAAGAGTTAGCGCATTTATTAAAACTGCTGATACTGATAAGTGGTCAAATAGCGAGCTCATCTCAAGCTGTTTACTAGTTCTAGTTGCAATCAGCATGCGGGATGAGCCTTACAGAATAGCTGTAATGGACACAGGGGTTATGACTAGTGTGGTCCAATTCATGTCTAGTCAAGCGAGTAATCCAATCAGTATTGGAGCCTTTGGACTTCGCAAAATCAAGCTGGCAGCCTGCCATTTATTAAGGACTCTTGCCCATAGTGTAACCCTACTACGTACAGGGCTAGCAACTCCTGAGATTGCAGAAGGCGTCCGTACACTACTTGCTGCAGATCCAAATATTGTTATCAAAGCCTATGAAGGAGTTTACGGAGCAGAATCGTTATCTGCTGAAGATCGTGAGCAAATGATGGAAGAGGAGCTTGAAGTCAAATCGGCAGTTATGGCTGCTGTTTGCAATATTATTCCGGAATTTAGTTCGCTGCAGGAAATCATGGTGAAGAAAGGGTTTTTAGAGTTAATGATGGAAGGATCACGATCCAAGTATCCTCCTTTGCGTCTTAACTCCGTATGGGCACTCAAACATGCAATTTATGAGTTGGAGAAAGATGCTCGTGCACAATTACTAACCGAACTAACGCCGTCGTATTTGCTAAAGCTATGCAATGATGAGGAACCTCAAGTTCAGGAACAAGCTATGGGTATTATTCGAAATATCGCTTGTAGTGGGGATTTGGTATCTATTATTGCTATGCTGGACGGTATTGGTATCGATAATTTCCTCCAATTGCTCGATGAAAAGGTTACCGTTAGTATGCAAAATGCATTATATGCGCCAGATCAGCTCCATCACAACCAAATCATTGTTCAAGTGGTATATATCATATCAAACATAGTCATGCACACTGATACGCTTAGGGACATGTTTTTGCAGCGTGAGGATGTGCTGAAGAAGCTTTTACCTTTGTTTAAACACGAAATTACGGATGTCCGTAACGGATGTGCATGGGTGGTGATCAACTTGACCTGGCAAGATGAACAAAATAACAGGGCAGCCAAGGAAGGGTGTCAATTAAGGGCTCGCAAGTTGATTAGATTAGGATTCAAGGACCGTTTAAACGAAAATCGACATGATCCTTGTTTGGATGTACGTGAGCGTACTAAAACAGCATTATTTCAGCTGGAAAACCTGGTTACCCCAGGACAAAGTAGTATGTTGATTGAAAAGTGAAGATGATGTATGGAGACAATAAAAAAATTATCTATAGGTGTACTGTGTGTATATGCAAAAATGAAATTTCAAAAATTTATGTATAAATAAGAATATGTAGTAATTTCTTTAGCACCAGAGAAGCCACTTTAAGGAACAAAGAACTAGCTTAAAGGAATCTTTAGCACATAGAATCAAAGATACGAGTATCCATGCGATCCACATGATAATAAGTAAGGTATACTCTAGCACATTATAGCCCAAGTGAATGATGAAATATTTGCATCGAGCTGAAGACGATACACATCTTTCTAAAGAGTCAAGTCTCTCAGAAAGCTGTTTAATTTCAAGATTCAATGTTGTTGATAGATTAGCAGTCGTTCGATCTGAGTCGACCAGTAATTTATCAATGCGAGTCGATGTAGTAGACAGCCATGTTCGACGTAAAGTTTGAATTTGAGATTCTAAATTCGAAACTATGCTCTTGACACATGGAATAATGTCACGTTGAGCACACCTTACTTTAGAATTAAAACTGCTGGACACTTGTTTAGCTTCACGTTCACGTGTAGCGGCTTGAACATAGCTGTTGCGGTAATAGCAGTTTCCTTCACGATTTGATAAACTTAGATGTCGTAATAGAAAAACAAGAATCAGGAATTTTAAGTCAGATGAAGCATTGGCAATGGTTTCGACTTCACAAGGGTGTTGTGAATTGGAATGTAGTTGGCTTCTGATATAGTGATTAGATTTATTGCTGGTGCTAGGTGCAGTAGAAGGTGCTTCAAGTTTTGTAAGGATACTTGGGAAAGTTTTGGTGTGAAGTTCATTTAGACTTGCGCCACCTGATGGAGATGCTGATTTAGCTCTAGTGAGTTCAAAACTAGAGGCTGGAGTTGAATGGTGATTCTCGGTATAAAGGTCGACAGATCTTGTTGTATCATCGTACTTAGAACTTTGATAACCACCATCTGGATCTGGCACATGCTGTTGCTGAATTTGCTCAACTTCATGTGACCCAATTTTTGGATGCAGGTCCACATGCTTTAAACCAATTTCATTTACCTTATTCATCTTTGGTGTCATAAGACCCTTAGATGATGACGCTGAGGATAATGGTTGTTTCAGATTTCGATGCAAAAACGCTCGTTTTAAATTAGCGGCAATTTCTCGCTCTTTCAGATGTTGATCATGGTGTTCGGGGTAAATCAGATAACCTTTAGAGCATTTCATTAAATGATAAAACTGGCATCGCCATGAGTAGTCAAGGACAAGTTCAGAGGAATCGATTGTCCAATAATTGTTAGAAGTAAATGACAATACGGAAGTAATTTTATTCTCTGCATTCATTTGAGCTCCTGCTCTGTCCGAAGAGTCCAATCTTCCAAGAGCAAGTCGTGTCCGCCTATTCCTAATGGTTTGTAGCGGATTATACACATTATGTATAACCGTTTTACAAGCCTTTTCTTCATTTTTGGGGTCGCTGCATGTAGTTAAAGAAAACTCTTGATAAGCTGCTAAAAAATCAAAGTGAAGCTCCAGGTTAGCTCTCGCATGTTGTGCACGGACCATGGTCTCAACACTCGGGTCAACGATCCTTGCAGAATTTTTCATGAGTTGCCGCTCAAGAATAGATCCGCTGCAAAGCTCTGGAAGGGTTTGAGAGAAATTTTGAAGAGGTTTTTTAGTACGCTGCAGATTTGGAGCGGCTTTGCCAGTAGCAAGTTTGAAATTGATGAACCGAGTAGCTAGTTGAGCAGCCTGCTTGGACTTTTCGTCATTCACTGGAAGACCATCATTGTGAGCAGAATTCAGAGTATCATCCAGAATCAGTTCTGTGTTAGTGTCCCCGCTGTGATGAAACGATGGCAGTTCAGTAGTGGGCCGATCGTTTGGTATCATTTCCAAAGAAGATGAAGGATACTTAAGAGTAGTAGCCATTGTAGAAGCTGTAGCCATTTCAGGTTGCCATTCTTTGCCATTCATATAAAAAGATGAAATCACATGCCTAGTAGGCTTAACTAAATAAAAATCCTGCTTTTGGGTGCTACTTTTCCTGGCTATATTGCCAGCCGAGGTTCTAGTTGTAGATGTTGCCCCAGGATATTGTTGTACTTGAGGTGATTTAAGAGACAGTGTTTGGTATATTTTAGGTGTATTCTGGGTAAGGGCGTCATGTGACTGAGTTTGATTAAATTGCTGCCGCCTTGAGGAAACTCCGGGAGGCAAGGACGAGGCTGTAGTCAAGGAAGACGATGAGGACGACGATGATGATGAGATTTTCTTGTTCTTTTTTGCTAGACGTTTTCTTCTTGGTGATTTAGTCTCTAGCAAGGGTTCGACGGTGATTGTAACGTTGTTTATGAGTTTGCAATCGTCCCTGGTACTGGGCAGAGCCCTATGACTGTCAGGATTAGTCAAGTTGCTAAGCATTTAGTGTGATTTCTCAGCCAAAAAATTAATGTCAGCAGCTGAGTAAAATATGAAATGGGATATTGAAAAGAAGGAGATTCGGACGGTCTGGAGATATTAAATAGAAATAAAATCCAATGTCATGGAAGAAGAATGAAATTATACAAAGGGTGAAATGGTTTGGAGGAAGGGGAAGAGGGAAATCCTGGCTGAAGTTAGTTTACTAGTGCAGCGACGTGAAAAGAGTTTAAAAATCTGATTGAATGACAAATCTGTCATTGTATGGGAAATGCGAAAATATGAAATATAAAGTAAAATAAAAATGAACGTAATACTTCTATTGATTATTTAAAAAAATAAAATTTAAAAAAAAGGTTCATTCGGTTCAAATAACAATTTTTATGTATCGCCATATCACTAAGACTCCTTCCATAGAATGTATGAAATACATCAGAAGACAGTCATATCAAGAGCAGAACGAAAGTCAATCAAAGAGGCAGGGAACGGAAGAAATCCCATGGCTTTACGAATAAAGCGGAAAACCCTCAACTAAAGCAAGCTATACAAGTCTACAAGACCCATATAACTTTTTGCTAGAAGCCCCGTTATATAAAGTATATATGTTAAGTATATACCTACTGATGATTGAAGAAAGAAAAAAAAAAGATTTTCAGGGAAGAGAAAGTTTTAATTTATACTTTTTTGTTTTGGGTAGGGTAACTGTCAAGCCCTAGAAGACTCCTACCGTTTTTCACAATGTAAATCTATGAGATATTATTAGGTCTACGTAGATCTCAGATATCTGTGCCATTCTGACCTCACATAGAACATCGAAGGGATTACGATAGTGACGATAAGAGGGCAATGGAGACATAAAAGAGAGCTCACCGTCAATTAATTTGAATTATCCAACATTTGGCTTTACTTTATTGACCCTGCTACTTCATGTACCCTTTCTGTCAGATTATATTTCTATAATTAGCGCATTTGAGCCCTGATCTAAGTATTAATCCCTCCCGACACCTACCTAAAAGCTCCAAAAAGCTTTTTGTAGGTTCATACAGATCTCCTTAACATTTTATTTTTTTATTTGTGGGATTGCGTATCAATTTGGAGCTGATGACGATGACCCTTTTCAAGAATTCGAGTCACTGATTTATTAAGCACAACTTTATATACGAGTATCTTTCAACTAATTCCAATTCTTCTTCGTCTCCTTCTTCTCAATTCTGAAAATAAATAATATTTTAGTTCATTTCTCCTTATCACATAACGAGGCTGTTCAGTCAGTCTCTCTCTCTCTCTCTCTATCTTTGAAATGGTATCGTTTTCCTGGGACCACTCGCAATGGGCTCAGCATCCTGCATTCTTGATCTCCATGATAGCGTTCATTGTAACAGCCGCTGTTATATATCTCACAGATTCAGGCACTGGAGTTACAACTACTGTGGGCACCTTCAACCAAGAATATATGTCAAATAGTCTAAGCCAGCTGTTAGAAGTGCCAGGTTCAAAAAAAGAAGAGACTTCAAATAGTGGAATAATATCGCTGGATATTTGGAAAAAAGATTACGCTTATGTCCAGTATGCGGAGGACCAAGATTCTATTTGCAATTCAGTTATGATATTTGAACAACTTGAAAGGTCAGGATCAAAAGCAGCTCGTGTGTTGGTTTACCCAAATTCTTTGGGGGTTCCCAGCCAAGAGCCTAATACTCGCGATAGAACTGTTACGAAGCTCCTGAGGCAGGCCAGAGATAAATATGATGTTCGTCTAAAGCCACTGAATTTTGAGACTGACTCAAGTCAAAATAAGGATGCTTTGAAACTTCTTATTGGCATGAATCAGACTGAGTATAAACGAGTTATTTCAATTGATCCACAGTGCTGTGTCTTAAAATCACTGGATTCTCTATTTATTGAGAATATCTTTACCAAGAATACTAAATTGGCGGCACCCTATGCATACTGGCTACCCCAATTACCAACTTCTATTCCATTATTAACATCGAGTTTTATGGTCATTGAGCCATCAGCTCAAGAGTTTGAACAAGCTGTGTCTGCGGGTCAGCACTCATTGGAAGCCAAGCCTGATAACAACGACTTTATAGCAATTAACGACATTTATAATGAGTCGATGACAGCTCTACCTCAACGTGGTTACACAATGCTCACTTCTGAATTAAGAACTTCAGATCATACATTTTACTTAGGCTCATTCGACACTTTCTGGGATGCTGTAACTGAACTTAGAGTATCATATTGCATTCGATTCTCAGATGAATATCCAAAGGTAAGGAAATAGCCGAATATCTCTAGTGTCATTCTGAATCAGGGAAAATATATGCTAATCTTTCAATCAATATTTAGCCTTGGAAACTAGCAAGTCAAGAAATCCACACACAATATCAACCTCGCTGTGAAACGACATTGACTACAAACGGGAAACCTGTAGAAGATTGTTCAAATAGATATATTTGGAACCTAATCTACACCGACTTTGGTCACCGCCGAATGGTAAGCAAATTCTACACTTTAACATTATGAAAGAATCTACCTCAAGTTTCTCTTACACACTCACTCACTCACACTTTTTTATAGGATGTCTGTGGACTTGATTTGTTTGGATAATATACACAATATACGCCCCATGACTTAGTTTGATGTTAATAGTCTTGTTTTCTTTTCTAATAATGGTTCTCATGAAATATAAATAAATATATTACAATCCAAAAAAAGCCATTTTGACAAGTACATATAATATATATACAGTTTCATAGACACAGTCCAGGCAAGACAGCATCCAAATAATAATGATAATAATAGAAATAATAAAATAATAAGCATTGCGACTATACATACTTTGATTTCTACCTCAAATTAGCTTGAAGTTCCAGCAGCATCCGCACTCTCAGCATGAGGATGATTATGAGGATATCGGCTAACAGATCCAGTACGCAAAAGCCGAATCTTTTCATTTAAAGTTACAGGTGGAGCAGAAGGATCATTTGGAGGTGTGGCCGCATAGCTTCCAATATCATGCTGTTCAGAAGCTCTGTTAAACAAGGATTTGCTGAACAATTTTCCATCTGTGCCTGCTCCTCCTGATCCTCCAGGGATGCTAGGAGGGTCGGTACTGGAAATGCTATTCTGGTCGTAGTAATCGTAATTGTATTCATCCTCTTGGTCTTCTCGGGCAATTCTTGCCTTCGCTGCAACTGCAGCAGCCACATCTAATACAGTATTATCTTCCATGTATTCCGGTGTTTCTCGATTATTATCAACTTCTTCGTTATTAATAATACTATTAGCTTCATTTTCTTGCATCATCATACCTTCTTCTTCTTCTCCATCGGTCAAGTTATTTGAAGAGCTTGATGTCGTGAAACTTATATCGTCTGGCATTGTAGAAGAAATCCACTTGGTGTATCCTTGCGGATCATGGAACCTGTGGATCCTGTTGCCTTCCACACCATCTTTAGTAGCAGTTGTAGACATGCCTGACATGACAGAGTTCCGGGACAATGGTCGAGATGGAGTATTAGTAGCTGATGATTGAGCTCCACCGCCGTTCGCATAAACTGATCCTCCTCCTCCAGCTGTGCTCCCACCTCCTACTTGGTAGTCTGAGTCTGAGTCTACAGACGCACAAGTACTGGATACAATAGGGGTCATGCTGTTTGCCCCTCCAACCAATGACCGAGTTATGAATAGGCCACTTTGACTTGTAGGAGTTGTAGGTTCAAATTCATTGCTAGCATGTCTGTCTGAAGATGGAGTCAGACTGATCTTGAATGGCTGCGTAGAAGAGTTACTATTATTTTGCACTGACATGGTTTCTTAAGAGATTGGAGAATGAGATGAATATGAAGTAATTTTTTATCAGGGAAAGAATAATAAATAAACTGGAATAATAAAAGACTAGATTGTTACAAAATATAAATAAAAAAAAATAATAATAAAAATAATAATAAAAAGAGAAGAAAAGAAGAAAGAGATTACTTTGTTAAAAGAAAGAGTTTTCTGGTCGTCTGCTTGAAGCAATAATCAGGAAATACATAAAGGGAGAACAAATAGAAAAACAAATAAAAAATAATAAAAATAATAAAAATAAAGAAAATAAATAAATAATAACAAAATTGTAGATAATCCCATATAATATAACAATGGGTAATTTTAAAAATTAAAATCAAAGCTACTAGGCTCAAAGGAATCCAAATTTAAATCATTCAGCATATTTTCATCTGCCTGTTCTTGAGTTTCTTCTATTTGTTGCACTTGTTGTTGTTGGTGTTGTTGTATTTGTTCATTTTGAGGTGGAGGTGGCTGCTGCTGCTGCTCTAGCTGTTCCTGGTGAGATTCCCCAGTAAGTGCAATGTTCACCATCTGAGACGATTGTTCAGGTGATAACAATGAAACGCCGCTACTGTTATCGGGGCCGGAAATTACAGACTTTGCCTCTATTCTATCTATTGATTCTGCTGTAGTTGTAGTTTCTGCCCCTGTAGTCATTGTTATTGCTCCTGCTCCATCATTTGTAGTGCCAGTCAGGTCCTGATTATCAAAATTATGCATCAAGTTTTCCACAAAATCTCCTCCATCATTACCAGACATTGCATCTTCATTATTATGATTATTGGCATTATTATTGTTGTTGTTGATTGTATTATTGATACTAATAGTAGGAATGTCGCTTGCGCTGTTGGCTGACGTGGAATCAATATTTCCAGTCTGTGATTGACCTGAAGTTGCTGTGATATTGCCATTGGATGATACTCCAGATTCAAGCTTGACATTGGCCTTCTGGTCTTCACCACTACCACTAAGCTGGGCTGGATCCACATCCATCATATTTGTAGAACCACCCAATCCTCGTTCCTCTATTTGTTCATTATTCTTATCAGTTGAATTGGTGGCTCCCATAACGGACTGAAATTTCAGTAATAAATCTCTAAATGTAAACATAGATTGTTAGAAAGAACGTGTTTGTGTCAAGACTATAATCTCAATACCAACCTTTTCTTCTGTATCATATCTTCAAGTCTCCGCATTTCTTCCCGTCGCTCATCAACACTTTCGCCTAATCCAGGAATCATCTGTAGCGAAGCCCTCGCTCTCGCAATTCTAGCACGAATAATACCAGCCTGAATTGTGTTTCAAAACCACAAGAAAAAGTTAGACTTGATCAGAAACCACGATTTGGTGAAGGAGATTACTCTAACTCTCTACCGACACCCACTAACTTACCTCATTATCAACTGTTTTGGCTGTTACAGAACCACCGGAAACACGTTCCATTAAGTCAAGTACTAACGACAACAAATCCATTTGTTGAAGTCCTTCAACCACAGTTCCACTCTGCCGTAACGCGGCTTCATCCTCATCTTCTTGTTTCATTTCTTCGTCTGCAACGTCGCCAGTTGCGGTCAATTCTATCAGCATGTTATCACCACCAGCTACAGCACTGGGTGCTGTTGCAGCCGTTGTTGTTGTTGAGGCTATGGAGGTTGCCGATACAAAACCTCCAGTCACAATTGATCTTTGTTGACCATTATTATTGGTACTACTACCACCGTTGTTGCTATCAACTAAATTGCCTGCTGCTAATCCGGTAACAGAAGTAGGACGCTCTAAGGGAGGACTTGGAGGTCCAGACATATCTGGTGAAAGTGAGATAAAGGATTCCATCTTAGTTATTCCTACTGAATCTCATCAGCCAAGTAGTGGAAGAGTGATGATTAAAGTTGAACGGGTTTGATTTTATTCGAAGTGAGAAGTTGAAAAATCAAAACTAAATCACGTGAATCAAAATATTTTGCTTATTAAATGTCACGTGAATTACTCCAGAATCTATGATTCTTTGTGACATCCTACAAACTGTTTCAACATTTATAGCTGAACAGATTCACAGTAGAAATTTGAGAATGAAATGACTAGGAGATGCATAGAATACCGGATTCAAAAAATGAGAAAGCAGACACAAAAAGGATTAAGAGTTGTTTACCAATTTATAATTCATATTAATTTACTTAATAATAAATAGACGAGAAATTAATAATCTCAATTTATGAAAATATAACCTCAAGTAGACTCCGAAGAAGGAGCTGGTCCAGCGGCATTGCCACTCGTATTACCACTAGCATTACCACCAGCACGTTTACTACCTCGGCCTCCGCGGTTTCCAGTACCACGATTGCTGTTGCCACGACCTCCGCGACCACGACCTCCACGACCTTGGCCACGGCCACCATTACCTCCACGGTTATTGAAGTTCGCAGGTTGAGTTGGAGCATCACTATTACCACCTCCATTAAGGGCAGCCATAAGTTCAGCACTTCCCTTTTCATCATAACCGCCAGGCATAGGGGCACCCATGGGGACTCCTGGGGGCATATACTGCATGCCAGGAATAAAAGGAGGAGGAAAAGGTAGACCGCCAGGAATAGGTGGATATCCCATCATGCCATGAGGAGGAGGAGGCATAAATTGACCTACTCCAGGAGGAGCAGGAGGGAATGCACCTTCAGGGACAGGAGGAGGATTGGCGTATTGGCCATATACAGCCCCCATTAAGTTGTTTTGAGACTGCTGCAAGGTCTTCTTTTTCTTTCCCTTGAGTTCCAAGGGATCCTTTTTAACATCACCAGCATCTGATTCAGAGACACTGAGAGTAGATGTGCCCTTAATCAAAGAGAGTAAATTCTGGCGCATTTCCTCGCTATTGGTAGCCTCGTCGGAAAATACAACTATGCTCTTTCCTTCCTTAGGCTTGGGAGTTGGTGCAACTGAAACAGTAGGAGCAGGATTAGACGAGGGTGTAATCTTAGGAGCATGTACATTCTTGAGGCCTTTTTGCGGTATTTGAGGCTTTTGCAAAACTTGAGGTTTTACCTTAACAGCAGCAGAGCCATTCTTCCAAGCATTTGAAGGAGGCGCATTAGAAGCTTGCTTCTTTTGACCTCTAGCTGATGATGTCTTGGATTTAGATTGCTCCTCACTCTTTGTAGAATGGACAACCATTTGGCGGACAGATAAATTCAATACGGAACCAGCTTCAACAGTCAAACCTCTTTTGGTTTCACATCGGTTGTTAAGAGTGGTGCCAGAATCAAACTCTACATCAAAAAGTACATCCAAAGTTACTTTGGAAACCATACTATTGATTGAAATGACAGTGCCTCTGCTAAACAAATTCACTTTACCATAATCCAAAACAGACACAACGCGGTCACCAACTTTAAAATGTTGAGAAGACAATTGATGGAAAGCATTTGCCGGAGCAAGAAGTGCTTCACGTGGAATATTCTTGTATGTAGCAATCGAAGCCGGAACCGGAGTGCTATTGATCTTGATAATTTCTCTCTCCAAGTTCATTACCGAACTCTTGCTGAGCCCTTCAGTCTCAAAGGTAACCAAAGATATGTTGGGATTATTTGTAACATGCTCCTTGAGCCAAGCTCTAACTTTGTCCATTTCAAAAATAGCCTCCTGAGGACCAACATGCAGCAGAGTCGCCAAATCAGGAATTGGTTTTTGGTTATAACTAATAAGAGCGGAATGAATTCTAGGAAAAGCTCGGAGATATGACTGAATTAAACCTGCAGCCAAAGTACTGTACTCCCATCCTTGAACGGAACGCTGAGAATATCCAAGCACCTTAAGTCGTTTGGCCTCAGATCTGAGATTCAAACCAACATCATATGTCTTACCATTTATGGTTACAAGATACTTAGCGGTGACTCTGCTGAGATAGTAAGAAGATGTGCCAACGTCTTCGGCAACTCTAAAAGAGGGGAGATAGTGTAATTGCGACTTTTCTCTGTTCTCAATTACATGGCCCAGGCTAATTTCACCACGGGAAAGTTTCATCACTTCCACATCAAGGGCATTGTTGTTTTGGTGGGCCTTAATTGTGACAGGGTTGCCATATGCACTAGGTCCTAAAAATACAGCCTTGGATTCCAAAGGAAATTCTTCTTCAATAGGAAGAGGAGGTCTCTCAATGTACCTTTCATCTTCATTTTGTACGCTCTCTACTACAGTCTGCAAAGGAAAAGTGATTTTCTCGTCTGAGTAGTCCTTCACGAGAGCACCAGATGCAGTTCGTTTCAATCCCTTCAGAGGCGCTAAATGAACAAGAATAGAAGTATTGCCAATTTTCACACCTTTTCTAGAGTATTGTCGCTTAAAGTCGGATGCTTCACGATGCCATTGATCAATATTCTGATGAGGAATGGTAGACAATGCACTCTTTTTCATTTCGTAACTACACATTTCATCACTGATAGAAACAACCTTGGCTTCGCGAAGGTAAGGCCATCCAATATAAACAGGACGATTAAGAAGACGCTTCGAAACGGTGGAACTCTCAAGATCTTCAAATTGGTTTTTAAGAGTCAAGACAATGGATTCGTTTCGGCTTGGATGTTGGAAAACAACAACCTCTGCCAGCTCTATCTTGAAAGAAAAGGGAATGTTCTTTAAAGTGGGGAACCCAGCTAGAGCGTCAACACCCAGTTTCGCACCAGGGCAAAGTCCGTCAATATAATGAAGACTGTCCAGAGGAGGAAGAAAAACAGGTTGTGAAACGCAATGACAATTCTCAATATCAGCTAATAGACCTGGGTAAGAAGAAGGATATCGGGTATTTACTTGAGGATTGAAGAAAAATTCAATATTAGTTCCAAACCCATTACGCTTGCGCTCCTCGGGTGAGAGTTTTGGCTCAACTGAGTGAACCGCAGCTAATAGCCGCTTCTCATCAACAAATGGAATCTTCACAATAGCTTCCCAGTCATTCTTTTTGCCATTCATATCAAGCTCAAATACTCTAGGGTAAAAGTCTTTAATAGGAGAAGAATCATCAGTCATCAAAGGCCAGAAAAGGCTGGGAACCAATGCTTTACTTCTATCAGGAAGAACAGCCATGAGTTGTTCAAAAGGTCTGAAAGGAGTTCCAATGTCAAAGCTAATTTTTTTACTGAGACCTAAGTGGATATCAGAAATCTTGGGAGCATAATGATATCTGTAGTACCATCCCCATGATGCAACACCTCGGTAGTAGTACAAGAGAACCCATTGTAAACCTTCAAGGTAGTTTTCAGCCACGTCCAAGATTCCAGCCTCTGATTCTTCAGGCTTGAACTTGAATTTTTGTTTATAATAACCAGATTTCCACTTGAGAAACTTCTCGGAGTAAATTTCCTCTTTGTGCTTTCTTTCGTCTTCTTTCATGGCAACTTGTGCCTTCTCATAACGCTTCAAAACACTATGAGCATTGAGAAGACGAGCATTTTGCTCTTCTTCAGTTTCATCATCAGGAATTCCATCAGTATCAAGAACAAGGGTAGGGATATTCTTATCCATGACTAGACGTAAATAGACTTTCTCGCATAGAGCCCGCAAAAAAATAATGTCATCTTTATCAACTTCTTTTGAAAATGAAAATATTGGAGCGGATTCATCATCAGAATCAGGTTTTGACGTACTGTTGGAGCTGAGAATAAATGGCTTAGCTTTTCGTACGAGATCCTTTTGATGAGGGGTGAGGATAAGCATTTCAGCTTTCTTATCCTTGCCCTTTTGTGAAACATCCTCAATTTCTTCGTTAAACCACTCAACATCTACAGCACCACTTTCAAACAGTTTGTACTCAAATTTGCACATAGCATCGAGCCACAGCTTCAAGCGACTAAAATCAATAATTCCACCTTTCGTCATGTAGCCATCAGAATTTCGCAAGTATGTTTTGTAAGTGTCAAAAACAATAGGTAATGCACCGTCATTAATGACCAAAGACGGAAGTTCAGGCAAGAAATCGTTTCCAATAAAGAAGTTGATCAGAATGAAATCATCAAGGACCCGTTCAAAGTCGTACTCAAATTTCATTTCTTTGTCGATACCTGAAAATTCTAATTCCAAATATTCACGAACGATTGACAAGTGAAGCAAGAAAAAGTTTTGGTCTTGGAGTTCCTTAGAAGCTTTCTTAGAACGTCCAAATGTTACCTCTTCTCTCAGAAGTGCAAAATGGGGATCATGACTCAACAAACCCAGCATGATCAAATCAGCATCCAAACCATACAGACAATGTCTAACGTTAGGGGAATAGCCAGGCTGTGCCTTGGCTACACGAATATGTTCCATTATTTTATGTTCACCTTCTCCAGGAACCTCATGTCCAGACAAGATGATTTCAATATGCTGCCAGCTGGAATCAGTGGATACTTTTTTATTAATGAAGTATTTGAGTTGTACGGTAAGCTTTTCCATGAATTCCGTACCAGGAGTAATGGCATTTGAGTCAAAAGGGTCGGTTAAAGAAACACCATTTTCAATAGCTTTTTGACGAGCATTTTCAGCATCCAAAGCAGATCGGAATCGTCTCGCACGCTGTTGATTCATTTTTGCACGCGGAGCTACACCATCAATGGCCATATAAAATAGTTTTTTCGGCTTAATTAGTCCAAACAAGTGCTCTATATAACTGAAAATTGCCACAAACATTTGTGCTTCAGTGAGCTGGAAAGTCACATCATCATTTTTGTGTGTACAGTTATGTAGAATGGAGTTCATATCCAGATATAGGTTATCAAATCTATCATCTTAGTTAGCTATCGAGGATTACAATAATAAAATGAAGTAAAAAACAAAAATTATTCATCATAAGACTGGCGTAGGGTCATAAACTTACTCTGGAACCTCTGAATCATTGACCAACTGAGAAATAAGAGGCCATCGTTCTGAGATGTATCTAAAAAACTTGGGGATACCTATATATGAATCAATTAGCACATGTATCCGGATATCATTGAAAGATGAATTTCATACCCATAATGATAGATCAAACAAAACCAAAAGGTTAAAAATATAATAAAGAGAAAAAATGTCAAAGACAAGCGCGAACACGAATAGAATAGTACAAAACCAGAAAACACACACACGAAATATATGGATATTAAAGAGAAATAAACACGTAAATTGAAAACGCCACAGAAAAGGTTAATGGACCCCAGGTATAAAGGACAGAATAAATAAATGAGATTAAATCTTTCTAGTATTGTGTGAATTTTGGTGGGATGGTAAAGGGTAACTAAACAAATCCCAAGATGTGTTTGCTCATGTAACTTTTTGGTGGTGGAAATTTCGATGGGAGGACACGATGCCGTGCTGAAATGTTTGCAGGACTGGTATGATTAAGATTGACTTTGTTATCAAATTGTGGAAAAAGTATGGGGAAAACGCTATCAACAAGTATTTTGAGCATTTCACAATTCATTATTTTGAACTACATCTGATGTAAAAATAAATATAAATATATAAATTAAGAAGTTTTAAAAACATTAGGTGGATTCATGTTTAAGGAACACCTCGCTTGGCATTAAAGCACCCAAGGCTCGTTGAGCATGGCTACTTAACAAAGTTAGGCCATACACGTATGAGGCATTCACCCATCCAAATCTACATTCAGGTTAGCAAATGTTTGGTTGAAAAATATGCAAATATACGTACCCTTCAGTAGCCACCCCTTTAAAGTCAGCTCCCTGGTTACCATACTCTGCATCAACCTTATGAGGTTCATTCAGGTTGGTAACATTGTACTTTTCAACTACTACCCCATTATAGTCCACAAAGGCCTTGGTGATCATGTAGAGCCATTTATAAACCAGACGTGTAACTTCTTCTTCGTATCCGTAACGTAGAAGACCGTTCCACGCCAGGATCTGCTGTGGAGCCCAGCCATATGGATAGTCCCACTACAACGTTAGTCGGAAAGAAAATAAAACGGTCAAAAGTATACTCAAAATAACGTTGAACTTACCTGACGGTTTGGTCGATCAATTCCTACAGGGCCACGGGAAGCTTCAGTGCCGGCAACAAGGCCACCAATCTCTTCTAATTTTGGAAGAGCATCTTCCACGAGTCTCCAGGCCTGGCGTGGAGATGCAATTCCACTCCACATTGCCCAGAATGTTGTTGCCGATACGTAGTCACATATTTTTTCGTTTTTTGTGTCGTAGTCGAAAAACATACCAGCTTCTTCTTTCCACAAGTATTTATCAACCGCGGCCTTTCTTTTTTTCATTCGACGGTCCCAAACCGCAGAAGTTTCAATAGATCCGTCAGGCATTTCAAATCTATCTCCAAATCTCGTACGGATCGTGTGAGAAATATCAGCCTCATACTTGTAGAGCAAGGAGTTGAGGTCAATCGTTGCTAGGTCTGCGCATCTACCCTCTAATCTGTAACTTGTATCATGCCCAGACTCCCTAACAGCGCGGTCATGTAAAAAGTATAAGTCCAATTCTGGTTCATTTACTTCGCCATCATTGTACATCTGCTGGAATTTTTCAAAAGAAACATTGTATTTTTTGGCGTAGGGCATTAGCAAGTGTTCAAAATGAGTGGATTCTGTTTCTGGGGGAATACCAAGTCCATCTGGATAATATCTGGACAAGCCCGTCTTAGGATCAAGGCGTGGTTCGCATGTCCACACCTCATAGTATTCCTTAATAGCGGACTGAAAGCTTGACTTGAGAAAGTCCAACGCCCCAGCTGTGTGTTTGATTTTATCAAAAACACGTAATACCATGTCAGTCAAAAAAGGTGGCTGAGACCGACATAAATAGTATGACCGATTGGCATTGAGAATTTTACCATAATGCTCAATTTCAAAACAGAAATTTTGCACAATTCCCTTGGCCAAGTCCACTTTGTTGCTAACCAGTAATCCTAGGGCAATCATGTATGAATCCCATCCGTATAATTCATTGAATCGACCCCCAGGTACTACATATGGAACACCTGTAAGTTCTGTTTTGCCAGACTTTGGATCAGTATGCTTTTCCATGGCCAAGGCAAGAAGTCCAGGTTTATCATTCACAGACTTGACCCATTCAGGAGTAATTGGATTAGGCAGATAAACAATTTCTAACTTTAGTTCAGGTCTCTCTTTCGCGATTTTGGAATAGTAATCGTACTGCTCAGTTTCAGAAGAAGGAATATAGATGCGGGGGTTACTATTAGGGCCACGATTTTTCGAATCAAGAGCAATAACATCAATCATTCTGCCGTCAATATGGCGGGTGAGAGTATCCCAATATTGTGTGGATATTAGACGGGAAAGACGGTTGACGGGGTTCTCGTTGAGTCTCTCCTCATCCAATAGAACAGTACTTCTGCCCAAATTTTTAGCAACTGTGAGTTCTTGTAATAAATTAGAGAGCATGTATGTGCCTCTAATTTCTGATTTATTGTACCCATTAGAATTTTCTGTTCCTAGGCTGAGAACTTTAGGACCGTTATCCTCCACGGTGATTTGAAAATTTTGATCAGTATCTGGGGGTAATGTGAGTATATGAATGTACAGGGGACGTGAAAAGACGTAACATACCTTCGTTTGCCAGCAACAACGCTAGAGTTTTGTCAACGTTTACTAGAAATCGGCGAGGAGTAATGTAATTGTCTTGGGGCATTGTTAGTTTAATTAAATAAAGGCTTATGTTAGACGAATAAAAGAAGAGTAGAGCAGTTACCTTGTGAACCCCTTCGTCTGCTTGGCTGTTTTTCGCGATAAGACGTATCGACCTAGAAAATGAAAAGTTAGAATATTTTCAGTTCGTATGTAAATAGATCAAGGTGGGATTCTTACAGTTGAGAATGTTCGTGCGCGTGCGAACTTGTTTCCTTTGAGTGCTGGGTTTGTTTCAGGGCCGTAATAAACATTGGCCGTTGAGTAAGGACCAGGCCACTGACGATGGGTGGTAGATTCTTGATGAGACTCCATTTTCCAAGACGACGATGAAGACAAGGTGATTTGGAAAATGAAAGAAGAGAGATGATTTATATATATTTATTAGAAAAGTTAAAATAAGTAAAAGAAAAAAAAGAAAAAAAAAAGAAAATGAAAAAGAAAAAAAAAAGAAAAGGAAAGAAAATGAAAATGAAAATGAAAATGAAAATGAAAATGAAAGTTTAAAATAAAAAGTGAAAATAAAAAATGAAAAATTATAATGTAAACAAAAATGATATATAAATATGTGGAAAGGTAAAGGGGATCAGGGTTTTATTATGTCGCAATCATCCACTGAAAACCAAGGGGGAGGCGTATGTAGCAGGGGAAAAAACTGGGGGGTAGCGGTGGAAGAAAGACTAAAGTTGGATGTATGGTGGGTATGTGTATATTCAGGGATGGAGAGTTTCAGAGGGAGTAAATTGTGTTTGAAGGTGGGTAGGAGAAAAATTAAAAGCGAAGAAGAAGAAAAGTAAAAAGAGAAGAAGGAGAAGAAGGGAAAAAATTTAAGGAGGAAGAAGAAATATAGAAAGAAATAAAATGAATCAATAAATCTATGAATAAAAGAATCACAACGTTGTAGTCGTGAGATTTGAGATTTGAAGACCAAAAAAAGACCAAGACAACAACAAAAATTTATCAAATTTAATATTACTTAGTAAATTTTAATAATGTTTAATAAATTGTAATAAATTTAATAAATATTAATAAACAAAAAGACTTGGTCACGTGTCCAACTGATAACAATGATCTCGTTCACCACCAACACTATATGACACAAAAGAATCTCTTTCTTTCGAATTTCTTTCTTTTGAGTATTCTTTTTCGGTTGAATTCCTTTCTTTCTTTGGAATTCCTTTCTTTTGAATACTCTGTCTTTCTGTCAAGTGTCACAAACAAGAAAAAAAAGTGACCCTTAAGTAACTCAGAGTATCCAGTACCAATACTACCCCTACCTTTTTATAAACAAAGTATACAAAGTATTCAATACTACAAGAAGAGATATTATTATGATGGCAATAATGATAACTTATTTTATAGATTGATATCTTATAAAATAGAGGCAGCAGTATTTGTATTATATTACTCCTATTTCTACTAGTTCTACTATTATTAACACTACTCCAACGGCTTCCAATAACACAAAGATAAACAATATGCCCTGCACAAGATTCATAGCTCCTCCCAGATGTACTGTTAAATGTAAACGTTATTTAGTAAAGCACTTAGCTAAATGGTGTTTTACCACTGTTACGACCGCCGCCGCCGTTCTAGATAAACTCAGGTTGGAATAGTTTTCTATCAACTACGGAAAAATAAATAAACAAAGTAAAACACAAACACGTACCATCTATTTGTTCTCCAAAATATAACTCTACATATTTCAATATAGTTTTCTTTCTTTTCTTTTAAAAAAACCATTTGATCATTAATTCAAAAGTTTCATGAAATGGCCGCAGATAATGCGGCAAATACCGTTGATAGGCACATTACACATATACATATTGCATAAAGCTCCCATAATACAGCCTAATTACTACTACAGTCAGTATGATTTGAGAATTTTTTTTAAAAATTTTGATAAATTAATCTATCTTACACAAACATTAGACATCCATAAAAAAATAAACACATGAAAAGTTAATAATAAAAAGTTTTAAGGGGGGAACACATTTAGTCAACCTCCTCAACGGTAGGACCGTCGCCACCAGGACCAGCAGCACCAGGGGCTCCGCCAGGGAAGCCACCAGGGGCTCCACCAGGCATGCCACCAGGCATGCCACCAGGAGCACCACCCTCAGCACCGTAAAAGTTCATGAGGATAGGGTTGGCAACACCCTCAAGCTCCTTTTGCTTGTCAGTGAACTCCTCAGTGGCAGCAGTCTGGTTGTCATCGAGCCATGCAATGGTCTCGTTGATAGCCTTCTCAAGCTTCTCACGGTCGTCAGCAGAAACCTTCTCCTTGAACTTCTCCTCAGAAAGAGTATTCTTAAGAGAGTAAGAGTAGGATTCGAGACCGTTCTTGCCAGCAATACGAGCAGCCTCCTTCTCGTCCTCATCCTTGTACTTCTCGGCATCAGAGACCATGCGCTCAATCTCCTCTTTAGAGAGACGGCCCTTGTCGTTGGTAATGGTAATCTTGTTGGACTTACCAGTACCCTTCTCAAGAGCAGAGACGTTCAAGATACCATTGGCATCAATGTCAAAGGTAACCTCGATCTGGGGAACACCACGAGGAGCAGGAGGAATACCGGAAAGCTCGAACTTACCAAGAATGTTGTTATCCTTGGTTCTGGCACGCTCACCCTCGAACACCTGAATCAAGACACCAGGCTGGTTATCAGCGTAAGTAGAGAAGGTCTCGGACTTCTTGGTAGGGATAGTAGAGTTTCTGGGAATAAGCTTGGTCATGACACCACCAGCGGTCTCAATTCCGAGAGACAGAGGAGCAACATCGAGAAGGAGGAGATCCTGAGTCTTAGAAGAAGTATCACCAGAAAGGATAGCAGCCTGGACAGCAGCACCGTAGGCAACAGCCTCATCAGGGTTGATGGACTTATTGGGCTCCTTACCGTTGAAGAAGTCAGAAACGAGCTTCTGGACCTTGGGGATACGGGTGGAACCACCAACAAGGACAATCTCGTGGACATGAGCCTTGTCAATCTTGGAGTCACGGAGAACCTTCTCAACGGGCTCAATGGTAGATCGGAAGAGATCTTGGCAGAGCTCCTCGAATCTAGCACGAGTGATGGAAGTGTAAAAGTCAATACCTTCAAAGAGAGAGTCGATCTCAATGGAGGTCTGAGCAGAGGAAGAAAGAGTTCTCTTGGCACGCTCACAAGCGGTTCTGAGACGTCTAAGGGCTCTCTGGTTGGTAGAAAGATCCTTCTTGTGCTTTCTCTTGAACTCAGCAACGAAGTGGTTGACGAGACGGTGATCGAAATCCTCACCACCCAAATGAGTGTCACCAGCAGTGGCCTTGACCTCGAAGATACCATCCTCAATAGTAAGGAGGGAGACATCGAAGGTACCACCACCAAGATCGAAAATGAGAACATTCTTCTCACCCTCGTCCTTCTTGTCGAGACCGTAAGCAATGGCAGCAGCGGTAGGCTCGTTAATGATACGGAGGACGTTAAGACCGGCAATCAGACCAGCGTCCTTAGTAGCTTGACGTTGTGAATCGTTGAAGTAGGCAGGGACGGTAATGACAGCGTTAGAAACGGTGCCACCGAGGAATCCCTCAGCGGTCTCTCTCATCTTGGTAAGGATCATGGAAGAGACTTCTTCAGGAGTGAAGATCTTTTCCTCACCCTTGAACTCGACTTGAATGACGGGCTTTCCAGCCTTGTCAATAACCTTGAAGGGGAAATGCTTCATATCACTTTGAACCTCAGAGTCGGAGAACTTGCGACCAATCAATCGCTTGGCGTCGAAGACAGTGTTGGCAGGGTTCATGGCAGCCTGGTTCTTAGCGGCATCACCAATAAGACGCTCAGTGTCTGTAAAGGCAACGAAAGATGGAGTAGTTCTGTTACCTTGGTCATTGGCAATGATTTCAACTCTATCGTTTGTGAAGTGAGCAACACAAGAGTAGGTAGTACCAAGATCAATTCCGACAGCCTTGGACATTTTTTAGTATATTATGCAGTAAAAAGGAATAAATAAAAGGGAAATTGTTTTAAAGAAAAACAAATGTAAGTAACTAAGTACTTTTGGTAGGAAGGCAATAAATAAAAAAAAAGATAGAAGTTAGGGAAAAAAAAGAGAAGAAAAAAACAAATTGAAAAATTCAGGTTTTTGTAGCGGTTTTATAGGTAAAAATAAATGAAAAATGAACTCAGTCGGTTCTTTTGTTTACAGCAAAGCGGTGAGTTTGGAAGAACATTTTGGAAGATTTTGGAAGGAACGGCTATAGGCAACCACTGCTCTGTGACGTTGCTGGAATAAACGAGAACAAAATAGATCAAAATGGATCTATCTGGGATATTAGGGTTCGTTCTAGAATATGCGGGAAGTGGCCAACATAGGGAATATATGAGAATGGCGAGATTACTGTGACATAACAGGAATTGATGATGAAAGGGCCTCAGCGCTCAAAACGCTCGGAGGCGAGTATTCTGTTGCCACTTTCTTGGTGCGTATTGAGTATGGAGCACCCAGGAACCTCACGGAATTTTACAAAGAATTGTTACTGGTTCAAGTAGAGTCATGAAGCGACAAGTACTACTGATCGTCATTCTCAGTTGCTGTATTGCGTGTTTATCCAGTAGACACTGCTTGTAAACTTTGTGTATATACACGGAATTCTACGCTTTGTAGAGCTAGTACACTATTTTCTAAATGCTACAATAATTACACTTGAGGTAAGACCACTAGTAGCCAACTCATGAGACGATCTTTTTTTGGATCGCAAGTGGTTTTGTGAGGAAATTACAACAAACAAACAAACAACATGGAATGGTAAAAAAAAAAAGCGCGGTTTCGCGGGACATCGGAAAATCCTGGAGAAGACTTTTGGAAGAAGTATCTTGAACAAATATCGTTGGATAAATCAATTATTAAGAGTGGAAGCATTAAGACCGAGAGAAACAGAATTGAAACTTTATTAAACGCTTAGACACTTTTCAAACCTATGTTCTACGAATTGTCAGTGTGAACTTGTATGGTGATGGAGATTTGCAATAGTTTGTTCTCAATGATTCAGTAAAGGTATTTTGTGGTTACTAGATGACTCGGTTCAAAGTTGAGCAGTAGAACATTCTCAATTGCGCAACCTGAGAAGGCGTAAGTCTGGTTTGTGGTTGGTCAAAGCATATTGGAAATGTGAGTATTTATCAGAGTTAATACTATTGATCTCAGAGCCTTTCCCTACACAAAACAATGAGCATCCTATTGTTCCATTGAATATTAAATTTCTCAGTTACACATACTCTCTAACAGATGTAAGTTAATGGACTTTCTTTGATTATTTTATTAATAAAAACTATACGAATAATATAAACACTTTTTTTTTAGAATTCTTTGTTGACAACAATCATATCCTTAGTATTATCTCGAGTACCCTCTTGCAACCAGTTTGGCAATCCCCGAATGAAACTAGCACCATTAAGAGCGGAGGGTACCAATACTTGACCACTATTTCCAGACAAAATCTGTTTGACAACAGCATCGGATACTTGGGTAGGCTCAAGTTGACGACCGTAAAAATGATCCAAATTCTTGAAAACTGTTGTCAATGGGGTCTTGACCCAGTTAGGATGTACGACAGTATTACGGATACCGGGAGCATTATATCGATGCTTGAGTTCCTGAGATAAGCCTTCAGCAAAACTTAAAGCAGCGGCCTTCGAAGCGCAGTAGTCAACCATCTGAGCTGGTGTGATGAACGATGCTAGTGAAGCAATAGTCACTACATGGCCATGATTATTCTCAATCATGTTTGGTAAGAACTCCTTGGTGACGAGAAATGGTGCAACTGCGTTTACGTTAAACGTCAATTTAATCGAACGTTCTGTCGAGTCCAAGATGGTCTTGCCGATACCAGTTCCAGCATTATTGATAATGATTGTGGGATGTCCAACTTCCTTACGAATTAAGTCACCGACTTTTGAAATTTCGTCACCGCTTGTCAAGTCTGTCTTATAAAACACGGCGTTTGATGGTAGTTGATAAGTGGTTGGAGGTACAATATCCATAATGACTACTTTTTTGAATCCAGCCTTGGCTAAATCTTGAACAATCAAGCCACCAATACCACCCGAACCGCCTGTCACCACCGCAATTTCTTTGTTCCATTTGAACTGTGTACTAGGACCGTAGTAACCATTATTGAGGGCTCGCTGGTTCAGATATTTGTTAATGTATCCCCAAATTCCGAGGCCTACCAGAACTCTAAGTGTCGATAGAGTCTTTGGGTGAAGAGCAATCTTGAGGACTATACCTGCTAACAGACTGTTTTTTCCAAAAAGCTCGACAACGCTCGATGGATTTTGTTTAATTTTTCGAACAAGCAGGGCCAGGGCAGCCGTCAAAAAGGGGTTGAAAGCTGTAACTCTGATAGGGTCGACAATATCGCTTTGAGTTATCAATACCATGATGAAAGAGAGAAAGAGATGCTATTATTATGAGTGATATGAGTCGGAGTAGAAACGTAGAAGCGTACAAGCAGTAAAAATTAAAGAAGATTGAGAATGGAATATATTGAAAGATTGAAAAAAGATCAGGGAATTCTGTGGGTTCATATAGAATAATGGAATTGAGTAGTATAGGGTTTTCGTCATTTACCAGTTCGAAATGACCTTCTGACCTCGGTTTCTTGACCTTTTATTTAATTCATTTATTATTATTATTATTTTGTCTTTATTTTCCCTTGATCAAAGTTTTGAAATTGAGAAAAGGACTTTGAAATGGCCCGACCTATTATGACTAGTCCCAACTACGGCTAATGTTGGTTGTAGTTTACCCCACATTCAAAATGAAATGCGAGCGTGAAAGAACCAACAATAGCCCAAATCTTAATTTCATAATTTTACTCTTTCACAATCTTACCATTTTTTTTTCTTTTCTCTTTCTTAATGCCCACTATTTGATTTCTTTGAAACATTTTCAACAGAGTAATTTTTCGAACTTAAACGGTTTCACCGTAATCCCGTCTGATCTGTGAAACAAAATATGAAGTTTTATTGTTATTCTATTTACTTGTAAAGTTTAATAGAGCTGATACTGGTAAACCAAAGATGGGCTATCATGATAGTAGTGGGGGAGGGGGTTTATATCGAATAGCAATGGCTTTAGCCAAAATGTCCACAATAAACGGATCCCAATTGAAGCCAACCCTAAATACTTTATGAACCGAGAACTCACAGACGACTCCCAGAAACATCTACATCTACATTTCCCACGAGGAATAGACCTTGATAGTTTTTTCTTTTTAACTTGGTGTTCGTTCTAATCCACGCTAACCGTATTAAAGAGATGGTAAAACCACCCTCTGGTTCTGTTTAACTAAGATTAACCTGATATATATATATATATATATACTAGAATGCAGCATTGAGTTCACTTTTAAAATACAGCATTCACATGAATAAATCTCACAATGCCGAAGTTAAAAACAAATTCCTTCTATTGTTTAGCACCTTTTACAGACTTCATGTCATGGCCCGAATACGTCCCATTCCATTCTATGACGTTCTGGAAACCAATCACTCTAACTAGGTATCCTTCGACCTTTGAGCCAGGCTATGTTGTATCTCCCGCTCAGTCTTATCTTTTTATCTTTTGCTTGTCCTTACACCTTTGGTTTTATTAATGTTCATCGTCGTGAGGATCTGCCCCTGTCTTGGAGAATCTCTCAAGACTCTCTTTTCTTCAACTATATAAAGACCGGTTTGTTCGTGTTTTCCAGATGTCCTTTTCTTCTTGTAAATCAGGATCTTTCCCTCACACTTCTCTACTTCTCTTTTCCTTCATTTCTTTTCTCTTCTTTCTTCTCTATCTTTTTCGCTGTCTTTATTTCTTGACAATCTGTGAGCACGACAGACTCGGTAAGCTTTCTCTTTATACTTTTACTTTTATATTTTCATCTAATTATTTAGAAAAATTCCATTATTAGTCTTTTTAAAACTTTATTTTATTTAGGCTCTTACACTATTTTTCGAGTCTTTTTATTTTTACTGTTTTGAGCAATGAGCCCTCCCAATATTCTGGCGACCTCTCGCGCGCTGCGTTCTCACCCTTCTACTTCCCCCAACCCTGATAATGTGGTGGAGGTCCCTGTACCCCAGACTACCCCCAGCGCTAGTGGTGGTAGCGGCGAGTCCTCTGGGGCTGCCGCTGCTACGCCTGTGATGTGGTCCCTAGAGCCTTTGGTCTTGGCCGAGTCTCATGGGCCCATTGAAGGCGAGTCCCGAAGTGAAGTCAATAGCTTTGCTGAAGGCTGTACCTTTGTACCTTTCATGAAGGAGCCCCATATTCTGAACTCTTACGTCTTTGGGGATACCCCCTCTAAGCCGTTCAGTAAGGGGCATCATGTTTTCCGTCCCGTTAATAAACCTATTGGCGAGTGGATAAGGTTCAGTATTGAGGCGGTTCGTTTTTTGTCTTCACACCGATATGACCCCCTTGATCCTGGCCAGTTTGCTTCGCTCTTGTTAGATAATCTCTCCGACGAATCTTTCAAGAATATTCTTAGTAAGGTCCCATCTGAAAAGGTTTTTGTAGAATTCCAATCCAGATGTTATTCCATTGAAGAGGCCGCTAGGGATTACAAAAGGTTCCAGGCCGATTCCACTAGTATTCTTGATCATGGCCGTGTTTTTGCCAGGTACTATCATTGGTTGGCTTCCACCGATAATGGCATTCTTTTGCTTGGCCCCTATGGCCTTTCTCCTCGGAATCTTGCTATTATTCGTGCCTCTCGTCCCGATCTCTTCGACACTGCTGGCTCTCTCAGGATCAGAGAGGATGAGACTGACAAAATTGACACCATGTCTATGGAAATCAGAAAACTTTCCGCTTTGGTCCCTCAACAGAAAATTAATCAATCACATTTTAAGTCTCGTTCTAGAGATACCCGTCAGTTACCCAGCGTCTCTGACTGGTATAAGGGTTCTTTGTTGGCTCAGCCGCAGGTACGTGGGAGTTGCTGGATGTTTCTTTTAATACTTATTGCGCACGTAGTCTCAATACGGTCCCCGTGGTCGAGAAGCTTGCCCTAGATGTTTATGTGGCTCGCGACTCTATTAATTTACTTCCAAAATGGGGTGACCGTCCTATTGTTTGTGATAATGTTGTCATTCTCCCTGTCCGTATCAATGAGAAGTCTGCTCGGGCCCTCGCCTACGTTGTTAGCGCTGAGGAGTCTGAAATTATTCTGGGCACTGACTTCATGGTTCGCAACATCTTTAAAGATTCATACATTTAATGTCTAGCCGAATTGCGCATAGCTGCCATTTTTAATTGTTCCGCTGCCCATTGGCAAACTTCTTTCTAGATGATTTAGAACTTTTCAGGCTTTCGCATCAATCTCCGACTATAAAATTAAATTTAACTTAGCCTCTTTGAAGAAATTGTGGAAGGAAAAACAAGAAATAAAAAGCGTTTCTAGATCAATCATTGTTATTCATGTTCATAAAGGTCTTTCTTATTTATATTCACCTCGCTATTAATCGTTAAATATATATCCTCTCAAGTATTTGGTATTAAATAATTAGTCTTTCCCTCTCCATTTAAAAAAAATAGCTCCTCTCTTATTCCCCCAATAAAAGCTTACACGTCTGCTGAAGCTGGATCAGCCTTGTCATCATATTCCTTACTCTTTTGTTGAAAGTACTTTACAATGATATTATCACCAGCAAAAACCAGTGATATCAGTGACATCAAGATGCAGACTATAGCTAGAGAAAGTACCATTGTTTTCCACCCTGCATGATCTCTAGTTTCACCAGAATGGAACGGCCCTATAAGACCACCAATTGAAAATCCTACGTTGAATAGCCCATAAGCTTGGCCAAAGCCTTTACTTTTACCATAAATGCCAGGATGCTTGGCTTCTAGGCTGGTCACAGCCCTGGACATCTCAGCCATACCTGGGGATGCAACTACCATTAGTGCAAAACCAATGAATCCAAGTAAAACAACGAAAAGAGCAATATGGCCTGCCTTGTCCTCCGTAGGAACACGCAAAAGAATCAAAAAAGGAACCATAAGCATAAACCCACCTGATATGAAATACTTGGGTCCATACTTGTCACTGAGTTTACCAATAATCGGTTCACAAACAGTTGGAACGGCTAATGCTAAAAAGACAAGGCCGGATTGAAGAGAATCAAATCCGAAAATGTCTTCTAGATGCAATGGAACTGTCGTATCAACGGAAGACATGATCCAAGCAAGGCCAATTGCAAGTAAAATTGCGTTGGCAACTCGAACGTCTTTTAAAATAGAAATAATCATAGGGATCCTGTATACCTTTCCAAATATCGTCACGCGAGAACCAAATTCTTCTTGCAATTCCTTTTGTTTTAGTTCTATCTCTTCTGTATCATCATGAAAATCAACATAGCGGTTCATGTAGGTAACAAGTTCGGGTGAAAGTGAATCAGTTTCTTTGGTACTAAGCTCAAGAGCTCTCTTGTGTCGCTTTTCATAGAGCTGACTTTTTTCAAGCATAAACAAACGAAGTACCACATCAACTGCAAGAATACCAAAGCAAATATAAAATACTGGATAGTATCCAGCTCGTTGATATGTGACACCTCCAATAAGAGGACCCAAAAAAGTACCAAGAGCTGTTCCAATTCCAGGAAAACTCATGAGAAACGCCATGTTATCGGAAGTTCCTGTATCTGCAATGATAGCAAGGCCAACTGTCCAAACGACTCCAGCAGATATACCTTGCACCAAGCGGCCTACAAAATATAGCCATAACACTTTTGTCAGACATAGAATCAAAGTAGACCCAATAATGATGAGGAGACCTCCAACCATGAGCTCTTGTCTTCGTTTAATTTTGTCTGATATGTATCCAAACACGGCTGACCCCACAATCACTCCCACGGAGTATACGGCTAGCGCTTTCGCTACTTGACTTTGGACTGAGTCTGTTGAGACACCCAAACGCTCCACAAAGGCAAACGGAACCACTGGTACAATGATAGCATAGACGAATATATCTGTAAAGATAGCCAAGGTAATTGTAGTCAAGATCACAGGCAATGACCCTCTTATCTCCCAAAACCATTCTTTCGACCATCGCTGGAGTGGAATAGTATCATCAACGATTGAAGGCGGTTCTTCGGTTGGAATGGGGGTAGTTGTTTCCTCCGTGCCGAAAAGTCCTGTACGGCTGTTTTTGTCTTCTGGAATTTCTGACATCGGTTACTACTATCAGGTACAAATAGAGTTCAGTTGCAGAGATTGCTAGCAAGACGTATAACGTTCAAGTTTTCTTTGGAAAAAGAATTGATCTTATATCTTTGAAACAACAAAAGACGGTGTCTTCATGAAGTTAATAGGAAAATTTGCAGCAACGTTAAAAATACTGAGAAATGCAAAAGTGAGAAAAACAAAGTGATGTCAGGATGTTTTGGAAGAAAAAACTTGTTATAGGATGAGGTATAACAATGTGGTTTTGGATACCAATTCCTCTTTAGAACGTATTTGGTTTGGATAAATGTCGAAGGAGAGAATTGTTCAATATTTATATAGAAACCTTTTGATATATCCAGCATACGTAATGAGCAAAGTTGTCCTTCTCTAACTCCTACTATTAGAATGAAAAGCACGGCATCAGGGTGTTACTACTTGAAATCCCAGTACGGTTCAGACAAGCTAATGCCAAGTCTAAACTATGTTTTTTTTTTCATATCTCGAGTTTGAAAGAAGAAAAAAAATAGACAACTACAAGCTCAGCAAGTAGAAAGGCTGGAGAAAGAGAGCTTTGATGGTTTGAGCTGTGGTGTGTAGTTGACTTCCACTCGGACTGGATCAACTACACGGAGGAACTATTAGACCGAAGTATGCCCAGCCAGAAAAGTAGGACAAAATTCTTCCCACATCCTAGACTTACAAATAAAAATTCATTCTACTCACATACTAAGAATGAACAAACCTTCATTCATCCTACTGCAGTGGGGGGAATAGCCATACTGAGGGTATCCCTTAGAAATCAAACTGATCTGTTATGAGATTCTACTATGGATCAAAATCTCTGCTGGGTTCTATTAATAATTGAGTAAGCGACCAGGACTGTTTGATGGCCCGAGAATTCTTCCCTTGAACCTTTTCAAGAAGTAACTTTGACCCATTTTTATGGGGATTGAGTAGACTACGGTTGGTTGGTGTTATATTCTACGGGATCCTGGATCAACAGCTGGTTGCAAGTCCTACTAAGTCCTATTGGAACTGGTGGATTGATTGGAGATAGGTGAAACCAAATTTCTTCTCATTAGTAAGTCAATATATCCCTTCTTTTGCCTTATACCTTCTTCATTACTAAGTCATTTTGGCTGGGGCATCATTTAACTAACGTTGAAGGTCTGAGTTGAGAATTGACATTCTGCTGAAGGATTGCTAGTTCCATCATCAGATTTCAGCCGTACTGTCACAAACTCAATCAATGGCATTGATCATCTGTCAGGTCCGTCAAGTCTGTTATGTTTATTAGGTCTGCAAGGTCTGTCAAATCTGTCAAATCTGTCATATCTGTCAGGTCTATTATGTCTTGTATCACTACCTGTCAATCCCAGAAGATATTGTGTCACTCTTCATATTAATGTGATGTAAGGTCTGCCTATTATATTGACTTAGAGATCTACCACTCGAGGCAGGTTAACTAACTCAATAATGTGAATCTTCCAGATTTAAGTTCATGGTACAAATTCCCAAATGTATCCAGTTTTTTTGTTTCCTACGAGTCTAACCAACTTAATTCTAGGAATCTCGAGCAAAATCACTCTGTGATGCCTTCAAAGCAAATTTGAACTGTCATTTCTGCCCTCTCGAATATGGTCTGTCACCAAAAAGTACAATATAGCTTTTTATTACTCATCATCATGGTAGCAAGTGGCCTTTTAATGCTACTAATTATACGACAGCGCTGACATGTAAGAAAAGTAAGTCTTTACCCAAACCAGAGCAAAGAAACTGAAGACTAAAAAAATATCAAACAAGACAAATAAATGGAGCTGAGTGAGCGTTTCAGTAAGTTCAACGTTCATTGCAATTTTAACTGAACAGGCACCTGATAGGCCATGGTAATTCAAGAGCGCCAAACAACCCGGAACAGGGAATTACTTGGGAAACCCACCATCTGCCACTTATACACTGATAGGTATATACCCTCTGTATATTGGCTGAAGGTATTATATTTAGTTCAGACGTCTTCATAGGGCACACTGCCGGAAAATGAAGCCTTAAAGTTCCATATATTTTTTGTGTTCGAATGGAAAAATTCGTCCAAGGCTGAATATGGTGAGCCTTGTCCGACGTAAATTTTCCTTTTTCGTCCAAGGTCAAAATTCATTGTCTCATATTATCCACATAATATGGTTTCATTTTACAGATGAATTATTATTTATTTTCATATTTCAGTATGAGAGATCGAAATTAATGTTTAAGACAGTTTGAAGGAAAAAAAAAAATACTCCAGCCAAAATTTCAACCCTCCAATAACAACAATAACTAACTGGCCCTTCTAACATGGCAGACTGATCACATAAACTTTGTTCAAGGACTTCTAAATGGACTGCTAATAACAATGTTATTAGTGCTCATTATAAAGGGAAACACTACCAATGTGAAGCCCGTATTAAATCTTTGACTAATAATAACCACCTGTTCTCCAGCCTTACTCTTGGCTGTTCGAGATGAATTTTGATCCCAACCAATTTTTAGTGTAAAATTTTTTTTCACTAAAATTCTCTTTCTTCCTGCCTTTTATTATTTTCTTATTTTCTTATTTTCTTATTCTTTCTTTCTCTTCCTCTTCCTTTCTCTCTCTTTCTCTCTCTTTCCTTCTTCCTTCTTTCTTTCTTCTTCTTTTCTTCTCCTTTTCTTCTCCTTCTCTCTTCCTCTTTCTCATCCTTTAGCATCAAGAAACTGCAGGAAATCTGATCTCCTGTTCTTTGATTTATCGTTCGGTCACTGTTATAAACATAACATTTGAACCCCAGTTTGCTTGAAAAAGGAGAAAGAAAGAGTGAGTTGACAAGTTGAGCCTAGTGCTAGACTTTTTTTTGTTACAATTATCATGTCGAGACATAATTCTAATACATAGTTCTTTTGGCTTTTTGACAGGATATCCCCGAAGTTGACTGTCAAAATTTCATTTCAATAAAAACACTTCAAGTCTGCAACTTTTGATTCCCTTCAGAATCAGTTAGATTGCCTCTTACTCCGTCTTATATTGGAGCTCTTTTCATTTCCAAAAAAAATTGACCAGTAATTTCGAATTTACAGTAAGTTGAGGTCATTGTATTGTAGTTTATCTGGATTAAGACATTGTGTGGTTAACAGAAAATTTTCAGATGAATCAAGTTTCATTGCCCATTTTCCCTCCTGTGCATGTGGACAACAAGCTCACAACCTTGGAACTCAAAGATGGAACCGTGGTTCAGGGCTATTCTTTTGGTGCTGACGTCTGTGCTGCTGGTGAATTGGTCTTTCAAACCGGTATGGTTGGGTATCCTGAGTCCATCACTGACCCTTCTTACAGAGGTCAAATTCTTGTAATCACCTTCCCTTTAGTTGGTAACTATGGTGTTCCTTCTCGAGAGGAAATGGACGAAGTGGTTTCCACCCTCCCAAAGTACTTTGAGTCTGACAAAATTCATGTCGCCGGCCTCGTTGTTGCTAGTTACACTGACCAGTACTCCCATTACCTTGCTACCTCTTCCCTCGGTGAGTGGCTCAAGGAGCAAGGCATCCCTGCTATCTACGGCGTTGACACAAGAGCCCTTACACAGCATATTCGTACAGAAGGTTCTTCCCTTTGCCGCATCTTGACCCAGAAGAGTGGTGTTACTTCACCCTCATCCACTTGGAAAGAAGACTTTAACACTATTGAGTGGGAAAATCCAAATCTTCGCAACTTGGTTGCCGAGGTTTCTTCTCCATCCCCTATCACATATACCCCTTCTTCGAAATCTGCAAAACTTGGCCCTAATGGCAAACCCCTGCGAGTTTTGGCCATTGATGTTGGTATGAAGTATAATCAGATCAGATGCTTTGTTAATCGTGGTATCGAGCTCAAGGTTGTTCCTTGGGATTATGACTTCATTACTGCCAAGGAGCAATACGATGGTTTATTTGTTTCTAACGGTCCTGGCGATCCCAGTACCATGAAGTCTGTTATTGCACGCCTTGCTACTGTGCTAGAATCTAAAAAGACTCCTGTGTTTGGTATTTGCTTGGGTCATCAGCTACTTGCTAGTGCTTCTGGCACTTCCACTCTTAAGCTTAAATTTGGTAACCGTGGTCACAATATTCCTGCTACCAGCATGATTAGCGGAAGATGCTATATTACTTCTCAAAATCACGGCTATGCTGTTGATGTCAGCACTCTTTCTAATGGTTGGAAGGAGCTTTTTGTTAACTCAAATGATGGATCTAATGAAGGTATTTATCACGAAACTCTTCCTTACTTCTCAGTCCAGTTCCATCCTGAATCTACTCCTGGGCCTCGTGATACTGAGTTTCTCTTTGATGTGTTCATCAATACCATTCTTGAGCACAAGGCCACTGGTTCTTTGAAGGCTGTTCAATTCCCTGGTGGCACAAAAGCTGAAAATGACCTTTTGCATCCTCGTGTTGATGTCAAGAAAGTTCTTGTACTTGGATCTGGTGGTCTTAGTATTGGCCAAGCCGGTGAGTTTGATTACTCAGGTTCCCAGGCTATCAAGGCACTCAAAGAAGAAGGCATTTATACTATTCTCATTAATCCCAACATTGCAACTATTCAGACATCGAAGGGACTGGCTGATAAGGTCTACTTTCTTCCTGTCAACCCTGACTTTGTTCGTAAGGTTATCAAGCATGAGCGTCCTGATGCTATTTACTGCACTTTTGGAGGTCAGACTGCTCTCAACGTTGGTATCCAACTCAAAGATGAGTTTGAGGGTCTAGGCGTTAAGGTTCTTGGAACCCCCATTGACACCATCATCACCACTGAGGACAGAGAGCTTTTTGCTCGTTCTATGGATGAGATTGGTGAAAAATGTGCCAAGTCTGCCACTGCTTCTTCAGTTTCTGAAGCCCTTGAGGTTGTCAAGGACATTGGCTTCCCAGTTATTGTTCGTGCCGCCTACGCTCTTGGTGGTCTGGGTTCTGGTTTTGCAGAAGACGAACAGCAGCTTGTTGAACTCTGTAATAAGGCATTTGCCACATCTCCTCAGGTTCTTGTCGAGCGCTCTATGAAGGGCTGGAAAGAGATTGAATACGAAGTCGTCCGTGATGCATTTGACAATTGTATTACTGTTTGTAATATGGAAAACTTTGATCCCCTTGGAATTCATACTGGTGATTCCATTGTTGTTGCTCCTTCTCAAACTCTTTCCGATGAGGATTACAACATGCTTAGAACCACTGCTGTAAACGTTATTCGCCATTTGGGTGTTGTTGGTGAATGCAACATTCAGTATGCTCTCAACCCTTTTTCAAAGGAGTACTGCATCATTGAAGTTAACGCTCGTCTTTCTCGTTCTTCTGCTCTTGCTTCCAAGGCTACTGGTTATCCTCTTGCCTTTATTGCTGCCAAGCTTGGTCTTAACATTCGCCTTGATGAAATTAAGAACTCTGTTACCAAATCCACTTGCTCTTGCTTTGAGCCATCTCTTGATTACGTTGTTGTCAAGATTCCTCGATGGGATTTGAAGAAGTTTACTAGAGTTAGCACTCAACTTTCTTCCAGTATGAAGTCAATTGGTGAAGTCATGAGTATTGGCAGAACCTTTGAAGAGGCTATTCAAAAGGCTATTCGTTCCACTGATTATCACAATATCGGTTTCAACGCTACAGGAGCTCTCATGTCCATCGACATCGATACTGAGCTTCAGACCCCCTCTGATCAACGTCTATTTGCCATTGCCAATGCCTTGGATAGTGGATACTCCGTTGATAAGGTTTGGAGCATGACCAAGATTGACAAGTGGTTCTTGAACAAGCTGTGTGATCTTGTTAATTTTGCAAAGAAGCTTTCCAAGTTTTCAGCAACTTCCCTCCCTTTTGCTTTGATCCGTGAAGCCAAGCAGCTTGGCTTTGAGGATAGACAAATTGCTAAGTTTGTTGGTTCTAACGAATTGGCCATCCGTAGAATTCGTGTTGAGGCTGGTATTACTCCCTTTGTTAAGCAGATTGATACTGTTGCTGCTGAGTTCCCTGCCTACACCAACTACCTCTATTTGACTTACAATGCAAATGCCCATGATGTTACTTTTGATGATCACGGAGTCATGGTTCTTGGCTCTGGTGTCTACCGTATTGGTTCTTCTGTTGAGTTTGATTGGTGTGCTGTACGTGCAGTCCGCACGCTCCGTGAGCAAGGTACCAAGACTATTATGATCAACTACAATCCTGAAACTGTGTCTACTGATTACGATGAGGCTGACAGACTTTATTTTGAAGTAATTAATTTGGAGCGTGTTTTGGATATTTACGAACTTGAGACCTCCAGTGGTGTTGTAATTTCTATGGGTGGTCAAACTTCTAACAACATTGCTCTTCCACTTCACCGACAGAATGTCAAGATTCTTGGTACGTCCCCAGAAATGATTGATGGCGCTGAGAACAGATACAAGTTTTCTCGTATGTTGGACACCATTGGTGTGGACCAACCTGCTTGGAAGGAACTTACTTCATTTGAAGAGGCCGAGGCTTTTGCTGAAAAGGTTTCTTACCCCGTTCTTGTTAGACCTTCTTACGTTTTGTCGGGTGCTGCCATGAACACTGTCTACTCCAAGGACGATTTGCGCAATTATCTTCAGCAAGCTGTTGAAGTCTCCCGCGATTTCCCTGTTGTTATTACTAAATATATTGAAAATGCCAAGGAGATTGAGATGGATGCTGTTGCCAAGGATGGTAAGCTTATTATGCATGTTGTTTCTGAGCATGTCGAAAATGCTGGTGTCCACTCTGGAGATGCCACCTTGATTGTTCCTCCTCAGGATCTGGATCCTGAGACTGTAAAGCGTATTGTTGTTGCAACTGCCAAGATTGGTAACGCTCTCAATGTCACTGGTCCTTTCAATATCCAGTTTATTGCTAAGAATAATGATATTAAGGTCATTGAGTGCAATGTCCGTGCTTCCCGTTCATTTCCCTTCGTATCCAAGGTTTTGGGTGCCGATTTGATTGAGATGGCCACAAAGGCCATTTGTGGTTTTGATGTAGAGCCTTATCCATTGAAGGAGTTACCTGAAGATTATGTTGCCATCAAGGTTCCTCAGTTCTCTTTCTCTCGTCTCTCTGGTGCTGACCCTATTTTGGGTGTAGAGATGGCTTCTACTGGTGAGGTGGCTGCCTTTGGCCATAACAAGTACGAGGCTTACCTTAAGGCCTTGATTGCTACTGGATTTACTCTTCCTAAGAAGAATATTCTTTTGTCTGTTGGATCTTTCAAGGAGAAGATGGAACTTCTGCCTGCTGTACGAAAGCTCTACGAGCTTGGCTATAAGCTGTTTGCTACCACTGGTACTGCTGATTTCATCCAAGAGCATGGCATTTCCGTGCAATACCTTGAAGTCTTGCCCGAGGGTGAGGATGAAAAGTCAGAATATTCTTTGTCTCAACATCTTGCCAATAACTTGATTGATTTGTACATTAACTTGCCTTCTAGTAACCGGTTCCGTCGTCCTGCCAACTATATGAGTAATGGTTACAGAACCAGAAGAATGGCTGTTGACTATGCTGTTCCTTTGGTCACAAATGTCAAATGTGCCAAGCTTCTCGTTGAAGCTCTTGCTAAGAACATTACCTTAGATGCTTCTTCCATTGACGCTCAAACTAGTCATAATACTGTTACTCTTCCTGGTCTGATTAACATCGCGACCTTCGTTCCATTTTTGACCAAGCCTGGCTCCAAGGATTTTACTGAGGTTTCTAAAATTGCACTAGCCTCTGGTTTCACCATGAACCGTGTATTGCCTACTGGTGTTGACAGTCAAATTACCAATGCTCGTGATCTTGCAATCGCTCAGGAGAATGCGAAGGGAAACGCCTTTACAGATTACAACTTTTCAGTTTCTGCTGAAGATTCAAATGCTCCTCAACTCACTCTTGTCAAAAGTAATGTTGGATCTCTTCTCATCCCCTTCAACCATCTGTCTAATAATGTCAACAAGGTTGCCACTGTTGCCTCGCACTTTTCCATTTGGCCTTCTTACAAGCCTATTGTTACTGATGCCAAGGACACTGAATTGGCATCCATTTTGTTACTTGCTAGTCTCAACAACAGACCCATACACATTACCAATGTTACCAGCAAGGATGATATTGCTTTGATTTCTCTCTCCAAGGAAAAGGGTCTAAAGGTTTCTTGTGATGTTTCAATTTATGCACTTTTCTACTCCAAGGAAGAGTTCCCTACATGCAGTTTCCTTCCCAGTAAGTCTGACATTGCAGCTCTCTGGGATAATCTTGATGACATTGATGTTTTCACAGTTGGGGTTTTGCCTACTCAGATGGCACATGCTCTTGGTGAGACTTCATTAGTTGGTGCTGGTATCCCTGACTCACTTCCTTTATTATTTTCTGCCATTCATGATGGTCGCTTGACTATTGAGCAGTTTACTGAACGCCTCTACACTAATCCCAAGCGAATCTTTGAGCTTCATGATCAACCTGACACTTTTATCGAGATTGACTTAGATCGTCCTACTATTTCCAGTTCTAAAGTTTGGACTCCGGCTTCTTCTCAGCACCTTTGTGGTTCGGTTGAACGTGTCACTTTCAATGGTCATACTGTTAGTCTGGGAGGTAAGCTTACAACTACGGAGAACTTTGGTCGTGATGTTTCTTCAGTTTTGCTTCCCCGTACTGCATCTCTAGCATCAGGTGTTACTGCTGAACAGACTAGCACTACCATTGCTTCTCCTTCTTTGCGCTCTTCTCGGTTCTCGTTTACTGCTTCTGCTGATGAGTTGAAGGAGCTTAGAAAGGTTGGCATGTCTCCATTTTTCCCTCGAGGAGATGTCGAGATCGATCACGATCTTGCCAATGGAAGCCATGCTAAGGAGATTAAGAGAGTTGACGAGATTTCGTTGACCCGCGAGGTTGCACCTCCAAGTGCATTGATGGAGGCATTCCGCAACAATCCATTCCTTCGCAGACACGTTCTATCTGTTCGTCAATTTACTAGAACAGACCTTCACCGACTTTTTACCTTAGCCCAGGAGATGAGACTTGCTGTTGAGAGAGTAGGTGTTTTGGACTTGCTTAAGGGCAGAGTTCTCACCACTTTGTTTTACGAGCCTTCCACTAGAACTGCCTCATCTTTTGATTCTGCTATGCAACGTCTTGGTGGCCGTGTTATTAACGTTCCTACTGACTCTTCTTCAGTTAAGAAGGGTGAGACACTTCAAGATACCATTCGAACTTTAGCTTGCTATACTGATGCCATTGTTTTGAGACATCCTTCAGAAGACAGCGCCAATATTGCAGCAAAGTTTTCTCCTGTTCCTATTATCAATGGTGGTAATGGCTCTGTTGAGCATCCCACTCAAGCATTTTTGGATCTGTTCACCATTAGAGAGGAGTTGGGTACTGTGAAGGGCCTCACTGTTACTTTTGTTGGTGACTTGAAGTATGGCCGACCCGTTCACTCACTTTGCAAGCTTTTGCAGTACTACAATGTCAAGATTCAGCTTGTCTGCCCACGCGAGCTGAGCTTGCCCACTGAGATCAAGAAGGAGTTGGAAGCTAACGGAAGTCTTGCTGTCGAGAGCGAATTGCTTACAGATGACATTATTGCATCTTCTGATGTTATGTACTGCACTCGCGTTCAAAAAGAGAGATTCGAGAATTTGGCTGACTTTGAGCGACTCAAGGACACTTATGCCATAGACAACCGTGTTTTGGGTCTGGCTAAGAAACACATGTGCATTATGCATCCTCTTCCTCGTAATAATGAAATTAGCGAGGAAGTTGATTTTGACCAGCGTGCTGCCTACTTCAGACAAATGAAGTATGGAATGTACGTTCGCATGGCTCTCCTGGCCTTGGTTATGGGAGCTGAAATCGCTTAAATTAGCATGAATTAAAATTATTAAGTCATAAAATCAAAAGAATTTGTTTTACATAGTTATAGAATAAAAAAAATATCAAGAATTATTACAAAAAGTCTTTTCCAATTAATCTGATAATAATACTATTCACTATAGTATTTTTACTTCTTGATAATTTACCCTGCATCAAGGTGAAATTTTCAACTCCCAAATAATGGAAACGATCATTTTCATTGTTACCATACGTCTCCAATTGAGCAATTGACACAAAAGAATCAAATTTAATTCAAGATGAGTCACGGTTCAGCAGATCCATGGTCTAAAGGTATGCTTTTTCATTTGTGCAATGTATTGATAAAAACTGCGATGAATATACAACTAACTAGTATTTGCAGAACCAACATCGCCACCCCGGGATAATGACAGAAGTATACGAGATGATTCAAGACATCGAGAACGCGACCCCAGAGACTACCGGTATCACGAATCACGAAGCAGTGAGAAGGACCAAGACCGAGTTAGTAGCAGCAGCTCTCGCAGAGACAGAGACCGTCGAGAACGTGACGAATATCGACGTGAACGAGATAGAGAAAGAGAAAGAGACCGTCGATCGCGTGGCGGAGATAGGGATAGAGACATGAGTGGCAGCAGTATGCGGCGGCGAGATAATGATCGAAGTGATCGGGGGTCGGAACGTAGCAGTGGAAGGTCTTCACAGTATGGGCGGTCTTCACGCCGCTCTCGAAGTCCTACACCTGATCGAAAACGAGGGAGAGGAGGGCATGGCCGTCGTCCAATGCCTGACTTGACGGACGTTGTATCGATTGATAAACGACCACGAATGAAAACTCTCTGGGACGTTAAACCAGTCGGATATGAGAATGTGACCACCGAAATGGCAAAACTCTCTGGATTGTTTCCTTTGCCTGGTGCTCCACGACCTATTGACTACGGCAAGTTACAAGGCCTAGTCTCCAACTTGCCTGGTGGTCTAGATGGTACCATGAATAACAGTAATAGTCATAACAATGGTGCTAATCGTGGTAATCCTAATGGAGGCAACGCTTTCCTTAATGTATCAGGTAACGCATTAAAACTTGAAAGTTCACGGTCTGCCAAGCGAATTCTTATTACGGGATTTACTGCTGGTAGCTTTACACATAGCGACATTGCGATGTATTTCAATGAGTTGCTCAAGGGATTAGAGCTCGAGAACTCACTACCTGACAACGTGGCTTCAGTGGTTCAAAGTCTTTCTGGAAATGATGGCACTCTAGTTGTATTGGAGTTCCAAACCTCTGAAATGGCTACAATTGCTTTAGCTTTTGATGGCGCTTACTTTCAAGACGACGACAGTAAGTTTATAATGCACATCCGACGCCCAGCAGACTATATCACACCCGTAATCTCAGCCTTAGACATTGCCGCAGCAGCAGCAGTTTCTACAGGATCAGAAAGCAAAGAAAATGTATCTGGAGTTAAGTCAAAGGTTTTGGACTCTGGCAAGAAGATTTCAGTTGCTGGAATTCCCTCATATTTGAATGACGAGCAAATAATGGAAGTATTAAAAGCTTTCGGGCCTCTTGTGGGATTTCAAATGATAAAAGACAAACATACCAAAGAACCCCGTGGCATTGCCTTTTGCGAGTTTGAAGACAGCGAGGTAACCTCAATTGCTTGTGAAGGATTAAACGGAATGACTTTAGGTGATAGTACACTTCGAGTTAAATTAGCCTCTAAAGGTCAAGATGTGGAAGAGTCTGCAATTCCATTTGGGGCTACTGATGGCATGTCTTCTCTTGCTGCAACTGTTCTCAATAACAATCGTCTCAATAATGACGACAAGAAAATGGGTACCGACCATAACCCACTTGCAGATACGCCAGTTCTTCAACTCCTCAATATGGTAACTCCTGAGGAACTTATTGATAATGAGGAGTACCAAGAAATTCTGGAAGATATTGAAGAAGAGTGCTCCAAATACGGCAAGATTGAGCGTATTGTGATTCCACGGCCCGATCCTAAATCAGTTGTGAGCAAGCGTCTTACCATTCAAGTTGGTGCTCCTAAGCAACAAGAAATCAAGCAGGTTGCGGGTGTAGGTAATGTGTTCATCAAGTTTGATTCACATGATGCTTGCAAACGTGCACACAACGTTTTAGGAGGGCGAAAGTTTTCGGACCGTACTGTGATATCTTCATACTACTCTGAAGAGAACTTTGATTTAGGCATCTTCTGAATTGATTGATTTGTATAATATTTTTTTTGTACATAGTTATTTAGATTGATGGTTATTATTATTTCTTATTTTTTTAAATCGTAAAGTTTGTCACAAAGGATGGAGTGAACGGCTGAATTCACGTGATTATCAGTATATTCGGGCACTGTAAACATCGTAGTACGATTTTAGACCCAATGATTTCGCTCCAAAATTTTCAATTTTTCAGATTTTTCCCACCAAAATCAGCAAAATCAGTCTGGTTTGAGTCGAGCTCCCTGATATTCAAGTTGCCAATATGATTTTTCAACATTCCTCCAGCGGTCGGTTGGCCATGACTTTATGTCGGAGTGCCATTCAAAGAGTTGGTAGTGGCCGACGGGCGGTGCATAATGTTGCAGAGCTCCAGAATGTCGACATTAGCCAGGGAATCCCTGGCTTATACAGCGCAGAAGGTCTAAAGGCAGCCTGGACTGATGTTCAATCATACGCAGTAAAGGAATTAAACAATGCTATCCACGCCAGTAGTAGCGAAGGTGGTAACGCTAATCTCGAAAATCTATCAGTTGTCAACCTGGTAGCCCTTAGTAAAGCATTCCCTCAATTTGACAGCAAAATCGCGTATTACGCCGGCCAGGTTTACAGCAATGAATTTCAAATGGCTGGATTGTTGTCTGAGTCCAAGGGCCCTAACAGTTTTGATAAAAATAATAGTCAGGATAGCAGCAGGAACGCTGATGTTAAGCGAGTGGAATATAAGGATTTCCGAAATGCACCTATCGACATTTCAACTACTGTCGAGTACAACAGTATTGGGTCAAGCATTGATTCCGAGGGAGACAACCTGTTTATGCGACTAATCCATAGACAGTTTGAGTCCGAAGTTTCGTTCCGTGAGCTTTTCTTGACCCAAGCGTCATCCACTTTTTCCTCAGGTTACACTTGGCTGATATTCAACAACCAGGACAAGAAGTTGTACTTGATGAATACGTACGGATGGGGAGTTCCTCCATTATTCAGCACTCGTGAGCTGCAATCTATTAGAAGTCTGAAGGACGCCAGTATTTCTGTTAGCCAGACTGATGGTAATGCTGGTCACGCTAACGACCGACTGGACTGTGTGGTTCCTCTTCTCAACGTTTCAGTTTGGCAGCATGCTTATCTTCATGACTACGGTGTGTTTGGCAAACGCAAATATCTTGAGAACTTCTGGAATTGCATCAACTGGAAGCATGTTGAGCAGCGTTGTCATGCCTCACTTGCAAGTCCTGACAATACTACTTCATATTAAAAAGGATGGAGAATTTTGTACATATAATCTAACAAGAAATAGAAATAAAGCTGTTTCCATTTTAAAAATTCAGTAGCGAACCCTGAAGTTTCGATTTGCAAATCCCGAATTGAGATTCTTTTTTTTTTTTTAACATGTTCCCTCTTATTTCCTGTAACCGTTGAAGGTTATTAAATCCTTAACCAGTGGCCTTAACTAAATTATAATATTTGTTCAATCTTCTTTTATTGAATCACTTGAAGAAACTTCGAGATCTGATACTGGATGTTCCAGCTCATAGTGATAGTGAAACTAAGTTTTTGATTTCGCTTTTTTTAATGGCATGATTGCTTCTGGGAAATTTTTTCTCTTCTTCTTCTGCTTATTCCCACCACGAAGCACTAAACAACACCTGAGGCTTCTTCATCTCTGGCAACGACGCTGCTCTCTTGCTGCTTCATACTGTCGTCTTTGTCTTTCATTGGAGTTTGTTTGGTTTGAAATTGAAACTCGTGTTAGTTCAATTGATTGCTGAGTTTTTTAGAATCCAAGCTTTTTTTTTTTTTTCAATATTAATTTCACCTTGAAAAGGTACACAGCTTAAAGTTCATTCCCTCTCACCACCCACCAGACACCAGACTGGTCAACATCCCAGACCTCTTTGTTCTCTCTCTCATCCTAATTCGCTTTTTTACCCCCTCAAACACCACCATTACTCTACACGAGGGATTTTTCTTTCTTCTTCTTTAATCTAAACTTCCGTTTGACATTTGTGAATTCTAGTGTCATAGTTCAATACATAACAGCCTTTTCCTGTTTTTCTTTGGACATCTGTTTCTATGAGCAATCCCGCTCTGCCTGAAGGTCAGACTGATCAGTCTGAACCAAACAATACTAATCAACGTCCGGAACCCCCCTCGAAATCTGCTACTGAAGCCGTGCAGCTACCAATATCTAACTCTCCAACATCCGGTGCGGAGAGTTCACAAATCAATATTGCCAGTGGAAGCAATGACTGGGATACGCCTTCGTTGACGAATAACGATGAAAACCTGAGATTTGCTTTAGATTTGTTGCCCCAGTCTTTGTACGGTGGCGTATCTGCCATGTCTTCTCGACGGCCTTCGTATACCGCTGAATTTTCTTCTCGTCCTCGGCTTTTGGACCTACCCAATCCTGCCCCAGGAACTGAACTGGATATTACGAACTTCCCTCAAAAGCAACTACAACAACAATTGCCACAACCGCAGTTGTTTCAACAGCCTTTTAGTGTAAGTGGTCCTTCTCAAAATTATTCAGCTCTTTCTTCGAATTCTTCCGCTTCAAAAACAAATTCAATGCCACTATTTGATAATGACCGGTGGCTGAGGTCTGGTGATCCGTCGCGTAGTATCTGGTTTACTAGTAATCCCACTGAAAATTCCCCCAGTGGCGGCGGCGGTACTAGACCTGTCTCAGATCTGCTCGGTCATACTCCCGCAGCTGTTGCCTCTACGAATTTCTCACCTAGTTCCAATCCTGTTAATGGCCCATCGTCACCTGTTACTGGTTCTTTACTCCTCTCCCCGCTTGCGAATGCTGCAGCTGTTAATGCCAATACTACAGCGCCCTTAAATTCGGTTATTTCTCCTACCGGAACCCATGCTTCTTTGAATGATTTTGCCTTAGAGACTGCAATCGGTTCCCAGAGAAATTCCAGAAGCGTTTCTTTTTCCCATGCCTATGACAGGCACCAGCTGAGCTCTCCTCCCAAATCAAAGACTTTAACGTCTTTCTACGAGGATTCGGTGGAGGAAGCTACAGATGTTCTTGGTAGTACCCATATTGACGATTCTAAGCATAGAAATTTGAGGTCACGGAATAGTAACCAAATGCTCAGGAACCCCATCACGTCACTTTGGTTCAACGACAATATATCCCCCGCTCCTGCGACTTCAAATCCCACGGCAGCCGTTGTAGCTGCTGCTGCTGTTGCCGCTTCAAGTCGCCGCCATTCTTTTGCCACGACATTTGATTCTCAGTTTCGTCAGCAGTTGGCAACACAGCAACAGCCTTCCTTCACTCATGTCAATGAAAGTCCTGTAGCAAACACTGCTAATATTGCCACCAAGGTGTCGCCTCCTTCTTCAACTATTCCTGAAGAAAGTAACATTGATGATGGAACCCAAGACGCGACCTACACTGAAGTGTGTAGGTATTTTAATAATGATAAATTTGGAAGGAACTACGGGGTGTTAAATGGGGACTCCTCTAATTCTATTTCTGGTGCAACTGCAGCTTCGCTTATTACTGTACCGTCTTCGAAATTGTATCTTGTTCAATTCAAGGCCAGTCGTGTGGAAGTATTTTTCGTTCCTGAGGCATCAAATCTTTCTCTGCGGGTTAATGATTTGGTTATCGTGGATGCTGATCGGGGACGTGATCTCGGCAAAGTGATTAGAATTCATGTGACTGCTGAAGAAGCTGGTATGCTGAAGTGGAAGCAGTACCAGGAGCAGCAAACAGCACTTCAGCAAACTCCAGGCGAGCCTGGTGATAACTCAAATAATGCTGGAACTGCATCCAGTGGTCCAAGCGTCATGACTCCCAAGCAGATTCTACGCTATGCCCAACCTGCTGAAGTGCAGCAAATTCTCAACAAGAAGAGCGATGAGGAAAAAGCTATCAAGACTTGTACAGCTAAAGTTCAAGAGAAAAATCTGGCCATGGCTGTGCTCGATGCAGAATACCAGTGGGATCGTCGTAAATTGACGTTTTTTTACTCTGCCTCGTACCGTATTGACTTTAGAGATTTGGTTCGAGACTTATTTCGAATCTACAAAACACGTATATGGATGTGTGCAGTTTATACCGGCCAGCCTCTATCCCAGCAACCTCAGCAGGTTGTTCAGCAGTACCGCTCATTCCCTCAAGGACAGCAGCAAGATCGGTCTAAAATGAAGGAGTACATGAATGGGTACTCTCAGGAACTGCAGCAACAGCAGCAGCATCATTTCCATCAGCAGCAACGGAACTTGCCTGCGAACTCTGGAATTGCATATAACGGATGGCAATTCTCAGATTCAGGGATGGAGAATCGAATGATGGGCCTTCCTTCTGTTTCGCAACAGGCACATCCTGCCCCATATTGGACTCCTATAATGGTGAATCCTTACGGTCCTTCAACCCCAAATCCTCCCCCGATGTCAGGACCAACAGTCCCCGGAGGTCCGTTTTACTAAAGAATAACAGAAAAGAAGAAAAATGAAACGATTTTATTTATTATACTACACCTTAGAGTTTACGAGAACACTCATGATACAATAACAAAGTTACCACCAATGTCCCTGTTTTTTTTTATGAAAATTTGATATTTTCAATTTATATATTATTATTTATATATATAGATATTCGGTTAGTTGATTTTTCCTTAGAAGTTTTGTTTGCTTTAAATAAATATATATACCTTACTATGCTTGTTGAATGATATCTGAACGTCTCTTGAAGACTCAAGTGCTCGTTGGCTCCATGGTCTCCCCGTCAACAACGAAAGATTTCAAGGATTACCTAACAACGACGCCAAGTTCACGTCGCGTAAAAAACACGTAGCTGATCGCGAAACCTTTTTTTTTTTCAGAAGGTGCGCTGCTGCTTCTTTGGTTGTTGGTTTAGATCCATTTCGACTTTTTTTTCAAACGCAAATGGAGATTTCAGGTTCTCCTTGTTGAATCTTCTTTCCCACTGGTATACCCTTTTTTTCGTTTAAAGTCAAGAACAGAAACTAAGACAGTCAACTGAAAACCATAGCATTTGATTCCATCGCATACTCTGCTAGCATCATGGGAATTACTAGTCAGGATAGACCTGTACCACCACTGATGGAGGAGACTCCTAGAAAAGTCTCTTTTAAAATTCCAGAATATACAAAGGAACTGAATAGCAAGACCATTAAAACCCCAAAACCATCACACAATATAACCCCAACTAAAATCGCAGAAACACCTTCATTGAAGATGACTGGTCCAGGACAGATTGGCCTAGGATTCACTTTGCCCCCTGGGTTATTGGCTACCCCATCAGATACCCCGACCACTAGTAAACGTACAAGTGTTACACCCTCGGTAGTTACACCCAGTTTACCTATTAATCACACCAATTCAGCTTCAGCACATCTATACATGACCCCAATGTCAGTGCATGGACCCTGTTGTAAGCCTGATGCTGCAACCACTCCAGTTCGGCAAATAGGTACACACAAAGAAACATTTGCATCCTCTAATTTACAATCACCTACAAAGTGCCCGATTCTGCCTACAGAAGAAGATGAAGCTACATTAAGCCGCCGGAAGCGCCGGCGCACATCTCCGAACGAGCTACAGGTGCTAGATGAAGAGTTTGCCCGATGCATGAAGCCTACAAAGCAACAACGAAGAGAGATTTCAAGACGCTTAGGCATGGCAGAAAAGTCTGTACGAGTGTGGTTTCAAAACCGTCGGCAGGCCCATCGACGTCATGAAAATATTTTCCTTTCTTCGTCTTCATCTCAGTCATCTTATGGTGATGAAGCCAATAGTGATACTGGACATATTTCTATAGAAGCACAGAACAGCTTGCATATTCCGGCAGTGACCTCAGACAAATCGTCGGAAGATCATCAAGTAAATGGATATGAGAGGAAGCAGATGGATTCTGCAAAATCTTTGCTTGAGTTACCAAATTCGCATCAAGAAACGATGGTGGATCAAAAGGCATTTCATCTGGATGAAAAGCTAGCTGCCTCCCAATTACATCGTAATGAATCAACGTTTACAATTTACAATGATGCAGATACTGACGATGAACTTGAGCGAACTGCAGTTGCAAGGGATTTTCTTTATGGTTCTCGGCTCAGAGCTTCACAAACTTTATCTTCAGTGAGAACAACCTCGTCTTTAAAAAATAAACGCCAATTTGGGAACAGAAAGGTAGCACGTTTGTCTAATCCAAGTGCCATCTCACCTTGTCCAGGAACGCCACGATTATCCATGTCTATGAATGGTAAAGCCCAAGTCGTGGTTGACCACAAGCCATACGTCCCAGCATCAACTCAACAAGCAAATAATGACCTTCCGATTTCTTTTTCGAATACCTATAAACGATTGGCATTGTGTCTTGACAAAACCCCATCAATGTCTGTAGTCAACGGTCAATTGAATGAGCCTCGCTCGTCTCCAACTAAGAGAGCCAAGTTAATGACTGGTGGTACTAGACTGCTGCCACCTACAGGTCCACAGACTGCTCGAAATCTTACATCGCCGAATAAACGAAGTCCCTTATCCTCAAGGAAAGCCATGCCTCATCGAAATACTACTCCATCCCCTAGCAAGCATCAATTCAAGAAAATAAGCACCTCCACGACACCCATGTCCTTATCAAAGGAGTTTCCAACATTGCCTAAATCACAAACATTAACTTCAGCTTTGCTCATGCGCCAACAATCTCCTGCAAATAATCGAGCAGCTAAACCTACCAATACTACTACCCAGCATTTTCGTCAATCTTGCGATCTTTCTTCCTCACCACCTTGCAATAATAATGATACGAATTTGGCATCTTTAACTTCTTCTAATTCTTCTTCTACTTCGTCATCTTCTTCTTCGTCTTCCTCGGTATCAGGATCTCCTCCATCTAGGAAGCATGGTCAATCACTTGGAATGCCTGCCAACTTAACACAGGAACGGCTTGCCAGCGCATTAACCTACGCCGCGGCTGCAGCTGCAACGTCCACCAGAGATGTCATGTTTTCGTCTTCTCAGCTACGTCAGAGAGCTCGACGAAGGAGATATCCTGCAGGCATCTATGTTAGCAGTAGTAGCAGTATTGGTGATAGTTGCAACAGTAGTAGCAGCAGCGGTGCTGAGAGTGATGATGATGATGATTATGATGAGGAATTGCAACAGGCAAGGCAGTACCGGCAAGTAGTTGCCAGCGTCGAGACTCAAGAAAAGGAATGCATTAATAATTTATTGTCTCTACGTGCTGGAACCTGGGCCGCCTAGTAAAAGAGCAGGAGTTTTGGATGTTTTTGTTTATTCTATTAAGAATAATATTTTTATATGAATGACACAAAAACGGATTCGAAATAAGTATTTATGAAATATATATTTTACAAAATGCATGAACGTTTTAATTATTATAATCATCAGCTTGGTATTTACGTTGGAAAGAATTAATATCCAACGGCCCCACATACTAAGAACCCTCCGTCATGACGAGTCCTTGAAAGCATTTGGAATATTTTATAATTCGAGTATTATATTGAAACTTAAAAAATAAAGACCAGATCAAAGTAATCAAAGTGGGCAACTGCTCCTAGTAGTGAAGAATTATAATCAGAGACTCAAGATGGCGGCGCATAACCTAACTAGCACAATATAGAGCGAGTGATAAAACAATTCCTAATGCTTTAGAAACATTAATGATAGAGGGGCTTTTATTCATTGAACTGATAACACCAAATTTTTGGTCTCTGTTCTAAAAACAATCAATGTCTCGATTGAAGTTTAACCCTTTGAAACATTTTCATGTCACTATAAGGGTATACATCAAAATAACTTGTTTGCCTAGAACAGCAGTGGTAATCTGTTTTATCAATTTAGCAATTTAGAGACAGATGTGGAATATTTGTTCACGTGATATTGCTTATAGGGCAAGGTTATTTCGCATTTGAAGGATATAAAAAGAAACACCACTAATTCATTCTTGAGGTGGTATATTTCATGGTTAGGGTTTAAGGACTGAAATTTACTGAGCAAATACCTCTGACAATGAAATTGAAATACTTACACTGAAAGTTAGACAAGGCAAAGCATAAATCAAACCAAGTAACATCCAGCACCAGCACGTCGAGGTTTCTACGACCATATTCCTTGCAACGACAACAACCACGATGAAGGCTCTGTGTTTCTCATCATTGGCAAGAGCAAAATTAAGAGACTCATTCTTTGAGTAGTACGTACGTATGAATGCACGCATCTGACAAGACAGCAAATCCCCACAATCTCCAGCAGTTGAAACGGCCAGCATAAAAATTTTATACTACGATGTTTATGTATTTTTAGGAAACGCAAAACTGGACATAACACAGGGCCAGACTGCGAAACACTGTGGTGGTTGGAGTTAAGCTCAGGTATATTTTTTGTCCATGTTGGCCATGGCTACGATCTTCTAAAGGCAGTCGAGGCAATGGAACCCGACTCATTGATCGATTGACCAACCGACGACCGATTGACTGGTTGGGAAATTCTTCTTTGTTGTTGATATTTTTTGTGAATATTTTTGTTATTTTTGTGGTGGCGGGTTGTGTCAGACCCCTCCTTATTGGCTGAATGGTGGTGGTGATATATTCTTCCCGAAAGCAACCCAATATTCTCATAATTACCTCACCGTATATTTGAGCATCGGCTCTTTTGATACCCTCCCTTCTCCTTTTTTTTTTCTTTTTTAATGTTACAGGCGACCAGCACAGCCAATCATCAACGATATTTCAATTTGTTTTTTCGTTTTTTTCGTTTTTTTCGTTTTATTTGTTTTTTTTGTTTTTTTTTCACTTCCCCTACTTAATCTAGCTTCTGAATTGTTTGTTGTCGTTGTTGCTGTTACCTTGTGGACTAACTTTTACTAATACTTTTTTTTTTTTTTTTTTAAATATTCTAGTTTATGATGCCTACAGTAATTTTTTTGTTAGTTTCGGTTTGGGACTGGTGATATCATGACATTCATTTGTTGGAGTAGTAAAATGAAGATTTTGAACAAAAATGTGTAGATAATAGAAGAAGGAAATGAAAAGCAGGGAAAAAATCACTTTGAGAGAAATATGAGTGTGAAATTTTTTTTATTTTTTATTTTTTTTATTTTATTTTCATTTTTTTAGTTTTTTTTGCCACATTTGCTATGTTCTGAAATGTTCATTGCAGGGTAAATGCGAGTCCAAGGCCCAGGATGTCCAAGTTGCGGCTACTACTTAAGCCCAACGGTATCCTCAAGAAAATTTTTTATATTTTTATTTTGTTTTTCTTCGTTTTTTCGTTTTTTGTTTTTTTTTGTTTTGTTTTTTCTTTCCTTTTGAAAAATTTAACCTTTTCTCAAACTAAACCCTTACCCATAATACACGTGACACTGGTCGTGGTTTCGAATCGCTTTTCGGTTAATTTTCATTTCATTTCATCTCCTCCTTTCGCAACATTCTCGTTGTGATAACATCCATTTTTTCCATTTTTATTCTTTATTTTACTCCTCCTCCGAGATAAACCTTTCTCTCTCAGTGCCACCCAGTCACTACAGGTTTATTCTATAGCTATTTCGTTATATTTATAGATGTGCTTATCAATCGATAGCAAATTGTCTTAAGGTGTGTGATATATCTGATAACTTTTATCGTCTACAATATAATCTAACCACGACTTGAATTTCTTTTTCTTGTTTCTTATTGTTATTTATTTATTTTGTTTCTTCCAGGCAACTCAGTCATGTCAGTAAAGGAATCTGAACTGGCAACTTCGTCTACTACAGAAATTTTACATGCAGACCAGCTGAAAGACAACGTGTATATAAAAGAAGGGAAAGAAACCGTCATTCCAGTCATGTCTGCTGCTCCAATTTCTACTCCAATTGCCTCACCAGCAGAATCCATCCCACCCACAGTCGAAACCTCCTCAAAAATAGAATCCACCCAGCCTAATGAAAGTACAATTGAAAAGGTGGACCCTGTGAACCCAGAACCTACCGAAGTAACACAAGAAATTCATGAAGACACAACAATGAAGGATGCTGAAGAAGAAGAAGATCTGGATAAAGATCTCTTTGGTAGTTCTGATGAGATTTCAGTTAAGCCTAGCGAACCTGTCGAACAGCCAAGTGCAAAACCGCTAACGCCACCTGTCGAAGAGCAAAACCCGGCTTCTAGTTCTCAGGAAACCACCTCAGTAAAGCAAGAAGAGCCCACCTCATCTGCTCCAGCTGCAGTAATCACCGAACCTCCGATTTCTACTCCTCCCATTTCTAGCTCTCTGAGTGAACCCCCTGCTACTACTACATCAACAGAAACACAAAAACACAGTCGTCCAGGAACTCCAGCTGACGATACCGAAAACCCAGCTAAGCGACTGAAGTCCGAAGGTCTATCCGCAGTCTCAACTCCTGTTGCTACCAAGGTTTCTCCTGTTCCTAGAGAATCAACCCCTAAACGGCAATCGTCTATACCTGCTTCTGACCCACGAAATCCTCCTGCCGGGTCTGCACAAGGTCTTGCCAAGCATCAAATCAAGTTTGCTTTGGCCTCCCTTCGTGCTGTGAAGCGTCTCAGAGATGCAGGTCCGTTTTTGGCTCCTGTTGATATTGTCAAGCTTAATATTCCTACATACTTTGACTTCGTCAAGAACCCTATGGATTTGTCTACTATGGAACGCAAGGTAAATGCTGGTCAGTATACTTCTGTGAGTGACTTTGCAAGCGACATGTCTTTGATTGTATCCAACTGCAGTTTGTTCAATGGCCCTGACTCTGAAATTTCTAATATGGCTCGTAACATCAAGACGTCATTTGACAAACACATGAAAAACATGCCCCCTTATGAACAGCCCCCTGCCGCACCTTCTAAGCCCAAGCGAAAGTCTCTCCCTGCCACATCTACTCCAAAATCTCAACGTGTAGCTGCTGCCCAAGCTGCTAATTCCCAACTACAAATGTCTACACCAAAACCCGCTCACCTTACTCAGCCTCAAGCACCTCATTCTGCACCTCCCAAAAGCAGCAAAGTTACTCCTCCAGCTGAATCCAAACCGTTTGCTCTACAGCCTTCTGGCATTCCTACAATCAGACGTGACTCATCGGTCGACGGTCGTCCCAAGCGAGAAATACATCCTCCACGGCCCAAAGACCTGCCTTACGGTGATGTTAAACCTCGTCGTAAGAAGTTTGCTGCAGAACTAAAGTTTTGCGGAACTGTGTTAAAGGAGCTGATGAGCAAAAAGCACGAGAGCTTTTCGTTTCCATTTTTGGAACCTGTAGATCCTGTTGCATTAAACTGTCCCGACTATTTCAAAATCATTAAAGAGCCCATGGATCTTAGCACCATTTCCAAAAAATATAGTACAAACCAGTACGAGAATGCAGATGATTTCGAAAGCGACGTTCGTCTCATGTTTAGGAATTGCTACAAGTTCAACCCAGAAGGTGCTCCTGTTAATATGATGGGGCATCGTTTGGAAGTGTTGTTTGACAAGAAGTGGCAAGAAAAGCCTATCACTCCTCCTACCCCTCCTCCTCCTGAGCATGGAGACTCTTCTTTTGATGATGATTCGGAATTTGATTCTGATGATAACTTAGAGCTGATATCTAACCCAGCTATCAAATTTTTGGAAGAGCAATTAGATCATATGCAAAAAGAGTTGGACAAGATGAAGAAGGATGCGTTAAGAGAGCTCAGGGACCGTCGTCGCAAACAGAAGCAGAAGAAGACAGGATCTAAAAAACCCAAATCTTCAGAAGTGAACCGACGTAAGTCAGCCCCTGCTGGTCGTCATGGCAGCGGTAATAATGCTCAAAACGGGCCCATCCAAGTCACTTACGAAATGAAGAAGGAACTCAGTGAGGCTATTGGTACTTTGCCTGAAAAGAAAATGGCTCATGTACTGACTGTCATTCAAGAAAGCATGCCTCAGCTTCGTAACACTGATCAAGAAGAGATTGAGTTGGATATGGACACACTTGACCCTAATACCTTAATGAAACTTTACAACTACGTTGTGCGTAAAGATGAGGGCAAGTCTCGTGCATCCCAAGGATCCAAGTCAACTATGAGTGGCAGTGGTAATGCTAGTGGAGCTGGTATGGGTGGTGCAGTAGGTTCTCCTGGAGCCGGTGGAGCTGGAGGTGGCAGTGGTCCTGGCGGTTCTAGTGGTGGCGCATCGTCTAAAAACAAAAAGAAGAGCAAGCCATTATCAGAAGCTGAACAAACAAGGCAAATTGAGCAAATTCAAAAGAAGATTGAGCAGTTTGATCGGGCTGAAAATGGAGTAATCGGTGGTGCTGGCGCTATGTCAAGTGATGATGATGATGATGATGACGATGGATCTGGATCTTCAGATGATTCTAGTTCTGAAGAAGAATAAATTTGAAGAAAAAAAAAAAATGAATATGAAAAAAAAAATTAATAAAAATATTACCTGAAATTTTTTTGAGGAAAAACAAAAATTACAAAAAAATTATTGTTGAAATAATAATATTATGAGTATCTTGTTACATAAAGATATATATATATACACCCCACACACACATAACACCCTCCTCATCTACTCTGATCTCATGAAGCTTTGTCTCTTTTACTTTTGTACTTCTAAAATAAAAAATATAATACGAAAATAATTCAAACAAGAAAAAATATAACTGATGAATAAATTAAATGAATCCCATATTGCTTCTACTTGTTTTTCACTTCTTGTGTGGTTTCTATTTCTCATGATAAATATCATCAACATGCAATCGCAACTTCTTTTGAAGTCGCATACTTTCATTCATGGATAACTCCAGACTAGTAGCTCGCCGCTTGCACGAGGGTGAAGGGGAGCTCCATTGTGATTTGTCGGGAGAGGAGAATGGTTTTGAGGAGGAAATCTGATGGCTACTACTATAGCTCTCAGACTTGATCCGCCGGACAGGAGGCATGGGGAGTTCAGGATCCTGGTTCTCAATATCTGTTTCAGCCCATTCGTCACTTTCATCATGGTCAGTGTCAATCTCTTCTTCGTTAGCTTGGTCGTTATCACTCTCGGCAATAACGCCGCCTAAATGCTTGTCAAAAGTATCACATTGATCCACAACTTGCGATAAGATTTTTACAACTGAATTCATTCGCTTCTCTAGTCTTGATATGCGTGTTTTGAGAGCGGCATTTTCGTTCTCAAGCTGGGCGATCTTGCCCACTTCTTCATTCATTTCAGGCTCCTCGACATTCTCGTCACTCTCGTCATCCTCTTCAACGGCACAGAGAGGAGACGAAGTAGGGCTATCACGAGTTGGTTGTTGAGAAGCAATCGATTTAGGTGGACTACTTTCCGGTGTCACATCTGGCTTGATCATCTGTTGCAGGTTTAGTTGTTGTTCTTGCAGTTTCCGCCGACGAGCTGCAGCTTTAGTATGAGTGGTAGGTGAACTTTGATCCTCAATGACTGGGCCAATTCCATATTGAAGCATCCAACTATCAAATTTAGGAGCTTTGGGAGGTGTTTCTTTGACTCGGCCAATGCGGCGAGTAGGTGTTTTTCCATTGCAACTTGACGCTTCTGACCTGGCCAGGTCTTCTTCAGAGAAAACAGGAGTATCAGCATCGACATTCAAGTACTTCACGGTGGTTGGTGAGTGCTCTGCTATAGGACTACTGGTAGTCGAACTACGCCATGGTGCACCTTGAGTAGGTGTAGATGGACGCGGTGAAATGGGAGCTTGAAACACCAAATCAAAGTCTTTACTAGTATTAAGTCCAGCCTCAGGTAAGGGACTGCTACTTAAAGTCTGGTTCACTCGTGAAGGGGTCTCTGACTGTAGCCGTTGATCAAGTACTTTGAGTTTATGGTTAATTGTTCGGCCTTGTCCAACAGTTAATGGCGGAGTATAATAACTGTGTGACGCATCTTGGGCTGAATTTGATGATGGTAGACGGCGGTCCAATTCTGCAGCAGTGCGAGCGGGAGATGAACCAGTTGGTTTGTGTATAGACATTTGAAAAGAAGTTGCTGATTTTGTCTTGAAGTTTTCGCTGGTATTATATTCTCGGTCTGACTCCATTACTATAGGTCTTATTGTTCGCGACGCGATCTGAGATGGAGAACTGGGAATATATGAAATAATTAAATTGGATGATGGTGAGCTGCTCTGCAAAGGAAGATTAGGATCTTCTAAAGAAGAGGGTGTGTTCTCTCGTTCTAGAGGTTTGCATTGAGTTGCTTGTGGTTCAGTCATTTTTAACGTGTAGACACGAAGAATGAAAGACGCGACGATTGTGATTTTATGAGAAATAGAAATTGAAAATGGGATAAATTTAATTCAATGGGACGCGATCGCGTTCTAATTCAAAATAAAATCACACACGAACTTGACACGTTCTTAATTATTAGTTTAATCGATAGGGTTAGGAAATAAGACGTCACACAAAAGTGTCTCGATTCAGTAATTCTCCAACGTTCTGAATTGTTCAGTCATTACATATATTTCAGTCTAATTTTAATTCACGTGACTCATGCACAACCAAAACGACACAGAATTATAATTTTCAGCTTGATAATTGGAACTTTATATAAGAATATATTTCCTTGCAAAGTATGCAACAGTGATACTTATAACCTGTTTATTAGCATATCCTTAGAACTTATTTTGACCTTACCCTAAGTTTGACTTTTTTCACTCTCTTTTTTTTCGGGGAATATTCACCTCTTTTTTTTTTTCTTGAATCTCTTTCGCTGCTGCCACGATAGTTATTCATATAACCTCCAGATATTTATATTCAAAATGAGCTTCAACAAGGAAAAGGAAGTCGAGGAACAGCCCGAGTACCACAAGATCCGCATCACGCTGACCTCCAGCAAGATGAAGGAGCTTGAAAAGGGTGTGTATATGAAATGTTTTTCTATCTCTTGAAAGAACGCATGAGCAACTAGTGTATTGGATGGATGGAGCGAGCGACAGGAAGACGAAATGAAAATGATCAATGTATATGAAGTGTGAAAGTGTCGATATTTTTTTAGATGATTTTATGCCAATTTTTTTAACGACAAAATTGAACGTATATACAACTATTCGACGTGATAATACTTCAGTTGTGATCAGTTCTGAGGTCTGATACACTTGAATCCACGACTCGGATCGTTGTCATTTATTAAATTTTTCTTCTTGATAAGCTCCATTTGTTCAGTCTACCTATTTTTGCCCATCTTAATCGTTGCCAACAATTCGATTCTTGTATACTAACTATTTTTTTTATAGTCTCTGCTGACATTCTGAACCGTGCCCGCACTTACACTGTCAACGGTTCTGACAAGATCACCTGCAAGGGTCCCGTCAGACTGCCTACTAAGGTTCTCAAGATCACCACCAGAAAGACACCAAATGGTGAGGGTTCCAAGACTTGGGATACTTATGAGCTGCGTATCCACAAGCGTCTTATTGACCTGCACTCTCCCACTGATGTCGTTAGAAAGATCACTGCTTTCAAGCTCGAGCCTGGTGTTGATGTCGAGGTCTCTTTGGCCTCTTAAGGTTGTTCTTATTATTTGCCCTATTAATTTGGATCATGTAATGAATATTAAAGAAAACAAAAAAACTAAAAAGTTGTTGAAAGAATAAATGAAGGGATTGAATGATAGTTCTAGGTTGTAAATCCGTAATTACTGAGGTTTGATTGGCAATGTATGGTCTATTGCCTATTATCTATTAGAGAGTTGAAATTATGCGTGGTGAAGCTGTCTGTATTCATGATTACTCTTACTATTTATCAATCTAAGTCTCTGTTTTGTTTAATCAAGATGAGTACTGAACAGTCTATCACCCAGATCACCAACTCCGGGCAGAATAATGCCGGCCTCTGAAAGCCGTGTGTCAATTGCACCTACATAAATCTCAAGTTCACCTGGGCCATATTCAGCTTCAGTGATTCTCTGAATACCTTCAGCACTTGCTACAAATGACACAAACACAACCTTCTTGACTCCCCATTCCATTAAAGTCTGAATAACAGCATCAGCCGTTCCACCAGTAGCTATGATAGGGTCCAGTACAATTGCGAGGTCATACTTGTCTTCGTTGGCATTCTTGGTAGGTAGTTTGTTGTAATATTCGACTGGTGAAAGTGTAGACTTTTCACGAAATAAACCGATATGGTGAATAGGGACTTGACTAGAAGGCAGCAAATCCAAAAAGGCTATTGAAAGAAATAATTGATTCACAAGTTAATTAGTGACCCAAGTAAACACCTCTCATTCTTTACTAAATACATACGGTCAACCATTGACAATCCGGATCTCAAAATAGGAACCAAGACATAGGAGCCTGGTACAGCTTCAGTGGTTACAAACTCAATGCCAGCCGCTGAAACACTTTTTTCTCCATCAACGCACTTGAATATTTCACCAGACACCCAGACACTCAAAATCGAAGTCAATTCCGTGCTTAGCTGGCGAGTTATCTTGGCTGAGGATTTCTGGCGTAGCTGCGCTAGCTTTGAGGCCAGAACTGGGTGTGATGAGACATGAACGTTGGATGGAAGAGACATTGTAAATTTAAGTGCGAGATTGTTTTGAACAACTGAATGAATTGAAAATCATTGAACCTTTGGTGGCCAATATACTACCTTTATATATGTCTTGCACTTTTATTTCAAATTAGTATTTATACTTTAATTATAGTTCTTCTCGTGGTAACGGTCCGCGGGGAAGTCACCGTCGCCGGCGTCGGTGAAATATGAAATTGAATGATCGTCATGTAAAGTTTACTATGGGGTAATGGACTATGATATTAATTACTATGAGAGCTATTTCAATTCCCCACCAAAGTACAACACAAGTTATCAAAAAACCCCTACCCCGTTATAGTGATAAGAGTATGCCGCCGGGATTCTTCAGCCAAGACGACGGCGAAGGGGAGGGCGACCGAGGACTGGCGCCAGGACTCAAGTTAAGACATGGAGCAACGTAAAAGGGGGGCAATTACGGATCATGGTAGATCAAAGATTGTAAAACTATGGACTGTTATTGACAAGAATAACTTTTGATTCTAAATCATGATTCGGCGTAAACGAGCTTACAGGGATATCCAACTATTCAAAATCTACTACGGCATTCCGAAAACTCAAAGGATTCAAGACACAATTAAAATCAAATTAACTATTTGAGCAACACATTACAATTAACAAAGTTAAAACCTAGACAGCTGAGTTAGAATATATGATCCAAGAACAAAAATAATATAAACTCGGTAGAGATATAAATGATTGGCTCATTTTGAAGACTGAAGGTTTACTTTTTTTCAACATAATTGTATCTGCGTGGTGCATGAAACTGTTTAATCATAGCCGAACGGACATTGAATAAAAAAGGAGAGAAAAGAAATAAACTTACTGTAACGGCTCAAAGCAGTTGAACAGAGATACTAAGACAGTATAATACCTGTTTCTATCACAAATAAATACTAGATTATAATTAGTAAATGATTTACCAATTGAATATAATCTTCAAGGTCACTAGAATAAGTGATTCATGATCCAAAGATATCAGTGGTCAAGCAAAAACATGATTGTTATCTCCAGTGGTTTGTCAGAGAGATTCCCAACTTGATGAAAATCATCATTAAGGATCATAAAAGAAAGAAGAGCAGTTTGGATTAATTTACATACCTTTTTGTCTTAGTGAGTTGAAGAGAAGAAAGCAACATGAATGGGAAAAAATATTTATACAAAATTTCAAAATAACCCCAACCTTACAATCAGTTAGGGTTAATTTTTGATAGTTTTAACAACATTCCTATTTAGTAAACAGTCACATTACACTCTTTGAATCTGCTACGCTCTTCATGAAACCAAATCTGAAAATTTCAAATAGAACCTTTTCTTCTTCAGCTTACCTCGACAACTAAAGAAGGTGCGTACTTTAGAATACTATCAATTGTTTTCACAAGGTTCATATGCTAACACACTCATGTAATATAGCCAAGTAAGTCCGACATGCAGATTTTTGTCAAGACCCTCACCGGTAAGACTATCACCCTCGAGGTGGAGTCTTCCGACACCATCGACAACGTCAAGTCCAAGATCCAGGACAAGGAAGGAATTCCCCCAGACCAACAGCGTCTTATCTTCGCCGGTAAGCAGCTCGAGGATGGCCGCACTCTTTCTGACTACAACATCCAGAAGGAGTCTACCCTCCACTTGGTCCTGAGACTTCGTGGTGGTGGTAAGAAGAGAAAGAAGAAGGTTTACACCACCCCCAAGAAGATCAAGCACAAGAGAAAGAAGGTCAAGTTGGCTGTTCTCTCTTACTACCAGGTTGGAGATGACGGATCCGTCACTCGTCTTAGACGTGAATGCCCCACCTGTGGTGCTGGTGTCTTCATGGCCAACATGAAGAAGGATGCTACCAACGTCGAGAGACAGTACTGCGGACGTTGTGGCCTCACCTTTACTTCTTAAATTTGCAATGACTTCATTTGAATGTATTTAGATAGACCAAGGCAATATCAAAAGTTGTATTGATTTTTATGATTTTTAACTTATTTTCATGTATCGTAGCCGCATATTTTCAGTGAACTGTAGGCCAATCCGAGATAAAGGAAGGTGTCACAAAACCCGATTTGGGCCATAAGCCGGTTCTCGTTGACTTACATTAATATGACTATATGAAGATATCAAGGGCGTTTGTCTAGGCTTGAATATATTGGCACTAAATTAACGGATAGATATTACTGATACAGCTTTCAAAACCAAGACCACTAGATTAGTGGCCAGTTTCAATAAATTTGAAGTGTGTACTGTGTTCAATGTAAACCCGGTTTACGAGATAATACGTTGTAAGAGAGAACCAACTAGAAACAAGAACTGGGACCAGGATAATGCCCAGACAAAAAATACGAAAAACCAACAATTTCGTACGCACCTTGAAATTAAAAGATTCTGACTGCAAAGCCCGACAAATGGGGTTCTAAAGCCAATGAATGTTGACAGAGAATTCGAAATGACCGTTATGTTAAAACTTGAAAATAAACAGGAAATTAGAAAATTAATAACATTTGACATTGGAGTCTATTAAATAATCCCAATGTGAATAAAAAGCCGTATACCAAGACCACCAAAAGAGAAAGATGATAACGGTTCGATGACTCAAATATAGCATCATAGTGAAATATATTAACTGGAGGTGGTGGGGATATTAAAAGTACCTAGATGGTTATTCCAATATAGGGTGATGATCAGATATTACCCATTTAAGGTACAAAATAAACTCCAAGAAATAAACACGACGAGATTGTGAATTATCAGTTGAATCTGATTTGCCTAGTTAGGGAAACACACACAAGTCCAAGAGATTAGTAAAAACAAAAAACAGCAGAGAATTGAGACAGTTTAAACTACAAAAGCTGAGAATATAAAAAGAGGCAAGGAGAGCCCCAGAGTTTCTTGTAGAAAGAATATCAGAGAATTGTAGAAATATTTGACTTAGTTCAACTACAACTATTACACCTATTAATTACAGTCGTTCATTCAAATCATCATGACAGTCAAATCCGTCGCCATCATTGGAGCAGGACCAGCAGGAGTCATTGCTGCTGAAGTCTTTCGAAGAAATAAAGACAGCTATGACACTATCAAGGTTTTTGAAAAAAGACCAGACGTTGGAGGAGTATGGTAAGTGAATAAAAATTGTTCACTCTACAACGAAATAATTTCCCCATAACTAACTCCCTACTTTTCACATAGGAACTACTCCAAAGATCTTAAACAACCTGCCAATATCCCCTTTGGATCAAACCCAGAGGTAATTGACCCCACGGTTGAAATCCCCAGCCAGCTACCAGCTACTTTGACACACAAACCTAATGATAAAGAACGCTGGGTTGGGTCGCCCGCGTACGATGATTTACGTACTAACGTGACCAAGGCCATTATGAGCTTCTCTGATCTGCAATTCGGAAAGGACACTGGATCAGGGCATATTTTTGTTAACCATGCTGAAGTTAAACAGTATTTAGAAAAGTATGCCGAACCTGCAAGGGACTACTATTCGTTCAATACTACTGTAGAGAGAGTTGAGCTAATCGAAAGCACTGGCCAGTACAAATTGGTCCTGAGAAAGGCGGTAGATGAAAGCACTGATTACTGGTGGACCGATACTTTTGATGGAGTAATCGTGGCTACAGGCCAATTCTCAGTTCCCCTGATTCCTGATTCCATTGAAGGACTTACCGAGTTCTGGAACAGCCCACCATCATCACCATCTTCTCAGGGTGGTAACACAGGGGAAGAGGTGACACCTAGATGCTTACATGCAAAGTATTTCAAAAATAACCTTCCGTTCAAAGATAAAACGGTCATTGTCGTTGGGGCTGGAGTGTCCGGATGTGACATTGTGGATCGCGTTCTTAAGGTAGCTAAGAAGGTATACCATAGTAAACGAACACCCAATAGGTGGGAGTCGCTTCCAGGCTATGTTAAACGGGACGGGGTTGTAATCAAACCCGAAATCCGTAAGATCGAGGCAGTTGTTACAAATTCTCCTGAAACGGATGACAAAGATTCCACAACGACAACTACAACCACGGCCTACAAGGTTATTTTTAACGATGACAGTGCCATCTCGGATATAGATCACATTGTATTTGCGACTGGGTATCAACATGATTATCCGTTTCTGCGCGAGTTGACTTCCAAAGTCCGTCACGTCGGTTCTGAAGAAGCCGATCAGGGTCAAGATGAGACTATCAAAAAAGCTGAAGATGCTAGTAGTAGTGGTAATACTACTACCAATCCCACCAGTACAGGAATTGTGACCAAAGGCAGGGTTGCTGATATTTACATGGACACGTTTTCCATCCGGTTCCCCAACCTCGCTTTCCCTGCTTCGGTCCGTGCTGGCTCTTGGGCTTCTTTTAGAAACTACGAGTTCCAAGCATACGCAGTTGATGGAGTATTTTCAGGCCGATCTACTCTACCAAGTGTAAGTGAAATGAGACGGTTGACTGAAGAGTACTTGGCCAAGGAGAAGGAACTTGAAAAGGCCCCCTTCAAGGGAATCGATCTAGTTCAAACCATGGCAGCGGAGTTTGGCAAACTGGCGGGAGTTAGTAACAGCGGCAAGGCATTGATGCCAACTTGGACCTCTGAACAGAGTCAGGTTCTGTCGGATAGTGCCATTGAGTACATGGTGGAATGCGCTTATCTAGGCAATAAGCCAGATCCAGAGGCCATGAAAAACCTGACCGACATGTTAGGAATCACTGTGCCAGGCACTAAAGAGAGGTCTAATTGATGTGATAAGATGTGATGAGGAGGGACTGACGTCAGATAGGTCAGGTAGGATTAGCCTAGAAATGAACTCAATTGGGACCACTAGGCCCTTCATAAAATTGAATAGTAATCGAAAAGCCGAATGATGTGTCATCAGCCGAGCTATAGGTAGAGATGTTGTTGTAATCCATTACATAATCATACTAGTAAAGTGATGCAAAGTATTGAAAAAGAATTTGAAAGAATTTGAATTTGAATTTTCATCGTATTATGCCACGTAAACCCTGCATGGTGAGTCAGCGTAAGGAACTGACGGATATATCGGAGAAGCGTTTAGAAGGAATAAAATAGAAAGTGAGCGTAGTTCAGATACCAGGGGTAATAATCATACCACATGAAATCTATTTTATTTTAGTCCATGCATTCAACAAACTCGGAGTTAAAATAGCCGTGCGTGCTATGATCTACATACAGACACTCAGATGTTCAGCTATTTTATCCCGTTTTAATGGGTAATAGCAGTCAGTGACAACAACAATAACAACGGTTTTAAGCAAGCTGACAAATACTGCTTACATAAGCAAAACACGGCTTTTACGGCCAAAAAAGGTTGCCTTAAAGTGGTAGCTCAGCAGCAATTCAACAATTCATATCGGAAGTCGGTATGAATTTAACACCGACTTATCGGGTGTGGGGATCAGCTGCGTACCACCATGTTTGGCTGCCAATACTTTTTTTGGGGGGCACCAGCAGAAGGGGGGAAAAAAAGAAAGTATTGATTATATTTTGTATGGTATGTTTGCTTTGAAGGAAAAAGAAGTGCTAATTTTTTAATATTTGGAGTTTATTATAGTTATTCTCAGCTATTGTCTGCGATTGTTGCTCTATATTAATAATTCACGTTAATTAGTAGTTAAAAAAAAAAACAAAAAAAAAACAATTAATTCAATTTATTTAAATTTATTTTTATTTCATTACTTATGTGTTGTCATTACTTTTCCGTCGTTGTTTGTTAATTACTTTTTTGTTTGTTGGTCATTTTTTAAGCTTTTTGTATTTTTATTTTATTTTTTTTATTTTCATTTATTTTTTTCAATTTCAAATTTCAAAAATCGTCTGTTTTTGCTTTACCTTTCTCAGATTGATTCCATCTCTTGAAAATATTTAAACCCAACCTTCACCCTTTGTTTTTAACCATTTCTTATTTTTATTTTTTTATTATATTTTTTTTCTTCCTACAACCATTCCAACTTATTTCAATTTTACTTTCTTATACATAACAACATTCCACCATGGTTCAACAACCATCCGAGAAAGCTTCAAAGCAATCTCTAGACAGCCCAAACAAGGCTGCCCCTGATAATAACGGACTAGCAAGCCTTCCCTCTAACGATTCTACTGCAGACAACACTCCTCAACAATATTATAACGATGACCTTGAAGACCAAATCAACCCAATCAGCCGTGTCAACACCGCAGGATCCAAGGAATCTCTGGCTGAACAAGATAATCTCTCCAGAATCCTCACAGGACGTCATTCTGAGTTCTCGAGACCTATTCCCTTAATGGGAGGTGACAGAGATTACCCTCCTATGCTAAGCGACCAGAAAATTTATCAAGTAGACTTTGATGGCCCAGATGATCCTACGCACCCCCACAACTGGCCTTTGTCCAGAAAGCTCGTCATTTGTCTTGGCCTCGGTCTCACCACTCTTACAATCGCTTGGGGTTCCTCGGTTTTCTCGGGTGCTATTCCCTATATTTCAGAATCTTATCATGTAGCTAACGTCGTGGCCGTTCTCGGTCTCTCCCTCTACGTTTTAGGTTTTGCCTCGGGTCCTGTAATTTGGTCCCCTCTTTCAGAACTGTACGGCAGAAAAATGCCCATTTTGCTGAGTTTGTTTTTGTTTACTTGCTTCACTTTTGCTACTGCCACTGCAACCAATTTAGAGACAATTATGCTTTGCCGTTTCTTTGCTGGTTTCACTGGTTCCGCCCCTCTTACTGTCGTCGCTGCTGCTTTTGCCGACATGTTTGGTAATGCTACCCGTGGTGTCGCTTTGACTGTCTTTGCCGGAACCGTCTTTTGCGGTCCTCTAATTGCTCCTATTGTTGCTGGCTTCATTGCTGAATCCTATCTTGGATGGCGCTGGTGCTTGTATATCACTGGAATCATGGGATCCGCTTGCCTGGTCTTTGACGTTTTCTTCTTTGAAGAGTCTTATCATCCTGTCATTCTTGTTGCCAAGGCCCGTGAAATCCGTGAGCGTACTGGTAACTGGGGTGTTTTCGCCGCCCACGAGCGTGTTGAGCTTGACCTTAAGTCAATCGCCACAAACAATTTGACCCGTCCTTTGGAGATGTTGATCACTGAGCCCATTATTTTATTGTTATCCATTTACACCGCTTTCATTTATGGTATTCTTTATCTGTTTATGGAGGCTTACCCAATTGTCTTCGTTCAAGGTTACGGCATGTCCTTGGGTGTTGGTATGCTTCCCTATATTGGCCTTGTTGTTGGTCAGCTCATTTCTATGATGACCATGGTTTACATTTTTGAGCCTCGCTACGACATTGCTTTGGCTGCCAATGGCGGTAAGCCTGTCCCTGAAGCTCGTCTTCCTCCCATGATTGTTGGTGGTATTATCTTCCCTATCGGCCTGCTGTGGTTTACTTGGACTGGTAACTATCATGAACATGTTCATTGGATTGTTCCTACCTTGTCCGGCATTTTCACTGGCTATGGCTTGCTGTCTATTTTCCTACCTGCCATCAACTACATCGTCGACGCTTATCTGTTCTTTGCTGCCTCAGCCCTTGCTGGTAATACCTTTTTGCGATCTTCCTTTGGTGCAGCTTTCCCTCTATTTGCAGGTTTCATGTTCAAAGGTATGGGCACTAACTGGGCAGGTTTACTTCTCGGACTGTTTGGTCTAGCTCTTGTTCCCCTTCCTGTCATCTTCTACAAGTACGGTAAGCGCATTCGAACAAAGTCAAAGTACGCTTTTGTCTTGTAATTTGCATTTTCAAAAAAACCACCAAAAACCCGAAAAATCATGAAAAAAAAAAAAAAAAATCCAACTAAAACACTTTAAGAACACTAAAAACCATCGTGTGAACAATTAAACATTTTCTAGCAAACAGTGGAGAGGTTTGCATTTATTTATTGATCCCATTTCTGAAATTTTTAATAGAGACAATCAATGTCGTGTAATAATTAATAAAAACCCAAGATAATTCTTTTGGAAATTTTCCAGAGTGGCCCCTTCGTAACCTAATTAATGAAAAGAGAATAAAAGAAACATGTCTGTACCTCTAAATTCCTTAAATTTATATTTTATCAACAATAAATGCCAACTAAGCGACTTTCTATTCGTATTCTTTAATAATGCTTCCTAGTTCTGCTATTCCTGAGTAAGTTTCTTATTCTAGTCTTGTATCTTTTTCTAACAATTCTTTCTCTTTAGAGCCCTGGAAACAGAACTCGGGGAATCTGTGTTAGCGCGCACCGCAGCTCTTCCCTCATTCACGCGTCTCGGGCCGCCAGATTTAGTTCATCTGGCCAAAACAGAGCCATCAAGTGAAAATAACTCTGCTGCTACAGATGTCGGGGAAGGTGTAGCTGTGTCAGGGACTTATTACTATGTGACAGGTGTTCATAATGCCAGCGCGGCTAGTGTATCTGCATATCTCAGTGATTTGATCAATTCAACGTTGCCTATCACCGAAGAGCCCATATCAATAACAACGATATCAACAGCTGCTACAGCAGCAGCTACAGCCGCTATAGGTGCAACGGCCGCATGGCTGTTTGGCTGGACAAACCAATCTCATGAGCATAACAAGATACAAATGGGGGTCTATTGCATGTATAACTCGGTTACGCGCAAAGATCTACGGGTCATGTTCAAAATCCCTGGATCTGTTGAAGCTTATACTGTAGACGAGGATGGAAATAAATGGGCCGCGACAGATGAAAAAGAATGGCGACAAGCATGGGTCTGTTCGATACTAAGAGCTTTACTATATGATAGTCAAGAAGAAAATGTCATCAATATCAAGAATTGGTACAGGTATAACCCTATGGACCAAATGATGAACCCAGCCAACCAACAAATGTTTTTTGAAGTTTTTGAAGAAATCTTTTGGGAAGGCCCTCGATTAAGTTTACCTCCGATCGCAAATCAACAAAAAAACCAACTATTAACACTGCCTACACTCGCTTCTAATAGTTTGGTTGATGGATTTCTTAAATATGTCCAGCTAACTGGCGCAGTTGAGCCTGCTCTTAAATGTCTCGAACGTTTACAACATCCTGACAATCCGCCTAGTGTAGAAACTGCTGTTTTGACAATTAAGGCCAAACTATTGTTACAGAGCAATCAAGAAGTACGAGCAGTCCAAGTTATGCGTTACGCTCTTCAAAATCCAAACAATCTCCCTCATGCATCTCTCATTCTAGACCTCCAGGCAAATTTCTGTATGACGAAAGGCAAGCTAAACTGGGCACTGGCATGTGCCCAAAAAGCAGTTAGTAGTGAACCTACAGACTTTGCTGCTTGGAATACATTGGTAAAGACTTACACACAGCTGGGAATGTATGAAATGGCGCTAGTCACCCTTAATGCGTGCCCCATAGATACTGCAGCTGTGACAACTACATCAATGGCCAAATTCATTGAAGTTCCGGAGATCCTCAAACCAGCTAAAGAATTCTACCCAGTACCTGATACAGGAATGCTTCAAGAAGTTTGGGAAGTACAAGAAACGGAAGACGACAAAATGCCATTACCAGGCCCAGCATTAACCGGCCTCATGGCTGAAGCCTACAAACTGTTGACAGCTATTGTAGGCAAAGTGGGATGGGATAATTTGCTACAGTATAGATCAAGAGCATTCATAATGGAAGATGAGTATACTAATAATTCGATACCAATCAAAAAACAAACACAACCAAATGGAAAGCACACCCAAAATTCAGAACAAATACCAGCGACCATTTCTAAACGCCTATGTGAGCGATGGCTTGACGACTTATTTATGGCACTTTACGAAGATCTCCGCGTATACACAATTTGGCGCGCAGAAAGATTATATTTTGAAGCACAGAAATTGGAGGATACTCCCAAATCACATCGTGAGTGGGAAGCGTTAGGCCATGTAGCATTACGACTTCATTACTACGATGAAGCAGCCTTTGCTTTTGAAAAATCTCTTTCAATTAAGTTTTCGGCTCGGGTGGCTTGGAGTTTATTTGACTACTATGAAGATCGTTTAACAGATTACCCACAATCGCTGCTGATCTTGGTGGTTAAGCTCCTGTCTCATAATTATCGATGGTATAACCAGTTTTCACCGAGGCTGATACTGACACTCAAGCGCCTGGTTGCGTCTTTAGGAGTCACGAAAGTCGCAAGTAGTGTTTTTGCGCGATATACCCCGGATTCGATTGTGCAATTGGTAGATTCAGCCTTAGACCAACTGATTCAAGCTCAAGCTGAAGGTACTGATGAGTGACAGATCACGTGGGCTGAAAAATCTACACAAATAGGGAAAAAAAAATTAATTATATATCATGATAATGAACTAGACATTTATTTTATTTTATTTTATTTTTCAACTTGTTAAATTACACTTCAGTCATTACTGAGATATATCATGAAAAGACCCTTGGCAGAGATAAAGAGCGATTCCGAGGAGATTGCACCCGGACTTTGTGTAGAATGTGGTGATCAACCCTCAGAGATTGAATGCGTATCTTGTGAAGAAGAGTTTTGCACAGTTTGTTTCGACTACTTGCACCGTACAGGCACCCGAAAAGATCACGAAACTGTGCCCTTAGCTAAAGCTAAAGCTGAACTTTCCAATAATGTTGAGCCTTTAGACGTGCAGATGGCTAATACCCCTGAGGCGACGCCTGATGCCACAGCGACCGAGGACGACATTCTCCGAGCATCAGAAGCTATTCAAAACACTCGAGGCGACAAGGCTTCGGGTGGAGTTTCTGTGATGGATTCTAGTGAGATGTTATTGCGGATCAAAGAACAGTGTAAATATACTCCCTTGCGACTAAGTCTGGAAGAGCGCAAGCTGCTGCGGCTACTTGAGGCTGCACTAAATGTCAGTGAATATACCGACAAAGTTGATATTCTATCCTACACGGCCAAGTCACGACGCATCATAGGGCAGTTGAAAGAAATGTGTTCAATTTTGACTGGACTTGTCGTTGCCACAAACATAAACCTAGGTAAAACCATGTTCTCAGGTCGCCAAAGCAATACAAAAGCTGGCCAAAAGATGGTACTTGACGAACAAGACTTTGCAGCGAGTGCTGAATGGTATAAAAGTGTATTTGAAATTGGACGACGTTATAAAATCATGAACCCAGAGAAAATGCGTGATAGTTTCGGCAAACTCATGTATATGATTATGGATTCCAGAATGCCTGAGATTAAGCATGTGTTGGAGTTCGATTTTTATAAACCGATCGTCACTGTATATTCTTATCTTACTGAAAACCAAGATGAAGGTGGTAAGGCTATGGACTTACTAGATGATCCACTCGTTCTACAAGCAGTCGTTGAAATTATCCCCGAAGGAAAATCGCGCGCTGCAGTTGAATCTGAGATGCGTCGCAAAGAATCAGCTATCAAGCAACTTGCCAAAACCTATTCATCACCTAGTATATCAGAAGATGCTATCGAAAGGTGTCTATATTCTATTGGCGACTACCACGCTTATCTGCGTGCAAACAGACATCCAGTTGAGAGTATAATCAAACTTCTTACCAAATACTTTGATCCCTCAGGTATTGATGGCGAACATTCACTTGCTATTTCCGCAGGCAGGAAAGGTGCTCGGTTATCCCATAATCATTCCAAACAGTTCCACTATGTTCATCAATCTCTGACACTGTGGTCACAAATCATGCGCGACATGTTCATGCTTTGGTTCCAAGCTGACCTGGACTTGGTTTCTGAACGGTCTCGGTATCAATTAGCCGATACTGGCCAAGGTTTAAACCGAATCAAATCATGCCCCTCTGTCGGCCGATCTATGCATAATATTATTAAAAAGACAATGGACATCACTGGTACATGGATTGGATCTTCTGTTGTGCATTTAGGAGACCGTACTGTTCCAAATGCTCTATTTTTTCTTGACAAGTATACACAGGTTCCAAGGATTTTAACACCTGTTTATCTTGTGATCAAGAATATAGACCGCATATCACAAGATCCTTTTGTTTATAGTTGGATTTCAAATCAGTTTGAAAGCGTTGATAATCTCAAAATTAGTGAGTTAAAAGAAAATATCAATATTAACATGCTTTCACTAACCAACTAACTTTATTTAGCTATTTTATGTGACTTTTTCAAACATGCTTTTGACGGTTCAGGAGCTGATAACTTTTACGATGCAGGATCTTGTATTGACGGAAGGTTAACTAGTGCTTGGAGTTGGGCAAATGAGATTTCCAAAAAGCCTTACTATGTGAGTAATATACGTTATCAAATCAAGTTTGCAACCGCTCTTGGTTTACTATCAATATCTTTTGCAGAATTAATTTCTAACTGTTTTTCTTAGAAAATCTTTTTGGTTTCCGGATTTACAAGTTTTAATGGAACAGAAGGATTTTAACGAGATGGAAAAAGGTAGAAAGAAAATACAGGACGTAAAGTGAATATATTAGAGAATAGATTGTGATTGAAGGTAAATAGAAGAAAACCAAACAACCTAAACTAGTAGAAAAAGCTCAAGGTAATTAATATTAGAATATAGAAATTAAAGAAGATCTCATCTGTGAAATACAAATATGATTGAACTCTTTCAAACTACCCCAATACACAAACTCACGTATTCCATGTGAGAAAAATAACATTCATAACCTAAGATCAATTAATTTCAAAGCACATAGTTGCAAACCATATCCCAATGCGGTTCACTTTTTATATAATTAAACAACTTAACCCTCATCAAAAGTACCTAAATTTTCACCAATATTAGATGAAAAAAAAATAGGGAAAAAAGTAGAATATTATTCTGATTGCTCTTCTATATTATGTCCTCAAAGACGACTTTATTGGTCTTATTTGAAGCCTCAGACGGGTGCTGAAGCGTGTTCATCCGCTGTCGGTCTTCAGAGCTTCTGTAACCTGTACGAAGCGCTCATTTGGGTCCAAGTTGAGCTCTTCGTCTTTCTTTTGGTAGATTTTCTTTAATTTATTGTATTATAGACTTGTTTTCAAATTCAATGCTTCAATTCTGGTGTTACACTGGTCAAACTGATGGGAGAGTAATCTGAAAACCAACCGCTGGCTAGCATCAAGCTCTGACGCATGAAAAAAAAACAGAAATGAATGTTCCAATTTGCTTAGATGGCTCTGGTGTGCTTACATTATCTTCAGAGTCCTCTGAAATTTAAATAGGCGACGTTTCTGGTTGTTCTGGCAAGGTGATTGTTATTGGGGTTTGAAGTAGGATGCTAACGTTAACGGGCCACAGCCCAGTAGCTTTCTAACCAGCGCTGATATTTTCTTTGTAACTCCAGCAAGCCTTGCCTTTGAGTAACACTGTAGAAATACAGTTGGTTCTTGCAGCGTTGTATCGTTAATGCTGTTGAGTTCGGAAATGGCTGACTGATATGGTTGCTTAACTGGCTCAAAAATGGACACATTGAGAGGTTGAAGAACGTGTGGGGTATTTGGAGGAAGGTAAATAGAATGAATGCAATTTCTGTAGTATTTCGTTATAAATTCGGGCTTACAGTGACTGCCGTGATCATCAAGAATGCGGAGTCTTTCTTCATTTGGCTGCTGGGGCTTAGTCTGAGGAATAAAGGTCGTTTCAAGCCAATGGACTGCAGCATTGTTAGAAATTAATCCTTGCTCTGATGATGTAAACCGCCATATATCAATTGATTTCATATCGTCTGGAACCTACGGCTGTTGACCAGTACTTCCTCTCAAAATCACCAACGGGGACAGAACTTTATCTGTGACTGAGATCGCTTCAACAATTGACGTCAAAGCCTGCGATGTGTTTCTCCCTGAGTTTGAAATCACAAGGCCATTTGTTCCTTAATCGGCTATTATGGATGCCTCGTCCATATCATTCCGATTTCTTGTCGTATCGACTTGATCTCTGGATATAAAAACACAAACTTTGCATTGTGTTTATCACCCAAAAAAATGGACAAGTCCGGAATTGAACCGGAGACCTTTCGCATGCAAAGCGAACGTGATAACCCCTACACTACATGCCCAAAATTTTAAAAATCGATCCCATTTTGACTATATGATCTATATATACAACATTAATAATAATTTTGTTTTTCTTGATTACCAGGGTTTACAAAACGTTTAATATATAATTATAGAATACAAATTGGCTTAATATCACTGAAGCTATTCTTAAAGAGTTTCAGAGCGGCTTGGGTTAGAATTTGTGCAGGATTATGGATCAACGTGAAAAAAAAGACAAAATGCTTTACCCCATAGACAAAATGCTTTACCCCATAGACAGAATGCTTTACCCCATAGACTCGGTAATAAATAAATTGGGGTCTTTTACTCCTATAAAAAAAAAAAAAAAAGCTTTACCCCATAAAAAATTTAGGAATGGTATATCTAGAACCATTAGTGTTTGATGATATTTATTCTAGAATGACTTTGTTAGTACTGAAAAAGGATGACATGATAATAAAATTCACAATTAACGATGTCTGTGTCTTCAATGGATATTAACAAAACTAATTGAATGCGACCCCAAGTAAATACCCAGGGTACAGAATTGAGAAAGTTAACAAAAAGAAGGAACAGTTATTGAGTGAAGAGACACTGACTAAACTAAACAAATCAAAATAAAATGCCATAACAATAAATCAGTTTGACTTGTGCAAAAATGATAAAGGTTTGCATGAGGGACAAGAAGGATGATGTTAGTTATCAAGCATATGAAATTCTTAAGACGAATATCACACCTTATCTTTATCGCCAGCATTAACCTTCATGGAGCAATATGATTCATTGAAATAAGGTAAAACCTATTATTGCTGTGAAATTTTTAGAATTTGCAAAATATAAAAACTAGGGTCATCAAAGAACAATAGCCTTATTGGCATTTATAAGAATACTGGAAGAAAAAAGATTAGAGTCTCATAGTTCTTGCCAAAACATGCAATAATATTTAAAAGACTCCAAAGGGTTTACTGCTATCGCTGTTTGTACAAAAAATGGACGACACCGGAGTTGAACCGGGGACCTTCCGCATGCGAAGCGGACGTGATAGCCAACTACACCAGACGCCCAAAATTTCAATATTTATCTTTACAATGTCATTCCAAGGTAATAAAACAGATTTTGCTTAAATTTTTTCTTTATACATTTCTAGAATGCTTTAGACGTTTTTCTTACTTTGATTACCATAACTCGTGAGAATCAGTCAAAATTTAGAAGAGGCATGACGGGAATGGCAGTACGGTCTATGTATTTAGCTTGTGTTCGCCCAATTCTTGAATATGGAATAGAAGTCTGGCAACAGAATCTTAATTGCAAATGGCAAAGGGAAATGACTCTTTTACAGAACAGAGGCCTCAGGTGTATACTTGGAGCCGATAGGTCTACCCCGATCGTGGTCATGGAACTAGA